>CAHIKZ030005438.1:315000-360000 GCA_903632075.3 Acanthosepion pharaonis
TACGTGCCATGTTTAATGGATATCAGTTATCAGTTATCTCCTGCTAATTTTCCTCTGAAAGTTCTCCACTGCTTTACCCGGGTATTGAACTCACACTCTTTGTGTCCTGTCACTGGATCTAAGCAACGCCTTTATCCACTGTGCCCTGTGTCCTTGAATAAAAAGTCATATTGAAATTTAGGTGTTTTCAATGCTTTTGTCCTTTTTTTTTTTGGCGGGGAGGGTGCCTCCGGTCAAAGACAGTGACGTCGAAACAATCTGACCCCTAAACAGCTGTGCCGAATAGTCCAAATATTTTTCTAACGCCGAATCAGCCACGCCGAATCTGCAACGCCAAATGGGCTACGCTAAAACGTACCAAACTCTGTGTTCTAATATATTATGTCAATTTCACAAAAATATATTACTTATTCCTAATGATTAAAGTGCCCTCTTTGTTAATTTTATATCAATCACTATCGGAATTGAACTTAAAACATTATATACTCCTCATATTGAACATAAAAAGAAGAGCTGCGTTTACTTTTTTTATGAGCTCACGCTGGTTCATAATATTTCTCAAACTGCTAGCCATATTAACAGAATAAAGTAGGGAACTGGCTTCTGAAATTCCACAGTGGGGATACGAGTCTTGAAGATCGTGGCGGTTTATCTGCTATCGATAATCAACATCCGAAAACACTTGTCGAATAAAAACCACGTCAAAGCGTCAGGGGAAATGTCTCAGACAATGGGTGCCAGCATTTCAACTCTATCGAACGGTTTCAGCTATGAGAGAATTAGCAATGTGAAGACACTCGCTAAATGGGTTCCACGTGAACACAGTGAAAGTCAAAGAGTTTAACATTTTGAAGTGTGTTTGATGCTGCATCTGATAAATTCAAATGATCTATTTCTTGATCGAATAATGCCTTGTGATCAGAAATGGATCCTTTATGACAATCGTAAACAATCGGCTGAATGGTTGATCATAACGAAGCAACCAAACACTTTCCCAAACCGAAATTTCACTAACAGAAGATTATGGTGAGTGTCTGGTGGTCTGACATTGATGTTGTCTGTTACAGTTTTCTGGAATCTAACCAGTTCGTCACCGCCGAAGTTTAAGTCCGGCAACTGGATGAAATGCACGTTTAGTTAAGCCAAATGCGTCCGGTACTGGTTAATTGCCGAGGTCCAATTCTGCTTCATGGCAATACTCTGCTACATGTTGCCATGATGACACTGCAGAATGTCACTGACTTGTTATACGAGACTTTGCTACATCCACCATATTTCCTCTGGCCTCTCGCCCAATGATTGCTATTTATTCAAGCATCTTGATAATCTTTTAAGCCAAAAGACATTCCATTGGAATGGAGATGCAGAAACTGCATTCGAAGAGTTCTTGGTGTCCAAACTATTAGGATTTTAATGTAAGAACATGAATAACTTTGTAACTCGTTCTTAGAAACGTGTAGATGTTCTGAGTTCCTATTTTGACTTATTTTAACACAGTTTAAATATCTTAATTCAAGAATAAATTTTGATTCTAAAATCGGACATTAGTTTCCAAACAGCCTAATAATTTGATTTTGTGCAAAGCAGACATTCCAAAAAAATATGAAGTTCTTTTCATGTTTGTTTTTGGGTTGTTTTTGAGTTGTTTTTTTTTTTTTTTTTTTTTTTTTGTCGAACCTGAAATATTTTTATATTAATTATTATACCCGGATAAAAAAACAAAAACGTTAGTAATAAAGCAGGACTCAACGTTACTCAAGCAATTCACTCAATACGCAATTCGAACGAAACAAAAAAAAAAACTACTAATAAAACATATTTGAAGTTGAATGTACATAATTTTGTATAACTCATTTAAAAACAAACAATTTAGAAGCATCATTATTCCGATTTGAACCAAGTGTTGTGAGCTTGGATGATGGTCATGTCACTTGATTCCTTTGGGAATATAGAGCCGGAAAAAAACCTCCTCAACGGACACGGTTCCGAGCGATCCTCTTCAGCTCGGCCCATGTCGTGCTGGCAGTCTTCACCTCTGCGTCAACACTTCTGCGCCAAGTCTGTTTTGGTCGACCCACTTTTCGCATCTCTTGTGGAAGGTCCTGCCTGATGGAATAAGATACAGGCTTGCGGAGTGCGTGACCAGTCCATCCTCCATTTCTGTTTCTTGATGTCAATCTTGATTGGGTCTTTAATAATCCTGTATGTGCGAGTGGTGTAATGAATAATGATTCGGAATTGTTAATCGGAGAGCCGAGTTCCAGTCCCGGTTGGGTTCATTATATTCACTTACGCACAAATATCCTTGGGAAAGGCATGAATCCACTTCTCTCCCCAGGGTTAATTAGTAAAACTGGTATCACTAAATATTATTTCCCCCACCCCGCAAAAAAATGCTCATAATCTAAAAATATTTTCTGGCTTTAAATAACCTACAAGCGGTTGATAAGCCATAAAAAAGAATCAAACAATTAGATTTGATAAAATGACTCGCTCTCGTAACCCTTTATACCTCTCTCGTTATCAGAGAACTTCCTTTTCAGTTTTTCTATTTCAATGGCTTTTTCATGATAGCTTTCAGAAATTGGGATACTTTTTTTTTTCTTTCAGCAAGTACAAAGTGATAAGAATTTACTTTCACGCATCTTTACCGTCTTTCGAACATGTGTAGAAGTTTATCCCTTGTTTAGGACTGGGTTCTTCGTCTCTTTTAAATTCTTCTTATTCACTTTTCACTCTCAGTAACCCCTTGCATATTAGTGGCGTTATCGACCTGCTTGGGGTAAATTATTTATAAAAATGAAAACTTTAGCAGCTTTACTCCTGATTTTAGTGTGGTTTAAGTAACAAAAGAGAGTAAACGTTTTAAAAAACAGTTTTAAAATAAGTTATTTTGTTCTGTATTCAAGAATTCTACCAACTCAACTTGTTTAGTTACATTGAAATGTATTTCTTTTCCATTCATTAGAGCTGAGAATAATAATGCTATAATAAAAAGAAACATAAGCAATCATTTAAGCAGCTTAAACACAAATTCTAGGGCAAAAATTTAGCAACCCAGGTTAAAAAAAAAAGTTGCTTATAACTATGGAGTAATATATTTTCTGTCTATATCCCTGAAATGAGGTATTATGATTACTTACATTATTTACATTATTCGGACTGTTATCCTCATCTTCATTGCCATATTCACAACGTTTCGGCGGTTGTACGGCCCGGCTTCTTCAAGTGATTGGAATTTCGAACCAAACCCTTTATTTCGTCCACCAGGTTAGTTTGTTCTAGTTCCACGTGTCATGCCTCTTCCGGATGTCTCAGTTGGAGAGTTGAGTTAAAGGGAAATAAATAAGTAACCATGTCTTCTGTTTGCCAACTAACATCGCGTACCATGGCTTCGGTTTGCGAACAAAACTTAGGGAATATTTTCCGTATCTGTCGTCGTCTCTCGGATAGTTAGTGAGGACTACACCGGAGAGGCATGCGTTTCAACATCGACTGCCAGAGAGAGTCTGATGACCAACGAAGTGTTCTATTTTTAGAGCTTAATTTGGAAACAGGTGTTCCCACATAGATACATATATTGGTTGACTTTCTTTTTTTCATATAATCTCACCCCAAGCAAGGCGGTAATTCCAATTCTTCGTCGGCTAGAGATTCATTTTCTGAAGAGAATAGTTTCGAAAAACGGCAGTCCTCTATGCTAGCGACGTAGTTAACTCGTCGCACTTTTGCCTTTTATAAGGTCCAAAGTATCATTTTCATAGTGTTTTGACCCCAGTTTCAGATGAACTATTTGCCCATAGCTGGGACCCTAACAGGTGCTACCACCCCTGGTCAGGATGGACCTGGGAATACCACCAACTGAGGTGGTTCCACGCTCCTCAAAATCTCCTGATCAAAGGGCTTGCTGCCGGATGAGGTTTATCGTCTTACCCAGGACACAGATGTAGTTTATCATCATGCCCAGGACGGGTTTTTATTTGGAGATACTGGATGGTTTAATGACTAACGAAACGAAGAGACTGTTTTGAAGAACAACGTTCTACCTACACCATACGCAATGCGAGATTAAATAACGCAGCAGAGGTTGGCATTTGAATAAACCAAACAAAATTAACAGAGCTCTTTAATCCATAACGGGGAGTAAAATAAATTGCTGCATATCTTTCCCAAGGGCATCAGTGAGAAAGACAACGCAACTGATTAGAGCATAGCTTGAACGCGTCTTGCTGAGTTCACCTTCAGCGCTGATAACGTTACGTTCAAAAGTTATAAGTAGCTATAATAAATATCCTGAATACGTACTATAGAAAATACTTGCTACTGATCTAGGCTAAGTGAGTGCCCTATATTCTTAGAATTATTGTGGAATAAAGACTTAATAAAGAATTTGACCAATGCATAGATTAGTTAACACTTAGGGAATTCAGATGTTATAACACATCTACGACCTTATGCCAGACTTAACAAGAGAATCAAGTCTGTACATAGGTGATCACGTGGAAACATCAGATACAGGAAGACATCTTTGAATTCACGCTAGACTTAGCAAAGAATAATCTAGTCAATTCTTAAAATGGTTACTATTTATTGGTTGGTTGTTTTGTATTATGGCATATCAAAACCTCAATGGGTCATTTAATGCCAACAAAAATTTGAAATAGATTCATAGCGATAGTTTAGTAAAAAAAAAAGTGTGTATGTATACATATATATTTGAGCCAGTGTTTTATTACAAAGTATTTCTGGTATTAAAACCTATTTTTACACAAGTATGAGTGTTAACTATTTGCCCATAGCTGGAACCCTAACAGGTGCTACCACCCCGGGTCAGGGTGAACCTGGGAACACCAGCAACTAAGAGGTGGTTCCACGCTCCTCAAAACCTCATGCTGTTGAACGTAGTTTATATTCTTATCCTGGACGCGGATGTAGTTTATCGTCATACCCAGAACGGGGTTACTATTTAAGAACATTTCATATTATAAAACATCAATAACCTTATGCCAGACTTACAAAGAAAATCTAGTCAATTCTTGGATTGGTTACTATTTAAAAACATCATAAATTGTAAAACATCCATAACCTTAGACTTAGCAAAGATAAGCTGCTCAATTCTTGAAATGCTTTAGGAACATTATAAACTGTAAAATAATCTATAACCTTATGCCAGACTTAGCAAAGTTAATCTGCTGAATATTTATTACTGTTACCATTTGGGAACCTCAAATATTGTAAAATATCCATGGCCTTATGCCATACTTAGCAAATGTAACATCAGTACAAAATGGAAAGCACTTGAAAATATAAAATACTGTAAAATTTCCACGCTAGACTTTTGCGTAAAGAATCTGGTCAATACTAAGATGAGTGAATACTCGGGGACATCAGATATTATAAAACATCCATGGCCATATGCCAGACTTAGAATCTTTTAAATATATAAATTCGTTACGATTTGGAAACATCAAATAGTACAGAACATCCGTGTCCTTATGCTAGACATAGCAAAGATAATCTTATTGATACTGTGATTGGCTACCTTTTGGAAACACCAGCTACTTACATCTTGAATCTTACGTCTTGTAGCATTTATTGGTAAATAAGTGAACACACATTCAAAATTCAAGCGCGCAACCTCGTTTTCATTTGGACACATCTCCTCTCCAGGAAACGGTAAAATGTTATCTAACCTATTTAACGTCAAACTTTAGCAGATGCCTCTCAATCTCTGGTTCGTGGTTTGATCTACAATGACCTATTTGCAATCTTTTAGGTCACGGCAACCATCTTCATTTTAAGAATGCGGCTAAATCTAATCCGACTTCTGCCACGGAGAGGTTACCGGACATAATCCTCAGTACGTCGCTAACCAAACTTCTACGATGCCCACTCCGGTGGGGTGACACGTCACTGTCAATAACATTTTGGAATATTGCATCTGCCTGTTCTGATACGTTGAAAGTCTGAAGAAATATGCTTGTAAAAACTTTATGAAAGTAACCGTTTTTAAATCACGCATTCCAATGCGTTAGTTTACTATTAACAAGGCATCCACAATTGATATTTAACGCTTAACATTTACTGTGACAGGGTTTAACAAATATATATGGGATGCCTCAACCGTACCTACCTGTTTAATCTAAAAAGCAATAATAATAAGATGGCGTAAAAATATTAACAAAATAATAATAGTGAAAATGCTTCATCTAAAAAGCAACAATAATAAGATCGCGTAAAAATAGTAACAAAATAATAATAGTGAAAATGCTTCATCTAAAAAGCAAGAATAATAAGATGGCGTAAAAATATTAACAAAATAATAATAGTGAAAATGCTTCATCTAAAAAGCAATAATAATAAGATGGCGTAAAACTAGTAATCAAATAATGATAGTGAAAATGCTTCATCTAAAAGCAACAATAATAAGATGGCGTAAAACTAGTAATCAAATAATAAAAAAACTAAAAAACAACACTAATAAGTTGGAGTAAAACTAATAATAAAATACAAACTGGTAAAAGGCTTCATCTAAAGTGCAACAGTGAGAATGAGTGAAAGTAGTACACTATTTACATTATTCGGAGTATTGTCCTCATCTTTGTTGCCATATATATCACGTTTCGGCCGTTGTACACTCCGACCTTCTTCAGGTAGTTGGAATGTCAAACTGAACCCTTTATTTCGCTCTCTGGGGTAGACGTTTCTAGTTCCACGTGCCAAGTCTAACAGATGTCAGTTATCAGTTATCTCCTGTTAATTCCCCTCTCCAAGTTCTCCACTGCCATAACCGGGTATTGAACTCACACTCTTTGAGTCCTGTCACTGGATTTAACCAACACCTTTATCCACTGTGCCATGTGTCTTCAAAGGCAGTTTCATTTAGCACAGTGATACTTCAAAAAATCTTTTATTTTCCAAGACAATGCATCGCACTTATTTTGAACACGCATCAGATGTCAGCAAAAGAAATTGTTCAACATGCGAATTACAAATTGGAAGCGCCAAAAGCACAAAATTCAAATATCTGGGAAAAGAATGGAAAAGGCAACACCAAAATAGGAAACAGCATTCGGATGTTGAAAGATGCCTTCTAAAATCGATAATTAATACCGACTTTCACAGAAACCTATAATTAATACCGGATTTACCAGAAACCTATAATTAATGCCAGATTTTCCAGAAAAATATAATACCCGATTTTTCAGAAATCTTTAATTAATACCAGATTTTCCAGAAAGATATAATTAATACCGGATTTTTCAGAAACCTATAATTAATACCAGATTTTCCAGGAACCTATAATTAATACCGACTTTTTCAGAATTCTCTAATTAATACGAAATTTTTCAGAAAGCTAAAATTAATACCGGATTTTTCAGATATCTATAATTTTCCAAAAAAATATAATTAATACCAGATCTTTCAGAAACCTATATAACCTTCTTATATAATTGTTTGACTACACAGTAATCTTTAAAATTTAGGAAAATATTCTAAGTAAGCTAATGTATTATTGAATTTTAAGTACTTTGGCTATATAGTCTTACTTACGAAGACACTTGTTGAGGAAATGTTAGAAATTTCCAATCAATTTTAAATTTACATTAATAACCGCTCTTATTTTCCGATATTGTCGTGTATGGATGTCCGTATTTACAAAAACCAGCACGTTTATACATACGAAAATTTCGAAAAATTTTTTAAATATTGGAGGTCGCTGAATTGTAGTAGGTTTTTCCATTTATGATTAGTAAATATAGTTTTTACTGAATAACTACTACAAAGTAATTCAGAATTTTAAGTTTTAAAACTTTATAAATTATTATGATTTTTTTAAATGAAAAAATTCTTCTAAATATTCATTATACATCTAAAAAAATTCTTCTGTCTAGGGCAGATAGCCAATCCCTATTGCAGACGCTTGCTCAGTCACATTTGTGTTTATTCAACATCCACAGAGAACACCTGTGGTTTATACTTCAGTTACAGTTTCTGAGATCAAAGCCAGCACACTCAAACCCTCGGTCACGATGACTTGTGCACAGCTATCAACGGGCTCCAAGAGTTCGTTCTGCAAGGTTTGGGTATGGTTTTCAGGCACTTTCCAAAGGTGCCGCATGCTGGGTTCGACCGATCCAGTCTGGACAAACCGTCTATGGTGAGATTCGAAACAGGGTCTTATTGTCAGAAAACGAACGTTCTAACTACTCAGGCACCTGCCCTTTGTGGTGTCTACCTTATTCATAAAGGCAGTTAAAACCTTTTCTGATCAAATAAGGACACAGTTATATTCATTTTTTTTATTAAAAAAAAATTGTTGATGTAAATTCCCCAAGGACTTGTGCTTACAACTAGTATAAACATTAAATCCTACAAAAATTAATTTCTCGACATTTCATAAGATTAAATTAGTGGTGGGCAAAAGATGTAAGAAAATGTTCTTACCAAGATTTTCTAAATAGAAAACCTACAACAAATTGGAATAAAAAAATGCATAACACGTTTCGTTCTTTAGGATTTCATCGGACGAATGCGATGTTTACATTGATGTGACTAGACATGCGCACAAAGTAGAGGGGACGCTGATATTTTAAACTTTAGATGCTTTCCTGAACACTTCAGTTGTAATAGCTTCAAGTCAAGGCTCAACCATTATCTCGCCTCTTTATGATCATAATCTTCACTTCCTGTCACATTCTCTTCCATTCCTTACGCACTGCATTCATTATTATCATTTTGACAGTAAACCTCTACCTTAAGTGGCTCTCGAGTAGTCACCTCCATTGAATTTTTTTCTTAAAACAATAGTGTCTTTATTAAAAATCTTATTTATAAAAGCAATTAAAAGCTTCTCTAATTAAATAATGCCGTAGTTTTATTGCATTTTTTTATTTTACGATTCGGAGCAGATTTTCGGAAAATGATTAGTAATTTAAAAAAAAAATGATGATTTACATTCTCCAAGAAGTCCTAAATTAATAAAACAAGAATTGAAATTTAATTTCTCGAAATTTCATGAAATTAATTAAGTGGGGTTAACATAAGTAAAAACAAAATATTTTTTACCAAAGTTTTCTAAATAAATTTCAAAAATAATTTCATTCCTTTGTGAATAAGTACTGAAGGTTTCATTAAAAATCAGAAAATTATTTGATTTTTGCAAGAATTTCCAAATCACTGTGATTTTCGCCGGAAAAAGCGCAAAAAGACAAATTAACGTCAACTGCTGACGTAAAAGAAAAAAAAAACAATTTCTTTAACCAAAATTTCGAACGTGCTAGAAAGGAATAAATAAATTTAAAAAATAATTAAAAACACTTTGGACGTTCCTCTTAATGATAACATAAACATTTTGACGATAAAACTTTGTTTTTTTATTAAGTTTGGAGCTTTTTTTTTTTCAACATACTATTCAGTTTTTCAGTGAAAAAAATGGCGGTATCTTCTCTCGAGTCATTTAGGTGAAATTTAGTTTAAAAAAAACTTATTACAATTAGTTTCCTTATTGAGTCAATGAATAAGGATAGTAATGGGTCACTGTATCTCACCTTGAAAAATTCTATGCACAATTGGAGAAGGGTGAAGCCTTCAAGAGTATTGTTGGCTTTTTCTTTTCCATGGTCTAATTCTCATGAATCCATGATGTCCAAATCATTAAAAAATGTTTAAACTATCGTCTGTCTGTCTGTCTGTCAATCGTTTTCTTGTATCTATGATTAAAAATGGCGTCAAACAAATAAACCTTAAAGAAGGTGGTCTTTCATCAAACCCGATATACGGACGCTACACAATCACAAAGAATTTTACCAAATAACAAAAACCACATCACTTAAACTTTTCCAACAGCATCAATAGCAAAAATATGTAACACATATACCGAGAAGAGAATATCTATATATATAATAGGGCATAGACACGCACACACATATATACACGCACACACACACATATATATATATATACATACATATATATATATAAACACATACATATACACACATACGCACATATATCTATATATACACATATATACACACACATATACACACATACGCACATATATCTATATATACACATATATACACACGCATATACACACATACGCACATATATCTATATATACACATATATACACACACGCACATATATATATACACACACACATATATACACACACGCACATATATATATACACACACATGCACATATATATACACATACACATATATACATATATATACACACATATATACACACACACACACACACACATATATATGTATATATATATATATATATATATATTGTGTGTATTTAGTCAGCATTTTTCATTCATACATTATCATTAAAACGAAACAGACTATCATCACATTCTTGTCCGTGTATTGCTTAATATATTGTACAGTAATTGTCATCTTTGATAATGGCTTATGTAAGCCGAAAGCTTAGATTGGATTCAAAATATTTATCTATATTGAGATTTTCTTTCTTCGTTTACTGATAATGTTATTAAACTTATCAGACGTTATGAAAAGAATTTACATAAAATAAATAGACAACACTTGTCTATATTATTTAATGAAACATGTATGAATATATATATATATATATATATATATATATATATATATATATATATATATATTCCATATATAATGTGGCGACATATATGTTCAAGAATGCTTTCTTCATTTTTAGAAATTCGTTTTAAACTTTAAAGATTATAATAAAAAAAGGAGGGAGACAAAAAAAATTAATTTCAAAAATATATCTGATGATACGTTGCTCTTAGTGGGACGAGAAATAAGCAGACCCCAAAATTACAGGCTGAATCTACGGACTTCTTCCCCTATGTGTCCTAGGAATTTCAACTGCCTTTTTTTTTATCTGAAGCCTAATTTTCTTTAGTTTTTGGAAGAATCTTTCACTATTCAAATACGCATACGGATTTCGGTGTCGTCGTCTTTATTTTTAAAAAAAATCCCCAGATATTTAAACCTCTGCAAGTGTTTGATTTTTAAATATTTTTTTTAAAAATTAACAAATAAAAGAACAAACAAAAGACATGTTCATCAACAGTCTGCCCAAAATCCAAAGACGGGGCAAAAGTGTTTCATAAATTACGCCACAAAGATCAGTTGGAATTGTTAAGTAACCTTGACATATTTGGAAAGAATATTAGAATACTCCTGAACCTATACTAGCAAAAAACCGCCTGCATACATATGAAAAAGCAGTTCAGTAAATATACAAAAATAGGAAGAGGGGTAAGACAAGGATGTGTCTTCTCACCAGACTATCAGTTATGTGCCATGTATAATATACGTATAGGCGATCATGTATCTTTCGATACATGACTGTCAAGACAGATTTTTTTTCCCGCAGCAGAATTCCCTTTCTTTCTACGGTAGATCAATTGTCATCCAAGAACTCGACCTGTCCTGCTATTTACCCATAACTGGATGGTGGAGAGAAGAAGAGGATTCATACCTTTCCCAAAGGTATCAGCACGTAAGTGAATGTAATGGATTCGACTGGAATTCGAACTCGGCTCTCTGATTCCTCAACCCGAGCCGCTATCCATTACTCCTATGTAATATTATTCTTCCTATATGGCAGTGAATGCTGGACAATATCCTCGCGGATGAAGAAGGACTTGAAACAACAGAAATGTGGTTCTACAGAAATATGCTGAGGATACTATGGACTTAACATGTGAGCAACTGCGAGGTTTTAGAGAAAATTGCAACAAAAATGATACTTATATTTAAAATCAGAACGTGACAATTGAAAATTCTAGGGCGCATAGTAAAGAAAGAGAGCTTGGAAAATTTGATACTCATAAGGCAAATTGAAGGCAAGATGGGCAGAGAAAAAACAACGTATAACTGACCTCGCGTGTTTGAGGAAATGGATAATAAAATAGAATTTAGGAGAGATAACAAAAACAAAATTTAGTAAGAGTTACTATAAACAGGAAACTGTGGAGAGTCATGATCGCCAACGTCTTGGAGGGACACGGCATATAGACGAAGAAGAATGCACACGTATATAAAAAAAGTAAAATATTGCTACTAGTACATTTGAACTGTCGTAACCTAAACTATTCTACAATAGATAGATAGATAGATAGATAGATAGATAATGAACAGAATGAGATAGATAGATAGATAGATAGATAATGAACAGAATGAGATAGATAGATAGATAGATAGATAGATAGATAATGAACAGAATGAGATAGATAGATAGATAATGAACAGAATGAGATAGATAGATAGATAGATAGATAGATAATGAACAGAATGAGATAGATAGATAGATAGATAGATAGATAGATAGATAATGAACAGAATGAGATAGATAGATAGATAGATAGATAGATAGATAGATAATGAACAGAATGAGATAGATAGATAGATAGATAGATAGATAGATAATGAACAGAATGAGATAGATAGATAGATAGATAGATAGATAGATAGGAAGGAGTATGTTATTGTTTTGTCTTTTTTGTTTGTTTTTTTTACGGTGAACTTGGCTGCAAAATATCTTTGCGCTGCCCACACACCAGAGCGGATTGTTTTGTCCCAGGTGGGAGCTAATTCCGCTCCAGGTACGACTTGACTGACGGAGGCTGGTTTCTGCAAACATAACGCGTTTTGCAGATGAAACATGAGACACATAACACGTAAGTGAATGTAATGGATTCTACTGGAATTCGAACTCGGCTCTCCGAATTTTCAATCCGAGCCGCTATCCATTACTCCAACGTGCCTCATCAGACTTATTAAACCGATAGTGAGAGGCAATTCTGAGAAAATTAGAAGTTCTACTGGAATTCATTATTGGCAGCGACAATCTTAACAACATTAAATATGCAGGTGACATAGTGTTGATAACAGACATAGAAAGGAAAAAGAAAAACTAAAACTTAATTGAAAGAAGACAGAATGCGTGATTGTTAGCAAAAGCGCATTGGAATAGCGAAAGATGACTTCCAAAATCTAAGCAAAGTATTAAGAAACAGAAAGATTTCGTTAGAAACGAATACGGAACTGTTACATAATATCAGTCCTCCTGTATGGCAGTGAATGCTGGACAATCTACTCAGAGATGAAGAAGAGACTTCAAGCAACCAAAATGTGGTTCTACAGAAGGATGCTGAGAATACCATAAACCGAACAAGTCAGCAACGACGAAGTTCTAGAGACAATGAGAAAAAAAGACACTTACACTTAATGTCAGAAAGAGATAGTTGAAATTTCTAGGGTACATAATGAGGAAAGAGGGCTTGGAAAATTTGACACTCACAGGACAGACTGAAGGCAAGAGGGACCGAGGAAAACAACGCGTAACCTACCGAGAGAGCTTGAGTAAATGGATAGCTGAGAAAGATTTGAGGGAGATAGCAAAAAGGTTAAATTATTAAGAGCTATAAAGGACGAGAAGTTGTCAAGAGCAATGGTCGCCAACATCCTGAAGGACGAATTTCCATAGAAGAAAACCTGTTTGATTTTGTTTTTGTTTGTTTTTTTTGTTTTTTTGTTGCTGTTTTTTTTTTTTTGTTGTTTTTTTTTGTTGTTGTTGTTTTTTGGGTTTGGTTTTTTTTGTTTTTGCTAACAATCATATATTCTGTTATTCAGTGTCTCTCATCAATGCAATATTATCTGCACGTTATATTGTTAAGACTTTTGCTCATCAATAAATCCTGGTAGGACTTCTAGCTCTCTTAGGATTTGACGCCCTTGTCAGACACTGCTTTCTTTTATCGTGTATTTACAGAATTCATTCTCTACCCGTATGCAGGTGGCTTACTTTCTGTACAATTTTTTTCTAACATCCTTCCCAAGTTTGCGTAAATGGATGGCTGAACAGAAAAATTAATCTTGTTAATAAACACACTAATAAATAAATAGGGTTTAATATCTGTGTATTTGTCCATTCACCAATCCCTTACTCAAATCGTTGACTTCCCTACTCGTTTCTCTAGCAAAACCGAACAGGCTTCTCTACTTGATTTATTTCTTACATCCTCCCCTCTCTCTTGCCGAGTTTTGCAACACCGCTCTCTTGGTAACCCGTACCCCTCTGCGGCATCTATTGACATTTAGTTCCAATCATCCATTAAAATGGAACCCCCTATCCATAAGACCTCTTTCCGTTGCCAGAATGCAAATTGGAACTCCGTGATTTTCTTCGTGACCCCCGCCCTGGACCAGCATTTTTAAACTCCCAGTTAAAAATTGCACCACTGAGGTTTCTTCCTGGATCGAAGCTGGCATGGACGCTTTCATCCCTTTTCGGAAATACCAGGCAAATTACACTGCATTGTTGACCGATATGGTACACAGGAATCACTATTTTTGACTATAACAGCGTGACAACTCTCGTCACAACAGACGCCTATTTGTTACTGCTCGTAATTAATGTAAACGAGTCATCAAAGCAGCTATATTCCCATTGGCCGATAGAATGAGGTCCAGCATAGTTTCTAACAACTTTGGCTCTCGTTTTTACTTGCGGTTCTGTAATAGGGTAGTAAATAAGCGCGAGGTCTCTATTCTCCCACTTTTCAATCAATCTCAGGTGTTATCATCCTCTGCTGATAAGGCTGAATGCTTTGCCTATAAATTCTCCTCAAACTCTACTCTTGACTCTGTATCGATAAGACCTAACTGGAACTCACTCCGTGCTTTTCTTCTTGACGCGCCTTGGTCTGATATCTTCAACCACCCAAATGAAAATTACGCCACTGAGGCTTCTTCCTGGGTGAAAGTCGGCATGGAGGCTTGCACCCCTTCTCGGAAATACCAGGTGAAACCTCAATCCATGGTTCACAGCAGAATGTTCGGCCGCTAGAGCACACAGGAAACACTATTTTCGGCTATACCAACGTAACAGCTCTCGTCACCACAGGCGCCTATTTGTTACTGCTCGTAATTAATGTAAGCGAGTCCTCGAAGCAGCTTTGTTTCCATTTACCGAGAGAATGAGGCCTCTAACAACTTTGGCTCTCGTTATTACTGGTGGTTCTGTAATAGGGTACTAAATAAGAGCGAGGTCCCTATTTTTCCTCTTTTCAACTCTCACCGTGACATTCTAAAGCTACTGATGTTGCCGGCATTCAGACATTAATTTTTTCCATTCCCGAATCCCTCACTCAAATCGTTGACTTCCCTACTCGTTTCTCTAGCAAAATTAAGCAACAGCCTTCTCTACTTGATTTATTTCTTAATCTTCTTCTCGCTCTTGCCGAGTTTCGGAACACCTCGCTCTTGGTAACTCGGGCCCCCCTGCAGCGTCTATTGATATTTTGTTCCAGTCGTTTATTAAATAGGAACCTTCTATTCATATGACCCCTTTCCCTTACCAACATGCTGATTGGGATTCACTCTGTGATTTTCTTCGTGACGCCCCTTCGACCGCCATTTTTGACGTCTCAATTGAGAACTGCGCCATTGAGATTTCTTTTGGGGTCAAAACCGGCATGAACGTTTTCATCCCTTATCGGAAACACCAGGTGAAACCACAAGCCTCTCTATGATTCATATCAGCATGCTCGGTCGCTATAGCACCCAGGAACCACTATTTTCGGCTATACCGGCGTGACGTCTCTCGTCACAACAGGCACCTATTCGTTGCTGCTCGTAATAAATATAAACGAGTCCTCGAAGGAGCTAAGTGTCTATTTGCCGAGAGAATGAGGCACCTTATTCCATTTAACATCATAGGCTTTCGTGATTACTGTCGGCTCTGGGCATTAAATAATTGTAAGGTCTGTATTCCTCTCCCCTTCAATCAATTTGAGGTGTTATCATCCTCTGCTGATAAAGCTGAATACTTTGCCCGTAAATTCTTCTTAAATCCTACTCTTGACTCACCTGGAGTATCCCTGCTTAACTTCCCACTTAGAACTGAGTCTCTGTTGAGTGATACGCATATAACACCTTCCATGGTGTCTGCTATCATCTCTAAACTAGATCCCCACAAAGCATATGCACCCGATGGTATCCCTGTAATAGTCATTAAGAAGTGTGCTCCCGAACTGGCTCCTGTTCTCTCTAAACTGTATAATAAATGCCTCGTTGCCTCCTGCTTTCCTGCCTGCTTGTGTTAACTTTCGAACTCCCCAACGCTGCAAACTCCTCAATGCGCATCGAACCACGCAACTGAGAGGTCATGATGAGTTTTCTTTCCGCTCGCTCTTGTGTTTTTTACCACTACAAAATAATCCACGTATTAATAGGGAAAGGAATGAAAATTTTCAATAATATATACATATTATTTGGAATGCACCCTTTGAGTCGGACAATCTTGGAAAAGGGGGGAATGGTGAAAAGCATACAGTGAGTAAAAATGGTTGAGATCGAGAGAGACAGGAAAGAGGAGGAGGAGGAAGAGTAAGAGGAGAGGAGAAGGAAGAGAGATTAAATGTATTTTGGATAAGAATGAAGATTTTCAATAATATATACATATTATTTGAAATGCACCTTTTGAGGTGGACAATCTTGGAAAAGGAGGGAATGACATCTTGTGGTGAAAAGGGGGCATTGGTCAAATAGGTTAAGAAGAACCATTGACTTAACAACACTTTCTTTGCCATTGCTCTCTGTCTGAATTAACGGCAGAAGATACAAATTCGTTGCGTAATTTACACTTTTCTCTCGCTTGTCTTTCATTCAACGTCCTTTCCTGTGGGTGTTAAATTCTACAGACCCTCTTTCCTCATTATGCGTCCTTCAAATTTCAACTGTTGTTCTCAGATTCAAAATGTTTTCTTCATGGTGTCGCGTGCTAAATTTAAGGAACAGAAAATAAGGGAGGTAATCCAGAAAGAGTTTACTCCCTTGAAGAAATTTGGTTTAAAAAGAGATTGATAAAGTTGGATAATTGGCGAAAAAACGTATCTCGGTAACAAAAAAAAAAAAATTTGAAAATTGTTATTTATTTCCCCTTCTATTTGAAAACTGTTGCAATATAGAACAAACCCTTGTGAGGGGGTTGCTTTCCCCATTCCTCAAGTTGAAGATCATTTATCTATTCGACGTATCCTCAAAATATGCAATCTTTGCTCTTGTATTGGGTGAACAATAGTTAAAAAATAAAATTCACACAGCTTTGTTGTGGATACTTTTGTTTATGTAGTAGAAATAGAATTTCATGGTCTGATAAATAAAACTTTTTTATATATATTTTCTGTTTATACATTATTTTTATGGATACAACTTTTAATTAAATAGTATTAATTAAATTTAGTGGCTTGAATATTTGAGAAACTTTGCAGAAAATATGCATTCTCTAACAGGAATTAAACCTATATCCCATATGAAAACCGTTAAATAGCTTGACATGCCGTTAACCATTCAAGTTAACAAAGTCCAAATTACTGCTTATAAACACACATCTTCGACAATCTTTTCGATATATTATTTCTGCTCTGAAATGCATCCAATGACAACATTATATATATATATAAGTGTTCCAATAACTTGAACCGATTTTAAATGTGAATTAAAGTTAAAATCAGTCCAAGTTATGTGTAATATATATATTTATTTATTTATTTTAATTTAAAGAAAAACAGACCACTTTAAGGCTCTATTAGTTATAATTTATTTCACCAGAGAATTTTATTTTTCTCTGAATCTTCAGATTTCACTTTCAAAAGGTGAAACGAAAAATTTTTCGTTTCACCTTTTGAAAGTGGTCCGTTTTTCTTTAAATTAAATTATTCACTCTGAATTAACATTGATCTCTCAGGATTTCATCATCCTTGGTATTATCCAAATGGATTAACAAGATTTTCGTTATATATATATATATATATATATATATATATAACCGACTCTAATCAAATACAATGTATGAGGGTCAAGCAGATTAGTTCCTAGGAAACCAACAACAGCACATGAGATTTGATTATAGTGGTGTGGTTTCATACAAGACCATCCACACTTTTTGAAGGGCTGAATACAGAGACCTGATGCACTACATGCCACAAGGTCCCCAAACAACCCTCTGCAGGATTTTTGAATTCAGAGTTGTCCTTCTCCTAGACCAGTTGCTATCCAAGGCTATAGAATCCAGTCTGTCCTGCTATTTACCTATAGCTGGAGGGAGAAGATTCATTCCTTTCCCAAGGGTATTAAATTCGAACTCAGCTCTCTGATTCCTCAATCCAAGCCACTATCCATTACACCATATATATATATATATATATATATATATATATATATATATATATATATATTTATTACACAAACTTATTATAATGGACACATTTGAAAATGATGTCCCATTATTATTTATTTATTAAACAGTTTGTAATTTATCTATTGGACTTCAAATTCATGAAGTCTATTTCACATAAGAAGTGCCCACTATAATAAAATTAGAAGCAATAAAAATATCTAATTAAAAAAATATACATTAATTCTTTAAAAAATTTATGTATTTAAAATCCAGTTTATTTATATGGGGTGGGGGATGCTCAGTATCAGAGGCAAATCATTTACAAATATATAGTCACTGTGTGTATATATATTTTGAGACATGTTTCATTGAATAATTTAGGCAAGTTTTGTCTACCTATTTTCAGTAGGAATCTTCTATCTCCATGGACAATGATTTTAGTGTCATTATTAAAGGAAGAGAGATTACCATGTTGATGCATGTTATTTATTCTGAGTACTTTTGACATGAACAAAATGTCGCCATCATCAGGGTCATGTTTTTTTTTCAAAACAGATATTGTAGAGTTCATTATTTTTCAAAGACAAAGTTGCTGTGGTCATCTGAAAGTTAACGTTTTTTTACTAGTGAAGAGAAGAATGCTGGGTTTAGTGCAATTAGCTTGAGTAACACTTCAAAGGAGGTAACTAAGATATGAGGTTGCCAAAATATACATACACATATATATATATATATATATATATATTACATAGAAAAGAAATCCAAAATGACCTCATTCAAACAGCTATTTCATCCCACAAATACTTATTACAATGAAGTAATTTGGGATTTCTATTCTATGTAATTTCTATGCTCTGTTATCATAAATACATTGAGTTCTGTGAATCAGTTTTAATATTTTATATTATTAAGATTCACTTGGATTATTACCTCTATGTGTGTTTATGTTATATATATATATATATATGTATATGAAGACATTTTTATGTTTAATGTTCTTTTTATAGATACAAGTATTTAAGTAAATGCTCTGTTTATAATACTTAAATACTTGTATCTATAAAAAGAACGTTAAACATAAAAATGTCTTTAATAAATAAATTGTCAGACTTTGTCCATTTCTTAATATATATATATATATATATATATATATATATATACAAGAAGGCACACTGGAGTAGTGGGTAGCAGCTTGGAATGAGGAATCGGAGAGCCGAGTTTGAATGTGCTAATACCTTTGAGAAAGGTATTAATCCTCTTCCTCTCCCTCCATCTATGGGTAAATAGCAGGGCAGACTAGGTTCTATAGCCTTGGATGGCAACTGGTCTAGAAGGACAATAGAAGGTCTAGAAGGACAATTCAAAATCTGCGGAGGGTCATTTGAGAACCTTGTGACACCTAGTGCACCAGACCTCTGTATTCAGCCCTTCAAAAAGTATAGTTGGCTCTGCACAAAGCCTTCACCACAATAATCAAATCATATGTACTGGTGTCTGGGGTGTTGGTTTCAACTACTTGATTCTCATACATCGAATAAGACAAGAGAGTCCACCATACACATACACACACACACAAGATCAAAAGAGTCCCATAAAATTTCTCAGTGGTATATTCTTATATAAAAGAAATATAAAATTTATACAGGTTTTTAATGATAGTATGAATTTTTTGTACACCCTGTATAATAAAAATATACTTTTAGCAATGCTACATGGGTAAAAATGCTATCATGGATAGAACATGTGTAAACAGAAAAGTGGATACTGAGAACAACACAGAGTGGCAACAGTCTGTTTTGTACCCTAAAAAAGAAACGGTCTGTCAAAAGGACAGTTTTTCCTTTGACACCACTATTAATGTCTACACTTGACTCCCTCGGCAATGCTTATTGTTTTACATTGTGGTGATTAGAATTTTAATAAAACTCAAACATATGAAAGCAGATTCATACAATTTTTTTTTTCTTGAGAACTAAAAACAAAGCTGTTAAACACTATTAGATTACAAAACTAATTTTATATATACAAGAGTATAAATATAAAATAATATGTGAACCAACAAAGTATTTGTTTTATCATTCATTGATATTTTTATAAAACAATGAAGTAAAAAAAAAAATTGTTTTCAAACTTTATAAAATCTTAAATAAGAATTTCTTTATAGTTGGTTCACATATTTTAATAATTAAGTAAATGTTTATAAATTTATGAATAAAAAATTGTTTTCATATTTATTTCTTTATAAATTGGTAAGTGATAAAAATTGCATTGCGTTAGTTTTACTTGTATTAGTTTTTAAAATGTTGTAAATATAAAATTTCTGAACAAAAACCTGTTTTCATATTTATTTTTTCATGATAAATATTGCATTGTATTAGGTTTTAGAATGTTGCACATATAAAATTATTCTTGTAAATAAATAATCTAATAAATAATGTTTAATATTTTTGTTGTAAATTCTCCAGAGCTGAAACAAAACGTATAAATTCACTTTCATCATGCGTTTAGGATTTATTCCAATTTTAATAAACATTGCTGAAGATAGTTAAAATAATGGCAGTCTCATGGGGAAAAAGCCATGCTTTTGACATTACGTCTCTTTGCAGGGATGTTTATCAAATAAATCTTCTATCCATCACAAAACTTTTATTACAATATGTTGTTACAATTGTTCTGTTAGTTACTGTTCGTAAATTTTATATTGTGTCTATTAAGATCTATCCATAGAACAAATGTTCTATCCATTGCAAAACTTTTATTACAGTATATTTTTACAATTGTTCTATTATTATTTATTCTTGTTGTTATTGAGCTTAATTTATAAATTAAACTTCATAGTAGATATTTACACATAACAAAAAACCATATTTATAAATTTTGGTATCATGTGTGGTTTGAGATATCAGCTAGGGGTCATGGCCCAACCAATAAGGAATGATTTCTGTATTTGATTGATGGGGTACTCTTATCTAACCCCTTACCTGTATCTTCTGATTGTCATTCCAAGAGAATTTTAAACTTATTTTCCTTCTATTTTTCTTTTTCTCTTATGGTGCCATTTTGAATTGGCAAGTATTTCTACTCTGCCTGATCCAGAAATTGAACTCCAAACTTCCAGAAGTGTAAATGGGAACAACATGTACAATTGGATTAAATAAAGTGCTTTGCTTGCAACTCTTGAAAAATTACTAATTCAGCAAGAGAGCTGATGGAAGCAAGAGGTTAATGATCAGTCATGATGAAAGGAAGATTACAAAATTGGTCAAAGATATTACAAAAAAGGGAAATAAATAAAAAAAAAGAAATCTCTTTGTAAAGTTTTAATGTATTGTTATTGGCATTCATTTTGCTAATAAATATTTTATATTAATTTCTGTCGTCTTTAGCCAAAATCAAAATATAAGTCTTTAACATAAGACATTTCTCCAGTGAAAAACTGGATATTTTTCATTTTTTTTTTTTTTTGCTAACTCAATCCAATTCCATTTAGGAATAAGAAAATATACATATATAAGAAATATGCCTTCTTTGCACACTTCTCTTTAAAAGAAATACATCTACACAAAGACCAAATATTACTCTGCATCCAATATACTGGTATTATGGATTGAAGGTCAAGTACTGATAAGATGGATGAGTATTCAAAGTGCTTCTTTTAAGTGAAAAGATAAAGATACTCCACATAGAGAAAGACTTTGCAGAAAAAGGCATCTCATAGCAGAACAGATATTTTTTTTTCCTTTCAATTATATCTTTACCATTTCTTTTTAAGATTCTAGAGATCTTCATGGGCAGGTTTCTTAGGGCTTTCAGGCACAGAGGTCGAAACATCTGGTTTCTTTAACGTTGTCTTAACATCTGGAAAAAAAAAGAAAAATAAGGCTCATATCTTGCTCTGAAGTTAAAAATAAAAATACTAGCTAATAACTAAAACACTTAAAATTTAATTAATTAAAACAAAAAATTCAAATGACTTGAAATGATATAAAAATAAAAATACCAAAATAAAATGAGAAAAAATAAGACACAAAAAATTAATCACTAAGCTTGAATTCAAAATGCCAATGCAAAAGACAGATTTAATTTGAAGTGAATATATGAAAGGAATTCAACAAAAATTTGATACTAAACTATCAACAAAAGAGAGAAATGTGTCATATGATCAGACTAAGTATAGACCAACACACTAACATTTAAAATAATTTGTCATGAGTCACAAAGGCATCAGAATACTACAGACCTCCCCTTTATAGCACAAAAGACGTAGCTCAAGAGTCAGAAACCCTTGGACTAGTTTCATTTTATTTTATGCATTAGAACACTCAAGCCCTTACCTTTATTTTACAATAGGGATATGTGGCTCCAGAGTCAGAAAACCCTGGACCAGGTTCATCTTATTTTATGCATTAGAATACTCCAGCCCTCCATTGTAAAATGTGGTCAGAATTTCCTGGGAACTAAGTTCAGATTATTTTATGCTGCTTTTTATTCCAAAAGAAGCTTTGTCGTACCTCAATATTCATTGGGTCGCTCTCACACCGACAGGATTCATTCCCAAATGCTTTCAAAACATCATTATTCATTCAGACAGATTTACAATCTCTATCTATAAAAGGCAGGGTGTGTGTGTGTGTGTGTGTGTGTGTGTGTGTGTGTGTGTGTGTGTGTGTGTAAAACGAATGCACAGCCGCAATTTTCGATGGATTTGCACCAAAATTTACATGCACATGCTCCAAGTTAGTGGGAAGGCCAAGACTGACTTTGCATTTCCCAACTCCCATCGATAGTGGAAATAATCAATTTTTTCATACTTCTACGGCAGTTTTCATGTGGTTTGCAGCAATTTTCTACTGGCCAGAGTGAGAGCCAATAGCTGACTGTCACGAATGTTAACTAGTATGCTAGCATGCAAAAAAAACTGATAGCTGTATTCATCACAAGTGGGAAAAATTTAAATCTGCATTGCACTTTACTCCACTTGGCTCATTCACTTGCTTAAACTCAATGTTGATTCTGATTCCGCAGAACTGGGTTGGGTGTGAAAAAGTATTTGTTGTTAACCTTCTTTTTTCCATTCGGTTTTTTCAGTTATGAGTCCTTTTTTAAAGCTGATCGTTTTGTGTTCATTTTGTTTAGTTCTTTTTTCGTAACAGATTTAATGTTTAGTATAGAGCTTAGAAAAAATTTGCAGTGTGAGATAGGCAAGAAGTAAGGCATGTAGCAACATCAGCACAGCAAAGGGCACTCCTTTAAAGGCAAGGAAGGGCAAAAATATTTTAAGTCAAGTGATAGCGATTGCTGTATGAGTCGTACGATTTTTGAATCAAGCACGGGCAACGCCAGGCCATGCTGCTAGTGAAGAAATAAATCATCTCAACTATGTAACAGGCTACATGGATTCTTAGACCAAATGATCAGCAAGCATTCAGTAGAGTACTTACTCTCCCAGTGATCAAACGGATGATCCTTTAAGAAATCATAACTCTCTCGTTGAGGTTTCCACTCATTGTGTTTCATTTGATCTAAAAAAGAAAAAAAAAATTAAATTAAAAAAATAAATAAAACAGAAATGAATGTCCAAATTCACTGGGACTTCAGAAGCAAAAATATAATCAAAAATTTATCTTCTCTTATCTGCCATGTTCCTTCAGGTCATTAGTGGTCAATAGCTCTCTACAAATATTGCATTTCTTGTTTCAGTACATTGTTCTAACCCTATTTCTGGTCTAATTCTGTTAGGAGTTCTATTCATCAAAATGTGAACGATAAGCTTAGTTATATGACTCAGAAAACTTTTCTGAAAGTAAACCTAGGAATTTGTTTGATATAATCTCTCCACTTTATGCCAGTGGAAAACTGGCAGCCCAAGAAGGTGTGAGGAGTTGCTCTCTGGGAGATTAGCATCAGCCATGCTGATGGAAGACAGAAAAGATTCTCTATGGGGAGTAAATGAAAGCAGTTTTGTTTGGTACTTACAAGAAGGTTCCATACTATCTCTGTGATTGATTAACTTTTCAATCCAAGTTTTCACTGATTCGTCTGTGATCTGGTTTCCCTCGAAATTATACACAAGTTTCTGCAATAAGAAAAACAAAATTAACCAAACAAATAATTCAGGATGAGTGGTTAAAATAAGGAGACAAAAAAAAAGAAAAAATAACCAGAGACTAGGCTTAACTAAAATGCGAAGTTTTTTGGGGTTTTTTTCAAATTAAAAAAAACAAAAAATAAAATATGGTCACAGATTGCATGAGTAACCTGAGAAATGTAACCAATATATAAGTATATATATATATATATCATTTTTTTTAAAAATGTAAAAAACAAAAACTGTATGCCCATGAATAAAAATAAAAATTGGTCACTTCTCTAAAGATGGAACAAACCCAGACAAAATCAGCAACAATCGAAAAAAAACTTAAAAAGGCTTAATGAGGGAGTGTAAAGTGGAAAAAAAAAAAGAAAAGGGTAAAATGATCATGACTCCCTACACAAACACATATCAGTGCAGATGGGTGCATGCAAGTGAATGCACATCTAGAATTGGAAAAATCATATAAAGATTGACGTTGCATACTTTTTTCAAAACTAATTAACTAGCTCAGTTTGGTACAGAGGGACTTTCTCTTCCTGATTATTATATATATATATATATATATATATATATATATATATATATATATATTCAGTGATAATAATTATAATAAAATTAACACATTACTGCATAAAGTTTCTTTAAAAATTTAGCTCATCTTGTCTAATCTACCTTACTGGGTAATAGTAATGTTAGGGCTGGCGGATTTTAAATTTCAGATAACCACTTCTTTAAACATTGGACACAATACACTCATGGATTGAATAGTTCCAGAAACCTCACTCAGTAAGAGTTAATTAAACCAAAGATGGTATGAAATTAACTAATTATAAAAATTCAGAATGTGGCCCAAAACTTCTGGCCTATTATCTAGCAGTTTATGACTTTGTAACTTTTGTTGAAAAGTAATGAAAAAGGCATTAATTTGTTAAGTCATCACCAAACTGAAAATTTTATTTTTACCATATATTCAATAAAGGTAAAAAATCGAAATATTTCAGAAGCTTTATTTTTCAATTTGCTAATGATGTAACTACATAGTACTTATGTATTTTTTAACACATTTAAAAGTTTATAGCTATAGCATAACATCCAGACTTACAAACAAAAATTGTAAACTTACAGAAGCTTTATTTTTCAATTAGCTAACAATGTAATTAGATAGCACATATGTATATTTTAATGCATTTAACAGTTTACAGTATTGAGGGATAATGACATGGAAACACACACTATATTTAACAAAACCAGATAAGTAATTTATTTACACATTTGAAGTTGTCAGAAGCTTGTTTCAGGCAAAGGAACCAAATATTTAAAGTTCATAGTTTTGATGACTTGTCAAAAAGAGAAAAATATTCACATTAAATCATCAGGTACAAAGTAACATTCCATAATGTTTAAAACAAATTGAGAGAGTTTGTTTTTCCCATAAAAGTTATACAATTTTATTCAACATGAATGAAAAGATATTTTAAGGTACTTTGGAGTTGAATAGAGTTCTTTGAAATTGCCCTGCTCTCATTAGAGGCTGATAATATATCAGTGTGTAATTTGACACCAGCGTTATTCAGACATGTGGAACTCTTGCTTTCTGCCTACTGCTTCTTTCTGCTTTTTTTCTCTCTCAACTTTCTCTGCCCATTTATATCAAAAAGCAGTTTCACATTGGCTATTACTTTTTTCTTAGTTTGTAAGCCAATCCCTTTTCCATTAGTCAAAATAAATTTTCACATAGGCTCATTAAACTCTGCCTTGGTTTTTTTTTTTCAGCCCAGAGCCAATTTCTTTTTCTACTGGTCAAAATAAATTTTTGCATAGGCTCACAAATTTGAAAACAGTGGAGAATAGAAAGTCATTTTTATTTCATATTCACCACAGAACAAGTCACAAATAAAGTTTTCTCCATTTTGTCTTACATACTTTATTTATGATATTATTTTATATAATTTTATAATATAATAATATATTATAATATATAATATTTTATATAATTACATCATTTATTTATACATATGTATGAGTTGAAGATAAAATGTAGATCAGATATAAATAGGAATTGAAATAAATGATAAAATGAAATGAAGAACAAATAGATCATAAATAAAATATTTTTAAATTGAAATAGGACACTAAAAAGTATTTTCAATATTATTATTTTATTACTAGTTCTATGCAATCTTATTATTGTTGCTTTTTAAAATCAGCCATGCTACCACATCTCACAAACACACACAGGTCACTACCATGACAAATACACACACATACATATGAACACTGCACATTTCTGGACTAATCTTATTCACTCCTTACACAGAAACTTATTCAACTTTACAACTTTCACCTCTTATCAATATTCACCAGCGAGAAATATTACTTCAAAATCCTCTGGAGCTATAATTTACAATTCAACATATTCTCAGATTTCCAGAATTCTCTCATTCACATTCAACTCTCTTCGGTGAACAACAATAAGTGGAAAGTTAATTCAACTTATTTATGCCAAATTTATTTCAGAAGTTAAAAAACTAAAAATTACATTTTAATACAATTGTTATTCAAAACCATTTTTCTGCCAAAATCAGAAATGCTCTCTAGAGCCTATCACATGATCACGTTGATTATAAATATGTAGTAAATCTTCACACTTCCTCTTTTTGTTTCTCTTGCCTACCAACCACGTAGTCCAGCAGAGAAAGTTCACGTTTGTCCCTTTATGGGAAAACGCTATGCAGACGCTATGATACACACACGCACACACATGTATGTATGAACATTGAACATCCCTTAACTATTCAGTGACAAGCAACAGAAACTTATTTACTTCAAAATCCTCTGGAGCTATAATTTACAATTCAACATATTCTCAGATTTCCAGAATTCTCTCATTCATATTCAACTCTCTTCAGTGAACAACAACAAGTCGAAAGTTAATTCAACTTTTCGATATTCAAGTGAAGATTACATTTTCCCTCAATCAACAAGTTTCTTTGAACTCATCTTACACTGAATTTCAGCCTACAACACCTTATCGAAGAACATTCTTTCCATTGAAACTTAGTATTATTTCATGAACTGAAATCTTTTCTGTGAGTCCAGATAAAAAATTATATCTTCCTTAAAGTCTTAACAAATTCAAATAACAGTTAAATGGAAATAACTTCTGCTATATTATTACAACTTTTACTTAATCTCCAACATCAACTGTAACACAAAATTTCAATGTAAGATATATATTTTATCTAATAACCCATACCTCCATAACACATCTTCTCACCAGATTTACAATGAAAGAATCAGAAGTCCTACTAGGATTCATTATTGGCAGCCACAATCTTAACAATATAAGATATGCAAATGACACAGTGTTGATAGCAGACAGGAAAATAAGGAAAATATAGGAACTCTTACAGAATGTAGTAAATGAAAGCAAGAAGAAAAGACTAAAGATCAACTGTAAAAAGATAGAATGCATGGTTGTTAGCAAAAGGGACAGCCCAACATGTGAATTACAAATTGGAGATGACAAAATCAAACAAGTACAAAAATTTCAATATCTAGGAAGTGTTTTAATAGGACAGAAAATGAAACACTGAAATCCAAAGACACATTGGGCTAGCAAAAGATGCCTTCCAAAAGCTAAACAAAGTATTAAGAAACAGGTAAAGTTCATTAGAAACAAAGAAAAGAGTACTGAAGTGTTATGTAATATCAGTCCTCCTATATGGCAGAGAATGCTGGACAATCTCTACGAAAACACTATGCAGATGCTATGATACACACAAAGACACATGTATATATGAACATTGAACATCCCTTAACTATGCAGTGACAAGCAACAGAAACTTATTTACTTCAAAATCCTCTGGAGCTATAATTTACAATTCAACATATTCTCAGATTTCCAGAATTCTCTCTTTCATATTCAATTCTAGTCGATGAACAACAATAAGTCGAAAGTTAATTCAACTTTGCAATATTCAAGTGAAGATTACATTTCCCTCAATCAACAAGTTTCTTTTAACTCATCTTACACAGAATTTCAGCCTACAACACCTTCTTATCGAAGAACATTCTTTCCAATGAAACTTAATATTATTTCATGAACTGAAATATTTTCTGTGAGTCCAGATAAAAAAATTATTCTTCCTTAAAGTCTTAACATATTCAAAATTCAACAGAAAAAGGGAGACAACTTTTACTTAATCTCCAGTATCAACTGTAACGCAAAATTTGAATGTAAAATATAATTTCATTTGAACTGATAAATTCCTTAATCCTTTAATCAATAGGAACACAGAACAAACTTTCTATCCTAGAAATATTCTCTTCCATGAACTGTAAACATTTCTTATGCTTTATTCTTATTTTCTAAAAGAGAAATATTGTTGTTTTTTACTTTTGCTGTTAATGACCTTGTGTCATACTCAAAATGTTTCTGGAGAAGTCTATTTTCACACTGCCAACAAAATGCACCTTCTTATATATTTAATTTAATAACCCCTAACTCTGCAAAAGCTTCATCTAAAAGGTGTTAATTTTCTCCCGATTTTCCTATTTTTTTTTTTTTATTGATGTGGAACTTACCTCGGTAAAGTAAATCATGGATAAAGCAGGAAGACTTGGAACAGAAAAGTATGTTTCCACCAACTGAACTCCAAAATCTGTGTAGGATGTCCTGGAAAAGAGAAGATAAAAAAGACACAAAATTCATAAGAAAAGAATATCTACAGAACACAACATGAAATTCCCTTTTAACCAATGATCTTCCAGAAACAAAGATTTGTCATCTTTCCTGCCATGTAACAGACGTGTGATTTGGAAAGGAATATTTACTAAAGGCTAGTAACATCCAACTGAGGAATTTTTTTTTATTCTTATTATTATGGATAGTTCTTTCAATACAAGGCCTGAAAGCCACACAAGGTAGGGGTTTACTGAGTGAGATTGTCAGGGAAGAAGAAGTAAGCAAGTATTAGGAGGAGGAGTAGGACAGTTGAAATAATAGTGTTGAAAATGGGGGGGAAAAAAACATCCTTTTGTTACACCATTCTTTTGTAGTCATGAAATTTGCCAAATAATATTTAAAAATAATAAAATTAGTTTCATTTCAAAAATGTTTTATAGATAAAATTTAAAATCAACAAGTTAATAATGATTTCAGATGATGATGATGATAATAATAATAATAATAATGTCTAGCAGAGGAATGTGCACCAATTTTGTGTCCTCTAATTATGACAGTGCTGATCCAGAAATGGTTCCTTGGAGAAAATTTTCCTTCAGCATATTTCCCAGCAGTGAATCTTCCTTGACCTTTGTTAGAAATTCTTACACAAAATATTTATATTATTCCAGAAATAATTCAGATTTAATTATCTTTATCTTTTTTGTTTTTATCATACCATTTTAACCAGTACATTCTCAGGACTTCTTTATATCACCTGCTTCACTGTTTTAGAAATAATTCAGACTAACATCTTGATTGTGCTGATCACTCAACTTTAATCAATGACCTCAAAGGCAATCAAGTTTAATTTAAGTAATGAAATAAAGTACTGCTGTTGTTATGTTGGTGTCATTGACTTGTCCTGACAAAGCACTACTGTAATCACTTTACCCTAATGAAAGAATGCTGTCATTGCATCACCCTGATGGAGAACTGCTGTTATTTCATCTTGATAAAGCATTAATGTTATTTTATAACATTTTACACAGAACATTGTGATAAGGTTGATCATTTTTTCTTTTTTTAGAGCTTATCAATCCATTGTGGGTTATTTAAAGAAAAAACATATTTCAGATTATAAGAGGTTGCTTACAATACTTGGTGGTCTCCCATCTAAATACTGACCAGGTTCAACGCTGCTTAACTGAACATTGTGATAAAAAGCAACATCAAACTGAAAGACTAATGAAGAATCACAAACAGATGTCCACAATCAGTTGTGTTTCAGAAGCAAATTCCTTCTAAAATAAAAAATTAAAGAAAAAAAAGAAGATAAAAATTCCAACATATAAATTTTATCAGTATTATTTTTTTCTTCAGCAGCTAACAGCCACAACTAAACCATATCTCTACACTTGATAACTAGTGCAAATCTTTTGTTGCGAAAACACTCTTGCTCTGGAAATGTAATAATTCAAATTTTTTCTGGCAAGCATAGTCCACAAGATTTAGATGTTGCTTTTGTAGCTAGGGCAGTTTCTATAATCTTCCACTCAACCACAAGGAATTTGCTAAAGTTATCCTTTTGTGCTCATACATACTTAGACAGTGTTGTGCCTTTTTTATACAGTTTACTATTAAATGATGTTTTATGATCATAAAACCTTTCTTTCCAGGGACATTCTGTAGCTCCTAAATAGATTTTATCACATCTGTCATTCACCTCAACTGTTGCTTGGTAGATTATGTTTTTCTGTCGGCACCCACCACCAATTGGACAATTGTATTCGCACCTACAGTTAAAAGTCTACTTGTCATCCACAGTATTTTATAATCCTGTCTTTTTTTATTGACTGCATCATATTATCTGTGCAGCTGTAACTGAGTTTCCCTTAAATATCTTATTCAGTGTATGTCCTTTTGGGAAGTGTTAATTAAATTATTAAACAATTTCCGAACTCTGGTTTTTATGGTGCAGTTAAATAGTAGCTCAAAACAGAATATTTTCCTTCTTTCATCGATCAAAGTTGGTATCTGCCTTCTCATCAATATATGATATCCAGAAATGGATTTTAGTGACCTTACAAATTATTGAAAATTACATTATTACTGGAATTTACTGACAATCTCTTCTATATTGATTCAATCACATGCCAAAAAAGGTCAACATTGAACAGCGACTGTGTGTTTCATGTTTGAATGCAATTTTCAGTCCATGAAGATTGCATTCATGTATGAAACAGACTTAGCATTAACCCAGTTCCCACATATTATATACTAGCAGTAGAGCCCGGCATTGCCCGGGGATATAACAGTAAGAGATAGATCAAGTATCCACCATCATAAAGACTGAAAAATAAAATTGACAAAGATTATTGTTTAAGGTTGACAGACACGCATGTCTTAATTAGTTTTTTTTTTTTTTTTTACGAATTGGTCAAACCCAAACTCAAACAAAAACATTGTTTTCAATCGTTATGAGTCTACTGATTGAATAGAATTTTATTATAAATAATTGTCTTGTAAATGGAATTTTTAAAGCATTCTGAATGTTAAAAATAAAGAAAAATGTGTGCAAGACAATAAGAAACACTACATGCCAAAAAAAAAAAAAAAAAAAAAAAAAAAAAAAAAAAAATAAGTGAAGTTTTGTTTTATCGGCTGAAAAATATAGGAAACCGCTCCCCATATTTAAAGGAACCCACACACACAAACAACCCGATGCGAGGTGTCCCCTTCCATTTTCAATGATATCTCTTAATCGTGTTTTCAAATTGATTTTGTGCAAAAACAATTATATTTTTCCTATTTTTGGCACTGTTAGAACCACCACAAGGTAATTTTATGTAGTCCTGTGAAGTTCTGTTGAAATCGGTTGATAAATGTAGGAAATCCGATCCAATATATAAACGTTACAGACACACACAATCTGCGTTTTATAATAAGATATATATATATATATATATATATATATATATATATTTGTTTTACCTCAAGCAACATGATGATAGAGCTAAGATGCAGAGGGTACAGGGAGTTGAAAAAGAATGAATTGTGAAACAAAAGTAGGTCTGAATTTCACTGTTGTTTTGTTATTTCCTGCTATAGCCCCACACAAAAAAAAGAAATGCTGACTGAAATTAAGAATGAGGCTACTGCAGTCATGGGGCCTTGGAAAAGAACACAGTGGAAAGGAGAAGCAATACTTGCAAAGAATACAAAAATGTTAAGTCAAACAATAAAGACTAAAAAAAAAACACATGGAAACAAAGTTATACTTACAGATTAAGCCAAGTAAAGATGACATCTTTGAATTCTCCTGATTCTACCAAATCTTTCATTGTAGAATATGAAGGGTCTGGTGACTTCCAGAAAAGTATCAGCAGTGGGCGCTTTGTTTGGTAAATGTAAGGAAGCACTTCTGGTGTCAATTCAGGCTAGGGAGAAATTCAAAAGACAAAATTTTATAATTTGTCTCAAATAATTGCTCTTTTTAAATACAATATTTGTTTAGGGCTTAGGTATCCTCTTCTTTAATCTCTATAAATTGTCATTGTTATATCTCAGGTTGTAGGGATTAACAAAGATGAATGAAAAAAGACAAGTGTATTTCTATATCTATAATTCTTAAAATGTGTGTATGTGTGTGTGATCGGATGTTGTTTATGCATTTTCACAGTTTTCATCAGATTTCAATGAAATTTTTTTTTGTTTAATAGATAATTCTTCAGTGCCAGTTTTGAGTCCAAATTGGCTGGAAAAAATTACAACCTTGAAGGTGAAAAAACAAAAAAAACTGATTTTTTATACTTTGTGCAAAAATCAAAGGCAAATATAATGTCTGTAAAAAAAAAAAAGCATACAATCAATTTAGAGAGATGAAATCAGACACAAAAGATTATTAGAATCATAAAAAAAAAAAATTATATTATAAATAAAAATTATCACATATTATTATTATGACGGTCCAAGGAAGAGGTTCCTTCCTTGCAAGATTGAGACTGCAAAAACAGCCATTTTCAGCCCTATTCAAATTGTTCACCCCCATTTGGGAATGTGCCTCAGTTGCACCCAAATGTTGTTACTAATATTGATTTTCTGATGGGCAAATTTTAAACTTAAACTGCTCCAATTGAACAGCAAAAATTCCCAGTAATGAAAGACCCAGTTGATGATGGGTTATACTGCCAGTTAACACAATAAAACAACTTTTATTCATTTACTGTCTGAGAACATTTACTGTCTGATTTGTTTGGATTGAAACCATGAATTCCATGTCAGCTTGTCACCATGTTTAATTCAGCAGTTCTGTGTGCTGACTGCCAGACAAGGGAAGTAACTCAATTGAGTCTTGAGTTATTATCCTTTAAAATAGTGGAAGTAAATCGGCTTCCCCAACGACCATGATTACTTTGGAAATGATAGGCGAGTGCCAAAGACAAAAAAATTAAAAATAGTTTATAATAATATAATAATTAAAATCTAATAAAAATAACACTGTAACAAAATTTAGAATTTTTTTGTCTTTGGTAAGTTATTTGCTAATTGCTTCTGTCTAGAAAGCAAAGGAAATTCGGTTAATTTGCAGTATAACACCCCACACTCAGTTCGCATTAAAAATTTCCAGAATTCTTACATTTCTGTGTAATTCTACATGCTCCATTCAAATCTGGTTTTGGAGTTATCAACAATGAAATTTCGGATTCATTTGCATTGGGGGCAGCTATTACTGGCGTTGTTTGTATACATTCGCTGCAGAATAGCTATCAGTGTAGGTATCATTGCGCAAACTGAGCATGTCTACATAAATAGTTCTCGTGTGCAGTAATTGAGACAAATTTAGACAAGAAAGATCAGTTCTGAGCTTAGCTTTCCATAAGTCTTCCGTGTTTAGCTTTCCGCAGCAAATGTATGCAAACAACCCGAGTAATGGCTGCCGCCAACGACGCAATTGAATCCCAAATTCCATAGTGGATAACTCCAAAACAGTAGATTTTATCAAATTTATCAAACCAGATTCGAATGGGGCATGTACAATTACACATAATGTAAGTATTTTGGAAATTTTTAATGAGAACTGAGTGCGGAGTGGGACACTGCAAATTAACCGGAAATTACTATTATTCCCTTCAAACTTTGATTTTCTGACCTGAACATCGATGTTCTGAAACTAATCTATTTTCCATTACATTCCAGACGATTCAGGACCAGGTTGCTGAAAGAGAATTTTCTGGAAGTTTCAATTATTTCTAGAACATCCTGGCTACCAAGAATCATATAAAGTAAACATGATGGGGACTATATTTGGGGCCTGATTCATGAAAGTAATTTACAGTAGAAGCATAAACTGCAAAAACTACTCCCTTCTAAATTTTTTGTAGTAATCCTAACATAAATAAGTGCTACTTTTGAATCATGTCGTTTCATTCCTATTTTAAGTGAACAAATTTCACACTATTTCCATTATTCGGACTTCTAATAAACAAAATGATGCTAAAAGCACCAAACGATTTAGCCACATTTCATTTTTTAAAAAAGAAAAAAATGGGGGAAAACAAGAAAAAACAGGAATTGAATTTGATGACTTACAAACAATGGTATCTTTGAAGACTTGGAGAATTCCAGAATTTTTCCCTTGTTGATACGGCCTGACATGGGTGATTTTGGAACTAGCGGATCATCCCATCTCAAAGCCAACACAGTTGGTAGTGTCAGACCATGTGTTTGGGCACTGTGGGAAATAAAAGGAATTTCATAAATGACTTCCATTAAACACAAAATGTTTGCATATATATATATGTGTGTGTGAACATTATTTACATTATTCGGACTATTGTCCTCATCTTTGTCACCATATTTATCACAACGTTTCGGCCGTTGTACGCTCCGGCCTTCTTCAGGTGGTTGGAATGTCGAACTGAACCCTTTATTTCACTCACTGGGGTAGACCGTTCTAGTTCCACGTGCCATGTTTAATGGATGTCAGTTATCAGTTACCTCCTGTTAATTTCCCTCTGAAAGTTCTCCACTGCCTTAACCGGGTATTGAACTCATACTCTTTTGGTCCTGTCACTGGATCTAACCAACACCTTTATCCACTGTGCCGTGTGTGTGTGTGTGTATATGCAATTATTAAAAGAGTGTTGCCTCTAAAATAATGCTTCCTATTCATTATGTCAGATTAAGTTGTCAGCAGCAGATATTTATGGTCTGGAAATAGAGGATGAATCCACCAATCATTTTTTTTTTTTTTGCCCATTACGGATAGGAGCTGGGCGATAGTTTGGCAAAACAGCATCTGACATGTTTGAATTCTAGAAAAAGAATCGGCAAAACTTTAAAAAAAAATTAATAAAACACTTATACTTACAAAGATTCAGCATCAGGACCTGTCATGAGAGCATACAGAGTTTTTCCCCTTTGCTCTTTGGCAGCTAATTCAAATTCTGCCATTTCTGAAAACAGTAAAAAGATTTGTGGCTTGCTGTCATTTCTTCGATTTCATTAATAAATAATTACTTACATAATTTATTCTCTTTATCAAAGATACCAATGTAAACCATTTGAATTACTGTAGTTTACTACTACTAGAATTCTTTCCAACACATTGATGCGTGTTGAAATCCTTTAGTAATGTTGAAATTATTGCTGATATTTTTTCGTTGTGATTTACAAACTCGACGTTTTATTCAATTTCGCAAACCAATGAAATTTGAATAAACTGACTTGTTTGGAAAAATACTTTCAAAAAAACCTACTTCATGGTTTAATAATTTCTTTAATAGAACTTTTTTTTTTTTTTAAATGTATAAATCTTATTTTTTCTTTTTAGTATTTTATGATTATCTGTATATTCCTTCAGCTATCTTTTCAGTTATATCTCATTCTGCTACTGTTTCCAACTAGTTAATGATTGGGACTTATTCAGGCATATTTAGGTAGGATGAACCAGCTGGCATCAACAAATACTGCAGGTATTTTCTAAGAATAAGTCTTTTCACAATACTAGTAATAATAATTATAAACTAGCAGGATTTACTAATGTTTTAATGCTGTACTTAGTACTTTACAACTCATGACCATTCCCAAATATTTATAAGAAAAGTGACATAGCTCCTCATAAAAATACTGAAATGTGGAATGAGGTACAGCTTTGTTAATAATCTGAAAACATTCCCCCCAGATGAAAGGTATTATTAAAATTCTTCTTCTATAAGTTGTGTTGCTTCAGGAAATGGCTCTCCACAATTTCCTTTGTAGCTCTTAATAAATTATCTTTGTGTTTTCTCTTAAACCCAGTTTCACCATTTATTGACTCTAGCTTAGTAAGTATGTTATGCATTATATTCCTTTGTCCCTCTTGCCTTCAATTTGTTGTGAGTATCTAATTTTCCAAGCCCTCTTTCCTCATTATGTGCTCGAGAAATTTCAACTGTCTCTTTCTGATGTTAAGTGCCTTTTTTGTTTCCATTTTCTCTAAAACTTCATTATTGCTCACATGTTTAGTTCATGGTATTCTCAGCATCCTTCTGTAGAATATTTCTGTTTTTTCAAGTCTCTTCTTCATCTATGATGAGATACTTGTCTTAATGTTTCTCAACTGAGACATAGGTCATGTGTAATCATGCATGTCATGTGTGCATTGCAGAAATTACAACTTACAAGGATTTTTAGAATATGAGTGAGGTTGAAAAAAATAAATGAAATTTTAACCATTTATACATAATGATAGGAACTTTAAATGAGATCATGTCACTCACAAATTAATATATTGTCCGTTAATATATACAGACGTACACATGTTAAGATCACATGAGAATATAAGCAAATAAATGGAATTCTTAAAATGTTTGTAAATATAAGAGAGAAACAAACATAAAATACAGAGATAAAATTCGTACCTGCACAGGTGCAATAGTCTAATCCACCTGACTGAATCTATGATACAGGAACCCTTTACTCTACTTTATTTCAATTTTCAAAAGGTATTCAGATAAAATACAAATTTTATTGCAACCTAATTATATACAATAATGGATCATATGTAATATAGGTGAACAATTCAAGTAGACAAATTGAAAATAAATACAGTGTATCTAAATACAAATGTCATAATAGATCATTCCATCTTAAATAAATGTTTTGCATCAATTTTTAACACCAACTTGAGATTTTTCTTGTTCAAAAGTTGAATAATTTTAACTCATTCAACATTATGGATAAAAAATAATGAATTTTATATTGCTTTTTTTTTTTTATCATGGGCAAAATAAATTTATGGATCTGAACAAAAAAAAAAACAAAAAAAAAAACAAAAATGGTCCCAATGAATGAGGTCAAAAATCTGCAAAGATATTTCTTCTTTTAACAGTTGGGCTTAGATTAATTTTTATGGTATATAAATGTCAACAGAAAAAAAAGCAAATATTGATAAGATAGCAAGAGTCTCAAAGCACTGTGCAGGGCCCACAATCAGATCTGGTATCTCGGCTTCAGTCACTTTCCCCACTTCTATAACATAACATCCCTGTACATTTTCTTTAAATATTTTCATGGTAATTGTTCTGAGCTTTTCCCTTGGTAGCCAGATTTTATAAATTTGAGTGCAGTACTAGATTGGCAGTAAGGTCTCATCATTTTACAGATGAAATGGCTTGATGTTCTAAGTTCTATGTTAATGGTTTCTTTTTTCACTTCTTGCTTTCCAGTCAAATTTGATCCTCAAAAATTTAAATGCAATATCAATAATTATCTTCTAACTTCATAATTCCTATTATTTTATAGTTCTCTGTAGCAAATGAGTCGACTTCAACAGTGTAAGGGACGCAACTCTTTCCGTCTGAAAATGTCTGACACGCTGCAACGCACCGTGATGTACACCAAACACGTGTGTAATGCCGGTCTGCCAATTTCTCCAAGCGACCTGCTTTTATGGAGCCCAGACACACCTCATTAGCATGTGTGTAATGTGACTTTGCGTGACTGCACGAGACCGTGAATATTAAAAGTCACGGACGCCATCTTGGATCTTTTCTTTCCTTTCTCAACCCACAGGCCAGACAGACACGAGGGTGTTTGGGAGGTAAACCATTTCTATTTTCCCCACATTCTCTCTCCTTCACTATGTTTTCTTTTTCCCCATATTCCATCACACTCAGTAACCACTTGCATCTTCAGTGGTTTTATTGCCTTAATTGGGGTGAAATGAAAAAAAAACTTAACTATTATCAAATGTAAAATATATATTCAGTTTTCTAAAGTCCATTTATTTCTTATAATTACTGTAATATTTTTTTTTTCCTTTTTGTTTCTTAAAATCATAATCATTGAATCAAAACTGGACATATCACAACTTTTGTGTCAATTTTTTTATCAATATTTCCTTCACTTCTATGGCATTAATATTGACTGGTGTTTAGCATCAACACCACAATGAATCCTTGCCCTTTGCTTAAAGCCAGAACTAGGGATCAATATAAGTAAAATAGACATGGATTTACACAAAAATCAATACAGCTGTGCCAATCACACCAGAATAAACAATTTAATGATCATGCACTGCACCGAATATCACCTATGCTCACCTGGTTAATTAACCTAATAATTGCATGAAATTCAATGATACGTCCGTATTACATATTTTTGGTCAGAGTTTCATTTCCTTTCCTTTTTAAATGCTTAACTTGAAAACTCCAAAGAATTCCTCATAAATAAACAAAAAACGTTGATACAGACCCCAACTATGTTCATGGAAAAGCCCAAAAAGACAATGTGACGTCAAGTTGGATATGCCCCGGAATTCTCCACTCAGAAATTGGTTTGCATCTTCTGCATTAATCTTCATCACCCCATCCAAGCCATATCTGTTAAAAAAAATAATATCTAAAATTAACACTTACACAGTGAATTAGTAACCACATTTTTATTGTCAGATTATCCCACCTTGTCTACAAATGGATTTTACTTATTACTGCAAAGTGGTGTTTCAATTTAAGAGAAATGGGCATTAAAAACCTCTCTCTCTCTCATAAGATGTGTTATCCAGTCTTCCTCTAGGGAGAAACTACCAGGGAAAGCTGAATTCATAATTTCAACAAACCACGTGGCAAATTAACAGATTTACACATACACACAGAAAATATAACCAGATTCAGAAAAATATAACTACCATATATACTCACATTGACTTTTGAAGATCTAACTTTGAAGCTAATTTTAAGGCGGTTGCAAAATGCATGAGATATGGATTGCTGGCCCTGGCTACACCATTGACCAAATTATACAGTGTAACCCGGATATAAGAGACCCGGATATAAGAGAGATTTTCTCTGGTCCTAAATTAGAGCCTGTGTTAATGTATATAAAATAGACCAAACCCGGATATAAGAGAAACCCGGATATAAGATACTTCTTCTCCGGTCCCGCCAAATCTCTTATATTCGAGTTATACTGTATATCCATTTACTGTAGTCAAAAAGTACAGCTGTACTTAAAATAAACATGATTTTGATAAAACTGATGTTTTACTTAACTTTATCCAATAATAATGCATGTAATATTGACATATTAGTATCATATTATAAAATACGAACATAGCAAATATGCATCTTTTCCACTGTTCACGTTTATAAGATGTTTAGCTGTTTCTTGTTCGGGTGTTTTGGGCTGTACACATTTAGGCAACGACTATAGCGTTACTATTGATACTTTTATAATTCTTTTATTTTTTAATTTATTTAACTAGAAGATGGGACAAAGAGACAGAGGACAAGAGAATAATCGACTGTAATTTGGTCTCATATGATACATGTGATATATGATAAATCATCATACTTATTATAAAATCCAGGTTGTGTGTGTGTGTCTGTACGTTTATATATTGGATTGGATTTCTTACATTTTTCAACCGATTTCAACAAAACTTCACAGGACTAGGTAAAATTACCTTGCGGTGGTTCTGACAGCACCAAAAATTGGAAAAACACAATTGTTTTTTCACAAAATCAATTTGAAAACACAATTAAGAGGTATCACGAGAAGGAAAGGGGCACAACTCATATCAAGTTATACTTATAATAAAACCCAGGTTGTTTGGGTGTGTGTGTGTGTTCATTTATATATGGGATTGGATTTCCTACATTTTTCAACTGATTTCAACAAAACTTCACTTTTATTTTTGGCAGGTAGTGTTTTTTATTGTCTTGCACACTTTTTTCTTTATTTTTACATTCAGAATGCTGTAAAAATTCCATTTACAAGACAATTGTTTATAATAAAATTATTCAATCGGTAGACTCATAACGATTGAAAACAATGTTTTTGTTTGAGTTTGGGTTTGACAACCCTAGCTGGGACCCTAACAGGTGATACCACCCCAGGTCAAGATGGACCTGGGAACACCAGCAATTATTCAGAGGCCTTGCTGCTGGACATAGTTTATCGTCTTACCCAGGACATGGATGTAGTTTATTGTCATACCCAGGACGCAGAGAGGGACGGAGATCAAGATCAAGGTATCAGAAGATGTCAATTGACATTACATTTAGATATTTGAAGATTATATTAGGTTGGTGCAAAAATAATGACGTAATAATGTCGTTTTCTGACGTATTTTTTAACATCAAAAAATGACATTCTTACGTCATTATTTTTGCACCAACCTAATAAAAACATGTATGACAAATTGAAAAAAGGTTTTATAATGTGTTTTATTTGTTGGGATTTTATTGGACTGGGTTTCTTTACATTGTTTTCACTATATATGTGCACAAATGACAGACATTGGGAGTTTTAAATTTAGAAAGATGTTTTTTTTTTTTTTTGCATATAATCTAGTCAAATTCATTTAGATTCTTTTTTTTTTTTTTTTTTTTCATCTTTATTATTAAATATCTGACATTCTTATGTTTCACCATTATTGGCAGATCTTCACTTATCACAATGTAGAATAACAAAGATGATGGAAACTAAAAGAAAAAGAATCTTGATGAAATGGGCTAGATTGCATGGAAAAAAAAAAAAAAATCTTCCTAAATTTAAAACTCCCAGCATCCCTCACTGATGGGCAAGTGTAAACAAACCCAGTTTAATGAAGTTTTAATAGGTGAAACGAGTCACAAAAACTTTTCAGTTTGTCATACATCTTTTCTTTCAAAACTGTTCTTGATATATAAAAATGTATATATTGTTACCCCATATATATATATATATATATATATATATATATAGGTTTCACTTTTGTGATCATCAGACAAACCAATTTGTCTGACAATCACAAAAGCGTGAAACCCAGGGTGACAAACTCACATCAGTCCAACTAAATATGTTAGCTCTATCATTGATATTGAGCGTTTTTCAATAAGTATCGCGCATATATAATATATAAATAATATATATAATAAATTACACACGTGTGTGTATGTGTATATATATATATATATATATATATATATATATATATATAGATGTATTACTTTTGTTGTTGCTTTAATCATTTATTACCTGGACTCATATTCTGTGTTTGCCATTTTGTTGTGGGATAAATATACCAGAAGACAATTGTATTCCAACCTTAAACACTCGACCAGCATACTCCCACAACACTTTCAAAATTGAATACCAGGTAGAGGATACTCAGCTTTTGTGCCTATACATGTTTGTGTGGACATAATTACTAGAAGCGGTGATATGTGTGCTTGAAGCCGTAGTTCTGTTGAAGTCATATTTTAGTGTCTTTCAGAAATTGTAGGATCTTCTATGAACTAATCTCATGAAAGAGTTCTTTCATGTTGAGGGTTTGATTTGGATCAGCAGCATATCAACCTCTATGGGTTATTTAAGACCACAATCTAAATTTTTTGAACAATTTTATGGCTTCAATTAAATAGATGTTGAACACAAATGTATGGTTTCAACTACAGATAAAATGTATTGTTGGTAATTTTAGTATAAATATATATTCTTATATTATATATTCTTAGTAAATTTTTCTTTATATAAATATGAATTTTTATACTTTGATAGTTTTTGTTTTTATTCGAATGTTCACTATTTGCCCATAGCTGGGACACTCTCTCCCCACATATATATATATATATATATATATATATGTTTGGTTTTGTTTTGAGGCATATTAACCTCCCTGGGTTATTTAATGCCAAAATCTAAATATTTTGAACAGAATTATATGGCTTCAACTAAATATATACTATAAATAGGTATTGTTGGTAATTTTACTATAAATGTTGTTGGTAATTTTCATATAAAAATGAATTGCTGGTATTTTTACTATAAAAATGAGTTTTTATGCTTTCATCATGTTTGTTTTTGTTTGGGGTACACTATTTTTGCATAGCTGGGACCCTAACAAGTGCTACCACCCAAAGTCAGGGTGGACCTTGGGACAACAGCAAATAAGAGGTGGTGCCACACTCCTCAAAATCTTCAGCTCTCCCAATCATAGGCCTTGCTGCTGGGTGTAGTTTGTTGTCCCAGGAGTATCCCACAAGGACAATGCACATAAGAGAACAACATCATCAGGTTTAGATCAATTGATTATGCAATAATAATAATAATAATAAATCTATGTACAATAATGCTGTGAAAACCCTAAGAAATGGACTTTAGGGATTCACAATATTATCAGTGACTAAATCTTCCCTTACATAAAAAGATAAGAAACAACATCTTTAGGATTAAGGGCGCCTGTGTAGGTCCTTTCAGGGTCGGTCCTGATGTCTTGTCCACGTTGATGGCCAATCAACCGCACTGTAGGGCTAAGCAGGATCATCTGTTTGCTGCACACATCAGTCCAGTCAAAGCAGTTTACAGATGCCAAGGCTAAGTCAGGAAATTGATCTTTATTTTGGTCTTTCCATTCAGACAGATGCTGCAGAAGAGTTACACTGGCAGGGTCACCTGGAATGAGGTAAGGATCATATAAAGATGTTGATTATATTTTTACAGATAGTTTAAGAAAGTGAGGTAAAAAAAAAGAAAGGAATCAATAAGAGAAAGAAATGAAGTGTAAGAAGGGAAAGAAAGAAATGAAGAGAAGGATGATGAAAAGGAACAAAACATAGAAATGAAGGAAAGAATCAAGAAGAAAAATGAAAAGAAAGAAAAAGAAGACATCAAAGGAAGGTGGGATCAAAGAAGAAACAAGAGAGAGATAGAGAGCAAAGAAGAAAAGAGAGAGAGAGAGCATAGAAGAAAAAGAGAGAGAGATAGAGAGCAGAGAAGAAACAAGAGAGAGATAGAGAGCAGAGAAGAAACAAGAGAGAGATAGAGAGCAGAGAAGAAACAAGAGAGAGATAGAGAGCAGAGAAGAAACAAGAGAGAGATAGAGAGCAGAGAAGAAAAAAGAGAGAGATAGAGAGCAGAGAAGAAAAAGAGAGAGAGAGAGAGAGAAGAAAAACAAGAGAGAGATAGAGAGCAAAGAAGAAACAAGAGAGAGATAGAGAGCAAAGAAGAAACAAGAGAGAGATAGAGAGCAAAGAAGAAACAAGAGAGAGATAGAGAGCAAAGAAGAAACAAGAGAGAGATAGAGAGCAAAGAAGAAACAAGAGAGAGATAGAGAGCAGAGAAGAAACAAGAGAGAGATAGAGAGCAGAGAAGAAACAAGAGAGAGAAGAGAGAAGAAACAAGAGAGAGAGATAGAGAGCAGAGAAGAAAAAAAGAGAGAGAGATAGAGAGCAGAGAAGAAACAAGAGAGAGAGAGAGCAGAGAAGAAACAAGAGAGAGAGAGAGAGAGAGAAGAAGAAAGAGAGAGATAGAGAGCAGAGAAGAAACAAGAGAGAGATAGAGCAGAGAAGAAACAAAGAGAGAGATAGAGAGCAGAGAAGAAACAAGAGAGAGATAGAGAGAGCAGAGAAGAAAACAGAGAGAGAGAGAGAGAGAGAAGAAAGAAGAGAGAGAGAGAGAGCAGAGAAGAAACAAGAGAGAGATAGAGAGAGAGAGAAGAAACAAGAGAGAGATAGAGAGAGCAGAGAAGAAACAAGAGAGAGATAGAGAGCAGAGAAGAAACAAGAGAGAGATAGAGAGCAGAGAGAAAAAAGAGAGAGAGAGAGCAGAGAAGAAACAAGAGAGAGAGAGAGCAGAGAAGAAACAAAGAGAGAGAGAGAGCAGAGAAGAAACAAGAGAGAGATAGAGAGCAGAGAAGAAACAAGAGAGAGAGAGAGCAGAGAAGAAACAAGAGAGAGATAGAGAGCAGAGAAGAAACAAGAGAGAGATAGAGTGCAGAGAAGAAACAAGAGAGAGATAGAGAGCAGAGAAGAAAAGAGAGAGAGAGAGAGAGCAGAGAAGAAAACAAGAGAGAGAGATAGAGAGCAGAGAAGAAACAAGAGAGAGAGAGAGAGAGAGCAAGAAAAAAGAGAGAGAGAGATAGAGAGCAGAGAAGAAACAAAGAGAGAGAGAGAGAGAGCAGAGAAGAAACAAGAGAGAGAGATAGAGAAGAGAAAGAAGAAAAGAGAGAGAGATAGAGAGCAGAGAAGAAACAAGAGAGAGAGATAGAGAGCAGAGAAGAAACAAGAGAGAGAGAGAGAAGAGAAGAAAAAGAGAGAGAGAGAGAAGAGAAGAAAAAGAGAGAGAGAGAAGAGAAGAAACAAGAGAGAGAAGAGAAGAAACAAGAGAGAGATAGAGAGAAGAGAAGAAACAAGAGAGAGAGAGAGCAAAGAAGAACAAGAGAGAGAGAGAGCAAAGAAGAAACAAGAGAGAGAGAGAGCAAAGAAGAAACAAGAGAGAGAGAGAGAGCAAAAGAAGAAACAAGAGAGAGAGAGAGCAAAGAAGAAAACAGAGAGAGAGAGAGAGAGAGCAAAGAAGAAACAAGAGAGAGAGAGAGCAAAGAAGAAACAAGAGAGAGAGAGAGAGAAAAGAAGAAAGAAAGAGAGAGAGAGAGAGAGCAAAGGAGAAACAAGAGAGAGAGAGAGCAAAGAAGAAACAAGAGAGAGAGAGAGCAAAGAAGAAACAAGAGAGAGAGAGAGAGAGCAAAGAAGAAACAAGAGAGAGAGAGAGCAAAGAAGAAACAAGAGAAAAGATAGAG
>CAHIKZ030005438.1:367500-390000 GCA_903632075.3 Acanthosepion pharaonis
ATTTTGTGCCAAATCGGGTAGTTTTAAGACTTTTTTTTTTTTATTTTGTATATTTTGCAGACAAATTCTTTTATACATCATTAAGATGGGGGGTGTAATTCGATTTCAATGGCATTTTATAGCCAGGTCTTTATTTAGTTTCCTTTATATATTTTAAGGTAGAGTTTTGTTACTTTTAAGAATTCTAGAGTGGCTTTGGGTTCAACACTCTCAAAGAGGGCCCTAAGGTTGGGTATATTGTAGAAGTACGTAGTATAGGGGCCAGTTTTTTGCAGTTAATTAAATGGTAATTTTACTATTAATAGGTACTGTTGGTAATTTTTTTTTATATAAATATGTATAGCTTGTATTTTTAGACTTTCATAGTGTTTTGCTTTTGTTTGGAGTTTCACTGTTTATCCATAGCTGGGACCCTAACAGATACTACCACCCCAGTGGACCTGGGAACAATAGCAATTAAGAGGTGATTGTACACTCCTCAAAACCTCCAATCATTGACCAGAGGCTTTACTGCTGAATGTATTGTCATACCCAGGACTCAAGGAGCTAACCATTTTTACAGCATCCTTAATGACTAGACATGATGTCTGGGGGCATTAAAAGTAAGGAATATCACTGATATTGTGACCATTCATGATCAATGGAATCAGTTCAGGTTCTGCTCAGTGATAAAATGTTACTAGTTTGGTTTTGGAGGTATGGAAAATTAAAAGCCAGTTTTTACCCTTTGATCTGTTAGAGCTTGATCAGAAGAGAGATCAGCTCTAACATCTCAATATGGAGTGGGAATTGATTTGTAAGATTCAATAGGTCCAAAACTAAAATGACTTTTGGTATGTCAGTGTAAGTTGACACTTGGAGAACATTTATTTTCATACAATTCAAATTTTGATTGGCAAATCATTCTTCATAGTAAACAAATGTATCAAAAGGAGCCATTCTAAATTCTTAATTAAAACCTATTGTCATTAAAAAAAAAAAAAAACATCATCTAGCATCCTTAATATTTTCTCATAGGTTAAATATCTTTTCTTACACGATGCGTGATCCATAGCCTCCATATCTTCCAAAGCAAATTCACTGTCACTGTCTGAGGTGTTTGGTGCATTTGACAGGATCTCCTCAATAAACTCAAAGAGGTTCTCCTTGGAGATATTCTTCTTAAAATGGTAATGATCTTCCTGAAAGAAGCACAAAGGACATCATTTTACAATAAGTTAATGCTATAAAAACATTTTGTTTTGGGTGACATGACATTAATCATTTTATGGCCTTAGTCTGTCATGTGTTAACCCTTTTAGCATTCAACATGCTCAAACCCATCTCATAAATATCAGCTCTCAATGTTCAATCTGACATTAACCACCCTTATATACTTTGCCATATGTGAGAACCTCATTGCAAATAATGTAGAAAGTTCCACAGTGACACTTTGACCACATGCTGCTTCAGTCATCTTTTTCTTTGTGTAATTAGCAAAGAAAATAGAAATTTTAGAATCTTTTTTCATCTTTCTTTGATGAGCAGAAATCAGGCATTGTAATGAAAATGGAGTCAGTGAATCAGAGCACTCATTTGACGGATGTACAATCCAGGTTTATTGAGAATCCAAAGGGGAAAAAAACGAGAAGAAATGCAAGCTGAATCAGATAAATATTTTTGACATTAATAGTTACGGATTCAGCTTAGAATAATAATGTTAACAGATATGTTTAAAATCTTCAGTGGACAAACATCTCTACAATGTCACCTTGCCAGCATTTTGGTTACCTAACAGACATACACATTCATTGTTAAAAGATATTTGTCTTTGTTTTTGACAGATTCTTTTTATGAAAATTTGGCAACAGAAACAAATGGTGTGAATATATGAAGTACTATATATATATATATATATAATGTGCATATTTAGGTAGCATTTTTTCATTGATGCATGTTTCATTAAATAATATAGACAAGTTTTGTCTATTTATTTTATGTAAATTCTATTCATATTGTCTGATAGGCTTAATAACATTATCATTAAATGAAGAAAGAAAATCACAATATTGATACATATTTTTTAATCCTAAGCTTTCAGCTAACATAAGCCATTATCAAAGATGACAATTACATTAAAATATATTAAGCAATACACAGACAAAACAGTGATGAGAGCCTGTTTCTGTCACAGAATTATGCTACCCCCCACCACCACCACAGCTTTGATTTTTCCTCTATTTCTTTTTTCAGGTACTATATGCTGAAGGTGCAATTTTGTGAAGCCTGCACTAGACATTTTATTTGGTTAGTTGATTTTGTTTAGCTGCATGTCACACTCTATGGGTTATTTAATACCAAAATCTAAATATTTTGAACACAATTTTATGGCTTCAAGTAAGTATATTTTGAACACAATTGTATGCCTGTAATTAAGTATATTTTCACTATTTACATTATTCGGACTATTGTCCTCATCTTTGTCACCATATTTATCACAATGTTCCGGCCATTGTATGCTCTGGCCTTCTTCAGGTGGTTGGAATGTTGAACTGAACCCTTTATTTCGCTCACTGGGGTAGACTGTTCTAATTCCACATGCCATGCTTAATGGATGTCAGTTATCTTCTGTTAATTCCCCTCTCCAAGTTCTCCACTGCCTTAACCGAGTATTGAACTCTCACTCTTTTGGGTCCCGTCACTGGATCTAACCAATGCCTTTATCCACTGTGCCTTGTGTCCTCGAGCAGATAACTTATAACTGACATCCATTAAACATGGCATGTGGAGCTAGAACAGTCTATATCAGTGAGCGAAATAAAGGGTTCAGTTCGACATTTCAACCACCTGAAGAAGGCCGGAGCGTACAACGGCCAAAACGTTGTGATAAATATGGCAACAGAGATGAGGACAATAGTCCGAATAATGTAAATATTGTACATAATACCTCATCTCATAAATATAGACAGATACTAAGTATATTTTAAACATAATTGTATGCCTTCAATTGAATATATTTTGAATACAAGAGAATGCTTTCAACTACAGATAAAACGCAGTGTTGGTCATTTTGCTATAAATATGTATTCTTGGTAATTCTACTATAACGATGTATTTTTATACTTTCATAGTGTTTTCTTTTTGCTTGGGGCTTTAGTATTTGTTCATAGATGGGACCCTAACAGGTGCTACCACCTTAGGTCAAGGTGGACCTTGGAACAACAGCAATTAAGAGGTGGTTTCATGCTCTCTAAAACCTCAAATCACCCAATCAGAGGCTTAGAAGCTGGATGTAGTTTATCGTCATATCCAGGACTAACTAAATGTTTGAATGTGTGCAATTAGTTTGAAGGATTTGTTACAGATGGTAACAAAGAGAGGAGATGAACTGATTACATTTCTCAGATTAGACATTTTCACTTCGTCTCTCAGGTTGTAATCAGTGACGATGCACATTTTTATGGTTTCAGGAGGTTTCAAATTGAGCTGGACATTAAAACACAGTGAAAGAAAAGAAAATACAAAATAATAAGATACCTACTTCCCCTGCATATGTCACGCTGATTGAAGGTAAATCTTCAGATAAAAGAAATAAATCTGCAACTTCTTTAGACTTTCTGCAAAAAACAACGATTCAATCAATAAACTTATAGCACATCAACTACTCTATAAAAGCCACACAATAATACCAGTAGTAAATTTCCGATCCAATTTTGTAGCCATTTTGGTTTCTATAAAAACATTGATGGCATCAACCCTGAATCCATCATGAAAATTCAATATTCAATTCAATTAATAGATATTTTTTATTTTATTTATTTATTTATTTATTTTTAATTCTGTGACCCGTAGTGTCATAGGGGAACCATGTATACTTCAGCTACAGTAGAAGTGGTGTTTCTTAGGCAAGATAGCCTGATGAAGCCCAGTGAATTCAGAGTTACCTTCTCCTAGACTGGTTGCCACCCAAGGCTATAGAACCCAGTTTGTGCTGCTATTTACCCATAACTAGATAATGATTTTCTAATAAAAAAAGGAAAGTTATGTCAAAAACTGCAAAGACCTGCCATAACATGCACAAAGGGGTAAACCAACTTCATTCTCTTCATATTCCTTCAGCAAGAAGGCTGTTTCACTCTGACATCTTCTTCCCAAGAACCACCACTTTATAGAACAGATTCCTGAGGGGGGTGCTTTTCAAATCACTATAATCTTAATCGCCTCAAGTCATTATCATTCCAATATATCCTTATAAACTGCATTTCTTATCTCTTTCTCTTATGCTCATATAAAAACTTCATTCAGTAATCCTCTACCTTGAGTGGCTCTTTGGCCCTGTATTGAGTGAACATTAGTAAAAAAAAAAAAAAAAAAAAATGAAACCATACATATATTTTTTGTGAGTACAACATTTTCCACAGATACAATTATAAAGTTCTTCCTAATGAGTAGGTCCTTGAAGGTAGTTGTTAATGACCAGTCCTCTGAAGCCCTAGCGATCTATACAGGTGTCCCCCAGTTTTTCTTCTTAGTCAAACCCTCTTTTTACTTTATATAAATCATATACATAAGATTATCCTCCACTCCTTTTTTGAATGTCTATGTTGATGATATCAGGTGCACTTCCAAAACCCAAAATGATTGGCAGATGATCTCTCCTCTGACCTAGTTCTAACAGCTCAGTTGGGGAAAAACTGGCTGGTCGCATTCAATACTCCGAAAACCAATGAACCATCAGGGTCATAGGGCACCACATGTACTGCAGTAGAAGTGGTGTTTCTTAGGCAAGATAGCCTGATGAAGCCCAGTGAATTCAGAGTTACCTTCTCCTAGGCATGTTGCCACCCAAGGCTAGAGAACCCAGTTTGTGCTGCTATTTACCCATAGCTAGATAATGATTTTCTAATAAAAAAAGGAAAGTTATGTCAAAAACTGCAAAGACCTGCCATAACATGCACAAAGGGGTAAACCAACTTCATTCTCTTCATATTCCTTCAGCAAGAAGGCTGTTTCACTCTGACATCTTCTTACAAAAAAACACAGCCATAGTTATTAATTTTTTTATGCTGTGACCCATTGTGTCGTAGGAGCACCCTGTGTACTGCAGCTATAGTAGAAATGGTGTTTCTTGGGCAAGATAGCCTGACGGAACCCAACCCTCTCCAGGCTGGTTTTGATTTCAGAGTTTTTCCTTCTTCTAGACTGGTTGCCACCCAAGTTTATAGAACCCAGCCTGTCATGCTATTTACCCATAGCTGGTGAGAGAAGAGGATTCATACCTTTCCCAACGGTATTAGCACATAAGTGAATGTAATGGATCTGAATAAATTAAACACTTCTTGTAATGTATCTGAAAATGCTTTTGTCATTATATTAACGAAGACAGTATAAGGAATGAGGAAATTGAATACTCGGAGTAGCTTTGTCTGACATTGTAAGATATTACAAAACTAAAACATTAAACTAAGAATGCAACACGTTTTAAAAAGCCTCATCAGATCAAGCCTTTCATATGGAGATCATGCACGCTGCCAAATTCATTCAGAAATACCTTTCTCAAATCAACAATTAAAAATTTGGGCAGATGAACCCACAAGGTCTTAACAAGGACCATCCTCCTCCAAACCTTATGGAATCACAAACAAAGAACTTTACCAAATAATAGAAACCACATCACTTGGAGATTTTCAATGGCAGCAACATTTAAAAGGTAACTTGAAAAGAAAATAATGACATATTCAAAATGTTGAAATTCTACCCAACTTCAAAGAAAAGATCAAAAAGGAATTTGGGTTTTGTCTGTTTTTACAACTTACCAACCCTTTACAGATTATTTAAAGCCAAAAGATATTTTAAATTGTAAGAATCTTTTTTTTTGCATTAACAACATGATTTTTTTTTCAATTACTTATTTAACCCATACATATGGGCAGGAAATAGATGTTAAGAAGGAAACCCTCATCAAGAGCAACAACATTTATTGGACTTGGGATATCAAAAGGATGGCCCAGAGAGAGAGAGAGAGAGACTCAAGAGGATAAGAGATCTCAAGAGGAGAGAGAGAGAGAGAGAGAGATCTCAAGAGGATAACCCAGAGAGAGAGAGAGAGAGAGAGAGAGAGATCTCAAGAGGATAACCCAGAGAGAGAGAGAGAGAGAGAGATCTCAAGAGGATAACCCAGAGAGAGAGAGAGAGAGAGGATAACCCAGAGAGAGAGGATAACCCCAGAGAGAGAGAGAGAGAGAGAGAGAGAGAGAGAGAGAGAGAGATATCTCAAGAGAGAGAGAACCCAGAGAGAGAGAGAGAGAGAGAGAGAGAGAGAGAGATCTCTCAAGAGGATAACCCAGAGAGAGAGAGAGAGTGATCTCAAGAGGATAGCATAGAGAGAGAGAGAGAGTGATCTCAAGAGGATAGCATAGAGAGAGAGAGAGAGTGGATCTCAGAGAGAGAGAGGAGAGAGGATCTCAAGAGGATAGAGAGAGAGAGATCTCAGAGGATAGATAGAGAGAGAGAGAGAGGATCTCAAGAGGAGAGAGAGTATAGAGAGAGAGAGAGAGGATAAGAGAAGAGGATCTCAAGAGGATAGAGAGAGAGAGAGAGGAGTGATCTCAAGAGGATCTCAAGAGCATAGAGAGAGAGAGAGAGGATCTCAAGGAGGATAGATCTCAAGAGAGAGAGAGAGATCTCAAGAGGATAGAGAGAGTGATCTCAGAGGAGAGAGAGAGAGAGTGATCTCAAGAGGATAGCCGAGAGAGAGATCTCAAGAGGATAGAGAGAGAGAGAGAGAGAGAGAGATCTCAAGAGGATAGAGAGAGAGAGAGAGAGAGAGAGAGAGGTGATCTCAAGAGGATCTCAAGAGGATAGCCGAGAGAGAGAGAGAGTGAGAGAGAGAGAGAGAGTGATCTGAAAAGAGGGATCAAGAGGATCTCAAGAGGAGAAGAGAGAGAGAGAGAGTGGATCTCAAGAGGATGACCGAGAGAGAGAGAGAGAGGATCTCAAGAGAGAGAGAGAGACTTTGATCTCAAGAGGATGAGGAGAGAGAGAGAGAGAGGAAGAGGATAGCAGAGAGAGAGAGAGAGAGTGATCTCAAGAGGATAGCCGAGAGAGAGAGAGAGAGTGATCTCAAGAGGATAAGAGAGAGAGAGAGAGTGATCTCAAGAGGATAGCCGAGAGAGAGAGAGAGAGAGAGAGAGAGTGATCTCAAGAGGATAGCCGAGAGAGAGAGTGATCTCAAGAGGATGGCCCTGAAAGAGAGAGAGAGAGATCAACAGGATGGCCCTGAAAGAGAGAGAGAGAGATCAACAGGATGGCCCTGAAAAGAGAGGATCAACAGGATGGCCCTGAAAAGAGAGAGATCAACAGGAGAGAAAGAGAGATCTGACCCAAGAGGATAGGATCAACAGGATGAAAGAGAGAGATCAACAGGAGAAAGAGAGAGAGATCAACAGGATGGCCCTGAAAGAGAGAGAGATCAACAGGATGACCCTGAAAGAGAGAGAGAGATGGCCCTGAAAGAGAGAGAGAGATCAACAGGATCTGAAGAGAGAGGAGAGAGAGAGAGATCAACAGGAGAGAGAGAGAGATCAAGAAAGAGAGAGAGAGATCAACAGGAGGATGGCCCAGGATGGCCCTGAAAGAGAGAGAGAGATCAACAGGATGGCCCTGAAAGAGAGAGAGAGATCAACAGGATGGCCCTGAAAGAGAGAGAGAGATCAACAGGATGGCCCTGAAAGAGAGAGAGAGATCAACAGGATGGCCCTGAAAGAGAGAGAGAGATCAACAGGATGGCCCTGAAAAGATCAACAGAGAGAGAGAGAGATCAACAGGATGGCCCTGACAGGATGGCCCTGAAAGAGAGAGAGAGAGAGGATCAGATCAACAGGATGGCCCTGAAAGAGAGAGAGAGAGAGAGATCAACAGGATGGCCCTGAAAGAAGAGAGAGAGAGAGATCAACAGGATGGCCCTGAAAGAGAGAGAGAGAGATCAACAGGATGGCCCTGAAAGAGAGAGAGAGAGATCAACAGGATGGCCCTGAAAGAGAGAGAGAGAGAGATCAACAGGATGGCCCTGAAAGAGAGAGAGAGAAAGAGACTGAGAGAGAGATCAGGATGGCCCAGGACAGATCCAGACAGAGACAGAGAGAGAGACAGAGGTCATCAGGACAGCCAGACAGAAAGAGAGAGAGAGAGAGATATCATCCTGACCCAGATAGAGACACGGAGAGGGATCAGTTTACAATACCTACATACATAAATATTGTATCGACTTACAAATTAACAAGCACTGTTGCCAAGACTCCTTGATAAGTGTTCACGATTAAGTCTGCAGTTTCAATCATTTTTTCTTTTTTCTCTTCATCATAGTAAAGATAGATGCAATGAACTGCTTGGCACGGAATACGGGACCCATCTTCAGGAAGATAAAACTGCAAAATAAAATGCAGAAAAATGCAGTTACCTTACCCTCTCAATAATCTATATAAACAAACATTTATTATCTGTTTGTCATTTTTTTTACAATGGTTTTCACTCTATACAAGGACCTGAGAGCCACTCAAAGCAGTGGGTTACTAAGAAAGATGTAAAGCTTATGCAGATATGTGGAAAAGATAATAGTTATCCCTAGACTTGAACAGGTCAAGAATGTAGTGATTGGGAAAGAGTCAGTTTTACAAGGCAGTGGCTTATGAGAAGCTGCTGCTCAGATGGAATTTACATCTCACCAAAGAAATCGGGAGGGGAATGAGGGTGATTTGTTACAATGGGCATGGCATGGTGGGTCTTAGTTATGATGGCTAGGACTACTTTTCCTCAAGGAACGACAAAATACTTCAAAGTGAAAAAATCAACCGAAGTGAAATGGATGAAATTATGACGTGTAAGTTTGAAACTCTTATTGAAAATTGTTCCACAAACAAACCACATACACACACATAAAACAAAAACGAAACACATATACCCATACATATGAGTACAAATAGTTGCAAACACTTACGTACGTACACATGCGGTATCACCCACACATTCATGAGGCATGTATGTATAATGCGCGTATGTTTAACTATCTTTAGATTTCTGCTACCTCGCATGTCAGTCCCTCCCTGGCCTCTTTCACTTTATCGTTCCTTTCGCTTCTGTTATCTTTTAATGTTGCCAAGGGTCATAACAAATATGTATCCATTATTTGACATTAAACATAGGCAACGCAACTTGGTAAAATAAGTCTCATGAAAGATAACTGGCAGATAGTCTAATATTTTTAGTGCACTGAGATGTGTAGACATTCTATGGAAAATGACATATAACAAATTTCATTTGAAGGTCGTCGCTCATGTTAAAAATAGTCATTGGTAATCAGGCTCGCGGGCTGGTCAAAATGCCTTCGCAGGCTGGATCCGGCCTGCGGGTTACCGACCCTTGATGTAAATAATGTACATAATACCTCATCTGAGAAATATAGACAGATATGATACAAGTTTAGGATTAAATTCAAATTACACCATTATTCTTTTTTTTTATGAATTTTTTCTAGATCCTCTATCATAAATTAATTAAATAAAATTAAATTAACAAAACATTTTGATTCTGCTGCCAACTTACATGTTTTGGTCCATCAAGCAATCTCAGTGCCCACAGAAGGGAATTCAGTGTGACATTTCCACGGTAAAGAATACGTGGACAGTTTCCAACAGCTCTTTCCTCTGAATCTGAAGGCATACCTTTGCACTTGAAAAACCAGATGATTGTATTGTTGTCTGTTGTTGACATCCTAGTGAAACAGAAATGCAGAGGATAAATCTTATAATGAACTCCAGATTCAGCTAGCATTCAATCAACTATATCCAGGCATGAACCCAGCAAGAGGCCTAGTGGCCAAGTGGTAGGAATTCACACCTCTGATTCAGCAAAGCATCATTTTATTTTTTTTTTTAATTATTTCAATAATGAAATTTCATAAAAGAAAAAGAAAATTAATAAATAAATTCTATCTGGTTATAGGTTCTTAAAAATGTTTTTTTCAGATGGTTAAAAAAAAAAAAAAAAATTACATCTAGACCATCCAATAGAACATTTTTAAGGTATCTAAACTATTCAGAACAAAGGTAAAATGTACCTAAAATATTCTGTTTGCATAGAAAATGGCTGTGGTTCCAGATTTTTTTTTCTCTGAACTGTATTTCTGGAATGAAAATTTGCTTGCACCTCACCAAATTTTGTGTGATAAAAGTACATTTAAAAAGAGAGAGTTAAAGGGAGATAATCACAGATTCGAAGTCAGAACATTATCATTGATAACTCTCTCCTCCAATTTACAGAGTCTAATTACTATATTCTTAATACTTGATATAATGCCAAAAATATCGCAATGATAAAAACAGTCAATAATTATTTACAACCATTTATACTGGGATTCATGCAAGCAATTACAAGTAATCCATAATAATATTTAAAATTTTGAAATCACATTTATTTTTGGCATATGAATTTTTTGAAACTGTTTCTAAATATTTGACTGTCTTTAAATCGTTCCACCTCACTTGCTATCATCTTCCGCTGCACCTATGACACACAGCGCAGTTGGGAACCACTGCTATAAGGGAGCCAACTTACAGCTTCATATTTTCTTAAATATCAAATTTATAATGTGCCTAAATCAACATAAACTATTATTCCAACACAAGTGGTTTGAGAAAAATGTTTTAACCCTACATAGAAGTTTGTCAATAAAACAAAGTTTCTGTCACATGATCTTTCAACATGTAAGAATGTAGTAAAAATCTCAAAAATTTCTTAAACAGCCTAATTCGTTTGCTGATGTCATGAGAATAGGTAATTTTAAGGATATTAAAAAAAAAAAAGTTCAAGCGATTTTCAAACAGTGATACTGACATTCCTATAATAGGGATGAATATGGATAACGCATAGAAATAATTTATTAGGCCATAAATAACAGGAAAACGAATTTGGCTGCTATATCTGACATACTTTGTAAATGAGAAGCTCTTGTTATAAAAAGCATTTGGTTGCAAAGGAAAGGATTGAAATTTCAACAGTGTGCATTCATCAAATTTCAGATTATGTACATAGTTGTTTGAAAGGTATTAGGTTGGTGCAAAAATAATGACGTAATAATGTTGTTTTTTGACGTATTTTTTAACGTCAAAAAAACGACATTCTTACGTCATTATTTTTGCACCAACCTAATAACAAAATTGTTCAGGTGTGGTTCTTCAGTTTCTGTTGATAAGGAAACTGATTTGATGTAAGGGTCTCATCAGCAGGGCCAGGATTTGACTGATTTCTTGAGTTGGTTACTTGAAGTTATGGTTGGTATCGGGATACGTCTGGAGCAGATTTAGTGAAGCCAAGTGTGTGTTATCAGTGATGTGTAACATGTGCCCTTCTTCCTGGTTGCAATCGACAGGTGTAAGGTGTTGATGGGCTGGCAGTCATGTGATGCTGAGATGTTGAAGGTGGGTTGGCAGGTTAACCAATCAAAGCCAAGGTGGTGGGTCGAGTTGTGAGAAGGTGTATTGCTAAGGTTATGGCAGTGACGACAAGAGAGGCCTGGTGTGTATAGTGTAGGTTGATCAAGCGGATAGTGAAGGTTAATCAAGTGGGAAGTGTCTGTTGGATTCTGGCTGAATGTGATATCAACAAAATGCGTCATAGTGGTGATGAGGGACGCCTGGAGTGGATGGTGAGGATTGATCAAGCAGAATGTTTGATTCAGGTCAAATGTAGTATCAATAAGACAAGATCATGTTGATGATAACAAGGAGGTATCAATGACACGAGGTCATGGTAGTGACAGCAAGGGAGGCTTGGAGCTGGATAGTGAAGATGAGATGTTAGAATCATGGTGGTGGCGCCCAGTGGTGTCAGAGCTGGCCTATCAGCCACATTTTGCATGTGCAGATTCTGGTGAAATTAATAATTAATGAAGGTTGAGTGAGGTCATGGTTGCAATGAGAAAAGCAATCATGGCAATGACAGCATGCTTGCATACTGACAGGAGGCCTTTTGTCTTACAATTTGTCCGCTGTTTATGAGGGCTTTCTTTTAAAGAAACTCACATGGTCTCTAGAGTTATTTTATTTTTGGCAGGAACGTTAGTGATTGGCTATTACATTTTATTGCAGGGATTTGTTTTGTGAACTGAATATGATGTTCAGAGCCCCTGCAGAGAAAGCAACATTTTTTTTTTATTTTGTGTTTTGCTTTCTTAGCATTCACATCTGGTAGACATGTAAAGTGAATCAGAAAGAGATCTAATTACTGCGGAACATAACACACACAATCTGGACAGCTTCTTTTTACATTTTGGTCACCTTCAGGTCCTCATAAAAATAACAGTACATAAGACATACCTAGAGTGTTTATATTTTTGTCATCTACAGTAAATATTAACTATTATCACAAAGTTTCTAATCTGTAAATGCAATCTGCCTGGATCTATGAAGATCAAAAACATGTTGAAAACCTTATTTAGCAAAATGTAAAAAAAAAAAAATGCTGTGAAATTTCAAGATGTTCTGATTTTAAAACTATTGAAGATATAGATTTAATATTTGAAACGTGTCAATAAATTTGAACAAGGAACATGTGTGAATTTTCTCAGATTTTTCCGAGAAGGTCACCTGTGGATATTTAACATGGAATGACCTATAATCTAAATCTGGTCAACTTGTCATGGAGTTGTGGTTAGCAAGCTAGTTTTAAATGTATGATGACAATGAATTTAATACCCAATGGGGGAGGGGTGGCCATACAATATCCTTGTGTTAGGTTAGTCACTGGATTGCACTCTACAGAATAGTCGTTATTAACCAAGTTTCATGCAGGCACTTATTCTCTACGTGTCATGTCTTTTCAGGAAATGAGCAATCATGGCTCTCCACAACTTCCTAATTTTTGTTGCGATAACTAAGTGTCCACTATTCACTGCCATATAGAAGATTAAATATTACTTAGCAGTTCAGAACTCCTTTCTTTGTTTCTAATGACATTTTCCTCTCTTAATGGCTTGTTAGTTTTAGGCAACATTTTGCGATGGATAAATTGTCGTCTAAATTACACAAAAAATGAAAATAACACTGACATCTCATTTTAACAGATATATTTACCAAAATTGCACAAAAGTATCTTGAAATACTAATGAGTAAATTTATTCAATAAAAAAAAAAAAAAAAAAAAAAAAATTGCCATTGGCCTCAACCACAACGCCCAGACAACTTCGGAATCTCCTGCATCTCTTCTGGACGGGTTCCTTGTTTAAGTTGGGGAATGCTGCCATAATCCTTGCCTTCATCTCATCTTTGGTGTTACAAGGAGTTTTGTTGGTCTCAGCTGCACCCCACACATAATAATCAAGATGGTTGCAGTCTGGGGAATTAGGTGGCTATATGTAAAGGTTGATGTGGTCACAGAAATTGTCTGGGTTCTCCTGCCTGTGTGGCATGGTGCAGAGTCCTTTTGCCAGACATAGGGTTTTCCAGCAGCCACCCTCTTGATGCAGGGCAGCACTATCTCTTCAAGTTACTTGATGCAGGCGTCCATGTTTAATCTGAGGCCCTCACCAATAAATTTGGGAGTTCTTTTCTTATCATAATTATTAGAATGAGTTTTCCAAGATGCATACCTTCGTAATCACCATTAGACTCATCCAACTCTTTCTAAATCCTCTGCACTGTCCTCAGATTGACACTTAAACAGTATGAAGTGTTAATATTTGGGCTTCTTGTGCAAATTCCAAGCAGCACAGAATGTGGTTTCTAAATTTCTGGCAGAGTGAATTGCATCGCGGTGCTCTTTTTGTTACAGATGGTGTCCAACTGACCCTACTATACAGTGCAGTCAACAAAATAAATAACAAACAACAGGCATGCGCAAAATTAAAAATACAAAATGACGACAATTTAGCCATCGCACCTTGTAGAAGATTAGATATTACATAGCAGTTCAGATCTCATTTTCTTTGTTTCTAATGACATTTTCTTAATACTTTATCTCAGTTTCTTGAATGATTCCTTCACCATTCCATTTTGAACCTTCAGATTTCAGGGTCACACTTGCCAGAATCTTTGAATTTTCTTTGGACACTCACATTTGTGACTTATGTCGGACATCTCTCAGTTTCAAAGGCAGATGCGATGCTCATGAATACGATAGTAACTAGGCACTCAAACATGTAGTCTTGTAATAGACAAAGATTATCAGTTAATACTTTGATATACTTCACCAAGTAGAGCATGAATAGCTACTTTTATAAGTTATACTAAACTCTCCTGGGCAGTGTCATTGTCATCTTCTATATGGCATTATCCCTTCAGGACATTGGCAGCCATAGCTCTCCACTATATCCTGAACTTTGTAGCTCTAAGTGAAATTCATCTTTTTGCTGTCTCTCCTAAACCTTGTTCTGCCAAACATTTACACAAGTTCAGTAGATAGTCTATTCACTGCTTTTCTGTGTCTCTTGTCTTTAATATTACCTGTCAGTGTCAAATTTTCTAGGCCCTCTTTCCTCATTATGTGCCCTAGAAAGTTCTACTGTCTTTTTATGATGCAAACTATAAGTTATATTTACATCCATTTTTTTAAAACTTTATAGTTGCTCACATGTTCAGTCCATGGTATTGTCTGCATATGCTTCTGCAGAACAATTTTTCTGTTGCGTCATATCTTTTCTTCGTCTGTGAGGAGATCGTCCTGATCATAATTTTGTACATTTCAGCAAGAAAAAAAAATTTCAAAAGGAGACTGGAGAAACAACCGCCTAGTGAAGAAACAAGTAGCAACAAAGATGAAGACAATAAAATTTTTAAAAGTTATCCCAAATAGAAATCCACCCCCTCCACATAAAAAAAAAACAAACTCATGAGTAGAAAAGAAAGGTAACTCACTCCAAATCTGACACAGCACGCTGTGAATTGGTAAACATAAATTGAACTTCGTTGTGAAATGCATACGCCACTTCCATAAAGACACGGTGAACTGCAAAAGACAGTTGAAAGGAGGTTGACATAGAAGTGTGAATGCAGAGACTGATATGCTAAGGTAACACTGCAGACATGCAGGTGATTAAGTACTGCTTCAGAAGACAGGTATAATAGGATGGTGCAAAGAAAAGTTCTCAGCCTGACCCCCTTCCCCAAAATCTAGTCAAATGACTAATCATCAGAAACTTTGGTTCCAATATAATGGAAATGGCTGCAAAAACATCCACCCCGCCAGATTTATATACAAAACATACAGATGCATGCTGGGATTTCTTCCTAACCAATAAGATAAGCCACTTCTCAATCTCATCCAACTTAGTTCTGTTCTTTCTTATCTTGAAGACGGAACGCTGTGATCACTTGTCTGTATCCCCTTTTGTGTGTTAACACCATTCTTAGTTTGTGAATTTTTTGCCTTATTAATGTTGATTTGCCTTATGTATATTATTTACTCAATATTATTTTTGCCCTGTTCTCTTCTTTTCTTTCTCTTGGGTCCTGATCTAGCATCTAGTCCACAGTCACTATCCCACAGACATGCTGTGGCCTCCCTCTGTCTCTTCTACAAGTATTTTCACGGCAACTGTTCCAATGAGCTACTTTTGCTAGTTCCTGGACTATACGAATTTAAGCGAGCTACCAGACTGGCACCTCAGTCCCACCCTTTCACTGTCAAAATGGTTAAATGTACCCGTCTCTTCTACTCAAACATCATCTTCTCTTGCACATCCCATCTGTGGAACTCCCTTCCCCTTTACTTGCTTCCCTAGGGACTATAATCTTCAAATATTCAAGTGTAATACCAATTGACATCTGACACCCTGAGCTTGTTCCCTACGTACACATTTGTAGTTACATCAACGTAAGTATCATTTTAGTCCAATCAAGTCCTAAAGGATGAAACACATTGCACAAAATTTTTTTTCTACTTTATCATTGAATTTTAATAAAACCCAAAAATAAAACTGGATTTTATGCAGCCTCTTTTTTTCTTTGAGAATTGACAATAAAATTATTAAACACTACACTATTAATTAAACAGTCTAATAAATAGTATTTGACATTTTTGTTGTCAGTTCTCAAAGAAGAAAATCTATAAATCAAGTGTTCACGAACTAATTTAGTGAATTTATGTGGCAAGAAAATGCTTACATTAGTCGGACTATTGTCCTCATCTTTGTCGCCATATTTGTCACAACGTTTCGGATCATGTTGAGATCATAGACAGGGAACACCATTGGAAAATTCGTAAACTTAAGCAATGGTAGCTACAGCATAGTGAAGAAAGATCCCACTATGAAAACGGAACGCAAACTGTCACAGATCCTAATCAAGAACAAGGATCACTTCGCACCCAAGACGTATAGGCAGTTATCACAGCGTTACAGCAAGTTACCTCACATATACGGTCTCCCTAAGATTCACAAGGACGGTATTCCACTCAGGCCGATTGTTAGCTGCCAAGGCTCTGTGTGCCACCCTCTGAGTCGCTTCCTTGTAGATATAATTGACCCATTGATCCGAAAGTCTCCTTCATATGTCCGAAACTCCGCCCACTTCGTGGAAATAATCAAAGACGCTCCCATCCTATCCAACCAGATGGTGAGCTTGGACGTGGTGAGTCTGTTCACCAAGGTACCCACGGAGGAGGCACTCTCAGTAGTCAGAGATAGATTAACCTCTGACTCTTCCTAGAGGAGCGGACCAGTATTCCAATAGATAATCTGATGGAGATGTTGACTTTCTGTACACAAACAACACACTTGAATGGGATCTCACATATATCGACAGGATGAGGGCTTAACAATGGGCTCGCCATTATCACCAGCAATGGCGAATATATACATGGAATACTTTGAAGAAATGGCATTAGAGTCTATATCGCTAAAGCCAACTATATGGTTATGCGTAGATGACACTTTCATACTCTGGCCACATCAGGAAGAAGTCCAGGTTCTCCTGGACCATGTGAACTCAATAAGACCTTCGATACAGTTCACAATGGAGAAAGAGAGTAACAACTCACTCCCATTCCTGGATGTACTAATATCTCGAACAGAGAATGGGTTCAAGACATCCGTATACCGTAAACCAACATTCACCGGACAGTACCTCAATTTCAACTCCCACTATCCATACAGCGTAAAAGAAAGGGATCGTCCGATGCTTACAACACCGAGCAAAAGTCATAAGTGGCGATCCAGAGACGTTAGATAAGGAATTGGTCAGTATAAGTAGTACCCCACAACGCAACAACTACCCTGGGTACATGGCAGCAGCCCCCAAAAAAACTGGGATAGGCGGGTACAAGAGGAGGAGGAGGAGGACAAAACACTCAGAAAACGGTCTGCCTGCCTTATGTGAAGGGGTTATCAGAGAAAATACAAAGGATCTGCGGTCCATATAACATCAGGACAACCTTCAAAAGCGTGACAACACTTGCAGGTATCTCTCACAGTGAGACCCCCATAGAGAGGAACATGACTAAAGACTGTGTGTACGCTATCCCATGCAGCTGCGGAAAGGAATATAAAGGAGAGACAGGCCGCCCCCCCCCTCAAGGTAAGGCTTCAAGAACACCAGAAAGCTGTAATCATGAGGGGAAGTAGAAAATCAGGCGTGGCTGACCACATATGGAGAGAGAAGGAGATCACCGCCCCCTGTGGGATCATGTTGAGATCATAGACAGGGAACACCATTGGAAAATTCGTAAACTTAAGGAATCAGCACATATGCTAGGCCACAAAAATCTCCTGAGCCGACCAAGCATAGAAATAAATACAATATGGGAACCAGTAATAAGGAGTGCCAGAAAAGCAATGATAACAAAGTTGCAATATGAACTCTGGTAAAAACATGCAATGATAACAGCAAAAATTGCAATATGAGCACTGGTAAAATGATGCTGAAAACATTAGGTTTATAATACTCAGAAGTTCATACCCAGATGTCCTCAAGGACACATGGCACAGTGGATAAAGGCGTTGGTTAGATCCAGTGACAGACCCAAATTCAATTCCTGGTTAAGGCAGTGGAGAACTTTCAGAGGGAAAATTAGCAGGAGATAACTGATAACTGACATCCATCAAACATGGCACGTGGAATTAGAACAGTCTACCCCGGTGATCGAAATAAAGGGTTCAGTTCGAAATTCCAACCACCTGAAGAAGGCCGGAGCGTACAACGGCCGAAACGTTGTGACAAATATGGTGACAAAGATGAGGACAATAGTCCGACTAATGTAAATACTGTACATAATACCTCATCTCAAAAATATAGACAAACTCTGAAGAAAATGCTTGTAAAATTTATTTAAAATTTATAATTACAATTACTTATAGCTATGTGTTTATTTAAATTTTGTTTTCTTCACAGATATTTTTATAAAATATAATTATTCATAGTTATTTTGTATACATGAGAAACTATATATTACTAGGTTTATATATATAAAATATAAAAATTAAAAACTTACATAATCAGTGAAATGAAATAGCTATTTTTTGCCGTCATTGTCAAAAAAGTTTTCCTTAAATAATATTTTGAAAAAAAAAAAAAAAAAAAATGTGACCTGGTAATATACATACTTATATTTGGAAAAATAATTTCATATACTGGAAGTAATTCTATTACATTTACTTGTTTTAAAAAGAAACATAGTCTATTAAAAATTAAAAGGAAAAATATTTTAAAATATTGTTAAATAAAATGTATTCTAACACGAACATCTCCGCCAAAAAATCTTTATGTTTACAAATAGAAAAAATGCCGTAAGAATTTTTTGCCGTTAACAATAAAATTTAAAAAAAAACCCAGATGACATGAATTTAACGGATGTCAGGATTCGTCGAAAAATACATCCCCACCCATACCTAAACCTTTTTCAAATATAACAAATAACTGATACAACAAAAGTTAATAAAACTGAACATGCTACCATCCCTTGTCTGGATGATTGGATTTCTCTGTATCCTTGGCAACTGTAAATTATGAATTTCCCTCACAGTTAAAACTCAGTAAATTTAAAAAAATAAGTTACTCCAAAATTCACTTGAGGATGAAATGGAACTAACGTTTTTAATTTAATTACAAAATTAAATTTAAAGTTTTTAGCTTCCATTTTTGAAACATGGTTATTACTATGTTGTGAAAAAACCATATTTTAAATCAGTTAATTTATATATATATATATATATATATATATATATATACACACACACAAATTTAAAAAGAACTTTAAACATTCTTTTTTTTTTACGGTAATTATTTTTACTAATAAATTGTTTTAAGTTTCCCTCTATTTTCTACTATTCATTTCTTGTGAATATCGTTTTCTGTCTTTTCTCAAATCACATCAGCAAATCCTTCTGATGAAGTGTTCTTTTTAAATCAATATATTTATTCTATGGTGTCAGATCATTATATATATATATATATATATATATATATATATATAGTACAGGTAATTGATCCATTGGTATATAACCCGGTGGTGCCTAGTAATAATAATTATTAAAACTGATCCACAGAGAGCTCGATGTTTTTATTTTAAGCATAGATATTTTTTTACAGCAAAAAAACAAAAATTACTTCAGCATCAGAATAGACTATTTCAAAATGTCCCTTAACGGCTTTCATCAGCCGCTAAACTTAGTTTAGTGGCTGACGAAAGCTATAAAGGGATGGTTTGAAATTGTCTATTCCAATGTTGAGGTAATTTTTTTTTTTTTTTGCTGTAAAATATATATATATATATATATATATATATATGAAATAGAAAACATGTGGTATGTTTCATGGCACTAGGCCATTTCCTTCTTGGTCAGACTAAGAACTTTCCAGCATCCACTTGTAAATAAAAGAACATATCAATTACTTACCATAAGTACCAATTGCTGAAAAATAACCAAACACTACATCTTTTTTCCCTTGTAATGGTGCCATTCTTTCTAGACGTTCAACCTTAGTGTTGATAATGTCCACGACATCAATGAGAGCAATTCTGAAAATTAAAGACATCAGAATTGAGGAAACATGGTTACAGAACAATCACTGTTAAACACAAAGCAAACAAATTGGCAAACCCTATCCTCGCATATTTTAATATTTTTTTTTTATTTCTGTAATCTATAATAGGATCATTGAGGTATAAAACGTAACAACAAAAGTAATAAATGTGTCTACAGCCCATCTCTCTTCAGGCTGGTTTCAAATTCAGAGTAATCAACATATATCAATGACCTTAATATATTCTGTGTCATTTTGCTAATTGCATTTTCTGCATCATTTTCCTATAACTGCATATTCGTCGTCACTTTCCTATAACTTCATATTAGTCGTCACTTTCCTATAAATGCATATTCATCATCATTTTCCTATAACTGCATATTTTTCGTCACTTTCCTATAAATGCATATTTGTCGTCACTTTCCTATAAATGCATATTCATCATCATTTTCCTATAAATGCATATTTGTCGTCACTTTCCTATAAATGCATATTTTTCGTCACTTTCCTATAAATGCATATTTGTCGTCACTTTCCTATAAATGCATATTTGTCGTCACTTTCCTATAAATGCATATTCGTCATCTTCATCATCATTTTCCTATAACTGCATATTTGTCGTCACTTTCCTATAACTTCATATTTGTTGTCACTTTCCTATAACTGCATATTTATCATCATTTTCCTCTAACTGCATATTCGTCGTCATTTTGCTATAAAATGTATTGCTGGTTATTTGCTATAAAAATGTATTTTTATACATTCCTGATGTTTTGATTTATGTTTGAGGCTTCACTATTTGCCTGTCACTGTGACACTAACAGGTGCTACCACCCCAGGTCAGGCTGGGCCTAGGGTGGTAGCATCTGTTATTATCATATCAATGACTAGGTCTTTGTTCAGTCATTTATTGTTGAATATAAGGATAAAAATTGTAATGAATCCCCATATAGCTAGGCTCAGTTAACACAAGAGTATCACAAAAAATGAGACATCACTCCAGTTTACACTAATAACAATACCCATCTACTCATTTCCAAGCACACCCCTCTGTTAGGGCAACTAGTCCATCCCAGTTGTAGACACCTGCTCAGGCACATTTGTGATTATTCAACATCTATACTGACCATCTGTGGTTTATATTGCAACTACCGTATTTATTTTAATTAAAATTTTTTGTATCATGCACAAGAAAATACGGTAGTTGCAATATAAACCACAGATGGTCAGTATAGATGTTAAATAATCACAAAATGAGCAGGTGTCTACAACTGGGATGGACTAGTTGCCCTAACATAACCATCTACTCATTTCCAAGCACACCCCTCTGTTAGGGCAACTAGTCCATCCCAGTTGTAGACACCTGCTCAAGCACATTTGTGATTATTTAACATCTATACTGACCATCTGTGGTTTATATTGCAACTACCGTATTTTCTTGTGCATGATACAAAAAATTTTTAATTAAAATTAAAGGCAAAAAATGTTGGGGGTCATTGTATATGCAAGTAGATGTCTTCAAAAATTTATACTCTGCTTAAAAAAACCTCTTATTTGAAACAGCAAGATAACAAATACACTCAATTAGTGCAATAGATAACACAAAGTAGGCAGGTATTAATTACAATTGTTTGCAGAATGGTATTTGATATGGTGGCAATATTTGTTTCTCTCTTTCTCCTTAATAAAAGACAATATTCCTTTATTTGCACTCTTTTGGTCCTGTTACTGGATCTAACTGATGTCTTTAAATTTTAAATTGATAAAGGCGTTAGTTAGATCCAGTGACAGGACCCAAAGAGAGTGAGTTCAGTACCCGGTTAAGGCAGTGGAGAACTTTCAGAGGGAAATTAACAGGAGATAACTGACATCCATTAAACATGGCATGTGGAACTAGAACAGTCTACGCCAGTGAGCGAAATAAAGGGTTCAGTTCGACAATCCAACCACCTGAAGAAGGCTGGAGTGTACAACTGACGAAATGTTGTAATAAATATGGCAACAAAGATGAGGACAATAGTCTGAATAATGTAACTAATGTACATAATACTTCATCTCAGAAATATAGACAGGTACAATGATCAATATTTCAATATTTCAATATATTATGGCCGAAAGCCTAACAACACAAAAAAGTCCTGTGTAATAATTGAACAGGAGTTGACTGACTCGGTAGGCTGGGTAGCAATAAGCTTTAGTTGCGCATGCATTTTTGTGGCATTTAAAGTCTAGCATCTTCCCGAGCAGCACCTTGTGTTTTGTATTTAAATTATAAAGTTAAATAAATTGATTCTTGCTTCAAATAGAAAGGAACTTTCTCCCTTGCAGAAAAAGAATACTTACTGAAGTGCATTCGATGCAATGGAGTTGACATCAAACATATTCATCAGGTACAAACTAGCCCAAATTTCATCATTCCTGGAAAAATAAAAATAGGTGATATGTTAAAAATCATAGTTCACACATACTAAAAACTATTGTCTTACCTCAATAGCTCATAATCAGGGCAAGA
>CAHIKZ030005438.1:395000-442500 GCA_903632075.3 Acanthosepion pharaonis
AACCTAATGGGTTACTGGAGACACAAACACCTCCTTTGTACACTATTTACATTATTCGGAATATTGTCCTCATCTTTGTCGCCATATTTATTACAACATTTCGGCCATTGTACATGTGGTTGGAATGTCAAACTGGACCCTTTATTTTGCTCACTGGGGTAGACTGTTCTAGTTCCATGTTTGATGGATGTCAGTTATCAGTTATCTCTTGTTAATTTCCCTCTGAAAGTTCTCCACTGCCTTAACTGGGTATTGAACTCACACTCTTTGGATCCTGTCACTGGATCTAACCAACGCCTTTATCCACTTGAGGACTGAGATAATGTAAATAATGTACATAATACCTCATCTTAGAAATATAGACAGATATAGATTGCTTTTTGTTTTGTTTTTTTTTTTTAATGCTTTTTGTTAAAACATAATTACTTTAAAAATACCCTAATATTTAAATAAATTTAATATACATTTTCTTATTAAATCCCTTCTGGTAAAATTTAATTTTTTTTTTTAACATCTTTTATATAACTACCATATATATAGGGTGTCCATAAAGTTTGTGCGCACTTTAAAAAAATTATAACTATTTGTATTTACGATAGAAATAATCTGTAAAAAATTAGATGTTAGTTATCAGTTATCTGTTAATTCCCCGCTTTTGTAATTACTGTATTTGGTGTCTTGAAAAAGATTTCTATTTTAAAAACATTATTGGATGCTAAATTGAATCTATTACTTACATTATTTACATGCAGACTATTGTCCTCATCTTTGTTGTTATTATCACCCAATCATCTTCTGTCGGAATTTCTGGGATGAGGAGTTATCATTATTTATATTATTTACATGCAGACTATTGTTCTCATCTTTGTTGTTATTGTCACGTTTCAGTTGTTGTACCTTCAGGTTTTCTTCAGGTGACTGTCAATCCAGGTGACCTTCAGAGAATTTTGAATTAAAGTCTTTATTTAATCTACAAGGGTGGATTGTTCACATTCCTCTGCCCAAATTTAGGTTACATCTTACCTTTGTCCATATTTAGTACTGCTCAGTTATTGTGATACCATGTATCCACTAAGTCTAAGTTGGTACTCCTGATCCCAGACAATTGAAGAAGGCCATTGGATGCAATGACCAAAATATTGCCCCCTTTTCCCAGAGATGCATTATCACAAGCCTGTTACTACTTAATCACTATTTCCATGGCAAATGAGAGTGGTTCAGTTCCGTGGACACAGCATGCCACATCTTAGCTGTAAAAGTTTAAAGAACAGAGCTCACAGAGAAACTATTATAAATATTAAATCAAATGTTATTTTGATTAATTGACCAATTCATTTCTATGGCTTATCAACCATTTTCAGGTAATTTAAAGCCAGAAACTATGTTTAGATTGTGAGATTTTGGTGGGGGAGATAATATTGGTTTAGTGATACAAACTTTACTAATTGTTGTAGCATATCTACGGAAAATAATGGGTATACCCCCATTCACATAAATACAATAGTGAATACTGTATGTTGGTCTACAGTTGGAGATTCATTGTGGAATTCATTTGACTAACTTTTAGCAGTTGACAACTATTTCTATGCACCACTGGCGAGTCTTATATGCGTTGTTCTTTTCCTAAGTATTATCATTCATTACCAAGCTTTGTTTGATTATTCTATTCCCTAGATTACAACACTAATTAACCCATAGCTGGGAGTAAAGAGAAAAAGTGGATTCATACCTTAGCCAAGGGTACTTGTGCATAAGTGAAGATAACAAAACAAATGGGAATTGGTGTTCAAATCTTTGATTAACAATTCTGAACCATTCTCCATTACACCACTTGCACATCTAAGCGGTCACCCATTTAGGTACTGACCAAGCTCAACGTTGCTTAATTTTTGGGGATTGTACAGAAACCAGTGTTTCAACATCATGTGGCTATAAGCCGAAACCAAATGTTATTAAAGCTATCTTCTCTTCTTTTCACTAACTAGATTCCAAAGAACCACAAGATAACAGACAAGAAATTGAAAGGGAGAATATAATTCATTAAAGGGAGCTAAGTATTGTGACAGAAATTACAAACCTGGATTTAACTTGAATAAAACTCTTTAATAATTCAATCCAATGGAAAAAGAATACTCACGATCCCAGCTCTGAAACCATATTGGCTGAGAAAATTCGCAGCCTTGTCATATTCGTAGAAAAAGTCATAACCAGAATCTCCTAAAAAGAAAAAGAAAAAACGTATCATATATAAGCTGATTTCAGGTATAGTACAAACCCCAAATATTTTCACCATGAATTTGAATCCCTCTTGTTATAATGCTCATAACAAGTCATAGTTTGGTTTAATAATATTCTAAAAGAAAAGAGTGGAACACAAGATTAGTGAAAGAACTGTTAATCACATGGTTTAATATCACACTACTAGCGAATATCATAATGTGACATTTTGTGACTACTGTACAACCCTGTTCAACTAATCTCATAGTCAATGGTTGGTTTGTTTTACAGAATATCAACCACAATGGGTTATTTAATGCCGACAATTTTTATTGCTGGTAATATTTTTGTCCTTTTGAAATGTATAGCTGGTAATAATTTTTCTTCAAAATTTTATTGCTGATAATAATTTTTTACAAAGTATTTCTGGTATTAAACCTATATTTACACTTTCATAGTGTTTTGACCCCAGTTTGGGGGTTAACTATTTACCCATAGCTGGGACCCTAACAGGTGCTACCGCCCAAGATCAGGGGGGATCTAGAAACACCAGCAATTAAGAGGTGGTTCCACACTCCTCCAAACCTCCTGAGCAGAGGCCTTGCTTTTGGATGCAGTCTATTGTCTTACTCAGGACGCAGATGTAGTTTATCATTATACCCAGGTCGACATAGTCAATAGAAAAGTCCATGTTCAATACTTTAGTGTAGCAAAGGTTGGTTGTCTTTCTACACAACACCTCCAGAAAAAAATTACCTGTGTATAGTACAACCAGTCACCGAAAAAGTACGATTTTTAAACATTTTCACAAAAATTACCTCTGTATAGTGTATACCCCTATTTTTTTGTTTAAAAAAAAAAAATGATCATAAAAACTCACACTATAATAAAATACAGGGTGTCCATAAAGTTCGTGTGCACTTTAAAAATTTATAACTTTATTTGTATTTGTGATAGGAATAATTTGTAAAAAGGATTAGAAAAAATTAAATCTATATTTTAAGGTTTTATTGAAATTTTATTTACGCGTCCACATGTCCGCCATCATTAGCAATACAAAGGGTAATACAATATTGCAGTTCTCGGAAAACATTTCCCAACTGATTTACGGCAATGCCTGAAATCACATTAGTTATTTTAGCTATACTTAAAACTAGGTACATTAAACTTTACAACATTTTTTACAGATTATTTCTATCGCAAATACAAATAAAGTTATACATTTTTTAAAGTGCACACGAACTTTATCGACACCCTGTATATATGATAGTTATATAAAAGGTGCTAAAAAAAATAATTAAATTTTACCAGAAGGGATATAATAAGAAAATTTATATTAAATTTATTTAAATATTAGGGTATTTGTAAAGTAATTATGTTTTAACAAAAAGCATATTAAAAAAAAAAAAAAAAAAAAAAAAAAAAAAAAAAAAAAAAAAAAAAGCAATCTATATCTGTCTATATTTCTGAGATGAGGTATTATTTACATTATTCGGACTATTGTCCTCATCTCAGTGCTCAAGGACACATGGCACAGTGGATAAAAGCATTGGTTAGATCCAGTGACAGGACCAAAAGAGTGTGAGTTCAATACCCAGTTAAGGTAGTGGAGAACTTTCAAAGGGAAAATTAACAGGAGATAACTGATATCCATTAAACACGGCATGTGGAACTAGAACAGTCTACCCCAGTGAGCGAAATAAAGGGTTCAGTTCAACATTCTAACCACCCAAAGAGGGCCAGAGCATACAACAGCTGAAACGTTGTAATAAATATGGCGACAAAGATGAGGACAATAGTCTGAATAATGTAAATAAAAAGAAATCTAATTTAAATATTCAAATTTAACTATTGTTGCTCAACAAAAAAGAAGGAAGGAATATTCCAGTTGAGTTCACTTACATGCTAATACCCTTGGGAAATGTATGAATCCATCTCTTTGGTCACTAGCTATGAGTAAATAGCAGAACAGAAAGAGTTTCATAGCCTTGAGTAGCAACCAGTCTAGGAGAAGGAAAACTCTGAATTCAAAACTGTATGTAGCCCTGGTGAAGCACATACTATGCAGCTAAGGAAAGGATCATTTGTATTGACTCGATGATCCCGACTACGATCGGCTTTTTAACAGACTGTGTTCTATAGCCTTGGGTGGCAACTGATCTAGGAGAAGGAAAACTCTGAATTCAAAACTGTATGTAGCCCTGGTGAAGCACATACTATGCAGCTAAGGAAAGGATCGTTTGTATTGACTCGATGATCCCGACTACGAATGACTCCTTAACAGACTGGGTTCTATAGCCTTGGGTGGCAACTGATCTAGGAGAAGGAAAACTCTGAATTCAAAACTGTATGTAGCCCTGGTGAAGCACATACTATGCAGCTAAGGAAAGGATCGTTTGTATTGACTCAAGGATCCTGACTACGGTCAATTCCTTTTTATTTTTTTTTCTTCCTGTGCAAAGGGTATCTAAGAAGTCGACATTGACTACAAAGTTTTTGAACTATGGAATCAAGGGCCACATGTCCTTGACCAAAGCAAGCTGAAGTTTGGACTGGAGAGGGATGGGACCCACAAGATCTACCTGCCCAAAACATGCTATGCCTGATTGAATACCTGCAAAGAAGATTATCATGCATGGCCACTCTTCTAGATTCTTCTAGATAAATGTGAATGTCCCCAAGGGCTCTATCATCAGACCTACATTATTCTGGATTTTTATCAACAACCTTTCTGGTCCTAAGTTCTCAACTTGGTATCTATACTGATGACAACTATTTACTCCTGTCTTCATAGTAAGTCTAATAAGTAAAATTGGCAGCTGTTTTTAAAAATGACCTTTAATCTGTTTACAGGGGCAAGATATGGCTTGTTAATTTTAATGCTTCCAAAATCAAACTGCCCTTTTAAAATGTCTTGGTGAACTGCACTTACAGATGCTAACCTTCAGGAGACTAACTCATTTCGCCATCTTGGTCTAATGTTTTCAACTGACATGAATTGGAGTAGAGTGGGTGGGTAATTTATTTGTTGCCTGAATTTTTACAAGCATTGCTTTAAATACTGTTTTTATTTTAAATTTATTGATTCAAGTGAAAAAAAAAAAAAGAAAAAAAACTTTTGTTTTCTGTCAATTTAAAAAACTTTATCATAATTCTCAAAAAAAATGATAGTTTTCTAATTGAACTGTGATTAAGAGTAAATAATCTTTTCGTTTGGAATTTATTAATTAAAAAAAGTCGTGTCAACTTTATTGCTTCAGCATGATTAAAATTGTTTTTGGCACAACAGCTTAAAAACAAAAAAAAAGTTAGTCTGTACCTCTGCAGTTTAACACAAAAATTTATTAAGAAACTTTAGTTGAGTCCCTTTAAATTTCCCATGGGCACACCCAAATCACCAGCTGTGGATCCTGAGGACTCACTACATTAAAAATCTATCAGCATCATTGTATATCACATAGATAATATTATTTAAAATTTATTTTCCATCTAAAAAAAGCATATAATAAACATATCATTTAATACATGTCAAGTCGCATCAGAAAAATCCCTGATTAAACTGGACATTAAAGTCAAATGTTAATGGTAATGTTAGACAATTTATTTTTTTTAATCATTTCCCTCCAAGCCAAGTAATAAAGATGCAAGGTTTGGTTTGGTTTGTTTTACAGTATATCAACCTCAATAGGTCATTTAATGCCGAAAACTTTTTTTTGTCCTGGTAATATTTTTTTTCTTCAAAAATTTATTGCTGGTAATAATATTTTCAAAGTATTTCTGGTATTAAAACCTATTTTTACACTTTCATAATGCTTTTTACCTCAGTTTCAGGGTTAACTATTTGCCCATAACTGGGACCTTATCAGGTGCTACCACCTCGGGTCAGAGTGAACCTGGGAACACCAGCACTTAAGAGGTGGGTCCACACTCCTCAAAAGCTTCTGATCAGAGGCCTTGCTGTTGGACATAGTTTATCATCTTACCCTGGACGCGGATGTAGTTCATCGTCATACCCAGGATGGCAAAGATGCAAGGGGTTACTCAATGTGAAAGACACTTAGAAAAAAAAACATAACAAAGAGAGGAGAATAAAAAAAGAGGAATTAAGGGGACAAAAGATAATGATTGACATTGCATTTAAATTTAGGAAGATCGAAATTGACTGGAAAGCAAAAAACCATACAACAGGGGAGAGCTAGGAAAAAAGGTTTACTCTCCCATTTACATTTCCCCCATTATTGGCATTATTATATCTGTGATATAATACCATAGTTCAAGCATGTGATAGCTGAAAGGAAAAGGAATGACAAACATACTTTGTTCTCAGAGAGATTTCTATATCACAAAGATATATAAAATATATATTTAATGAAAAAACAGACCATTTTAAGGTACCATTACAATAATTTATTTCGCCAAAATCTTTTTTGAAGGATTTTGGTGAAATAAATTATTGTAATGGTATTTTAAAGTGGTCTGTTTTTTCATTAGATATTAGCTCTAGATTCACATTGAGCTCTCAGGATTTCATCCTCCTTGGAATTACTCATTCGGTTTACCAAGTTCTTCGCAACTTAAAATATATATATATATATATATATATATATATAGATGTGTCCCACACACAGAATAATATATCACATATATCTACACAGCAAGCAGAGTGTAAGGAGAAACAAAAAGGAAGGGTCTTACATATAATCTGGAGATATTTCTATGTCTGGAGAAGCCATATTTAGGACTCCAGATTAAAACAGGCCGAATTCATCTACCAAGACCCAGGCAAGGACATATTCTACAAATGAGAACAGTGAGTCTTGGGTTTCCCCAAAGTGAAGACTACAACCCAGAATTTCTTTTTATATCTGGGAAAGATATATTCCCAAAAGGTATGTACATCTACTAATTCAGTATATGTAAGCTTTGAAATTTATTTTTTAAAATGAAAAAGCTTACTGGATGCTTTCATTTTAGTGTTAATTGAAAGCTAAAGGATTTAAAATTTACTATTTCTTGTAAGCAAAACACTCTGTGGTGTATTTCAAACAGAAATTATATTGACAGGAATCAATTTTTTTCAGTAAAATCAATAAAATTGGCCATTGTGACCACATTTGCAAAGAAAAGTTAATTCTCAGTTTTAAAAATCTTGCAAAAATAAAAATATCGAAAATATATTTTTAAAACATTATTTAAGGAAAATTATCATAAAATGTTGCATACAAGCATTTCTTAACCATGGGGCCCTGTTTTTCTGAGATGTTAATTTATTGGCCACCGAATGTTTTCATAGTAACCTCTTGCATCTTAGTAGCTTTATTGCCCTTCTTGGGGGGAAATTCCATCTTCACATTTTCGAGAACTATCCTAAATCATAACAGCAGTTTGGAAAAACTTTAGTTTAATACTTCTGTATATTTGATCACTCAAATGTTATTTTTTAGTGGATTCCCATATTTGAGTAGACGCTCCATTTATTTATTTTCATCTACTGGCCTGAATATTCAAGAAATCTTATTAAAGAAAAATATGCGCTCTCCAGCAGGATTTTTTGTTTAATAAGATTTCTCAAATATTCAAGCTAGTAGACAAAAATAAATATACTGTTTAATAAGTATAGGCAAGGAAAAGTTGAAAATTTATTAACTACGTATTTTGCCAAGTGCCTTGTCTCTCTTTGGCTTCTTGTGGTTAGAATGAAAGAAGGACAAAAATGTATATGAAGAATCTCTTGAGGTCTGTGAGGATAAGAGGGGACCATAAAACAAATTAAATTAGATTACCATGTCACCTCCAATTTCTAAAGTAAAGAAAGTGTCTGTCTGATTCTTTGTTTTATCTATATTAGAGTCATTTGGTGGTGTTGGATTTTCAATCAGTCAACCGAATGTAGAGTCTTTCACACAGACACACACACACTTATATATATATATATATATATATATATATATATATATATATATATATAGTTGTATGGATATGAGTTTGTGACCCTGTGTTTCATGCTTTTGCGATCATCAGACAAATTGGTTTATTTTTTAAAACTGGATCTATTTATGTTTATTTGACTGTGTTTGGTTGTGTGTCCATGCGTATGAGAGTGTCACCCCCACCCAAACAAACACAGAAGTAGATTCCCACCTCCCACCACTAAAAATAGTCAGACAAGCATAAATAGATCCAATTTAAAAGAAAAAAATAAATTTGATGATTGCAAAGACGTGAAAGCTACGGTCACAATCTCATATCCATACAACTGAATATGTTAGCTCTCTATCACTGATATTGAGCAATTTTTCAATAACCCACATAAAATTATATATATATATATATTTGGTTGGATAGATGTGAGTTTGTGACCCAGGGTTTCACGCTTTAGAGATCGTCAGACAAACTGATTAATGTTTTAAAAAATTTGGGTTTATGTAGATCGCGTGTATTGGTGTTATTGTGGAAGTGGTGGGGGAAACTTCGTCGTTTTGTGATTCATCGTACTAATGCAAACATCGATGTATGCAGACACATATACATACTTGGTCATCCGTCGGGACTCATACATATAAACATATGTGGGCAGTTTCGGATATGACATATGTATGTATACAGGTTTATGTAAGTACCGCGCATATAATATATAAATAATTATACATATATATATTTATTTATATTTATATACACTTTTCACATATATATATATATATATATATATATATATATATATATATATATTTGTACATACATACCCACCTAGGTATATACACATATTTGAGCCATTTTTTTTTTTTTTTTTTTTTTTGCATACTTGCACATATATCGATGTCCACTCAAATATAATTATGCATATATACAGTTTGTGATGGATAGATTGTCACTTAAATTATGCAAAAATGAAAATAATACTGACATCTCATTTTAACAGATGTATTTATCAAAATTACACAAAAATATCCTAAAATACTAAAGTGTAAATTTATTCAATAAAATCGCTAATTGTGCTTCGTCTTTCTTCTGTAACCCTCTCCTTAGAGTGGCTCTTGAGCCTTGTACAAAATGAATATTATTGTAAAAAAAAAAAAAATGAATAAATAAATCAACAAATAAATCCATGACGTATTTAGAAATTACTTACGTATATCAACGAAATAATACAACATCTTTAATCCTTCTAAAGCTTTAAAAGCAGAAGGATCGCTTAGTTCCAGAACATGTTGAAAGTTCAGAGGCAGCTTGGCTTGAATAGGTTGACATAAAAGGGCCGTGAGAAATAAGCAAATTATCGCCGCTGGGGTGACCGTCATACTTCGGTGGGAAATTTTGTGCGGCCGTTTTACCACACAGGTTTATCTTTTTTTTTTAAATCTCTGCCTTGGCGTGAAATCAATTCACTTCAAAAGAAGCTCGTTCTAAGAAGAAACATAATAAAAGAAAAAAAAAAAGAGTTTATGAGAGGAGATTAATTAAGTTTAAAATTTGTTTTGAGTTTGTGTATTTTTTTTTTTTTTTTAAGAAAATAGTGTAAAAATTTTTTCAAACAACAAAAAAAAAAAAAAAACAAAGAAATTTTTAGCGGAAGCAAATAAAATTAAATTTATCCACCTTAAATAATTTTTTTTTTTTTTCCTCCAAAACAGTTAACCTTTGAAAACATTTCAGTGAATGCAAGTTAAACATTATTAACAACATAACATACTCTTAAATTAAAAATACATATTTTTACGGGGATTTTTCGATTACATCAAAAAACGCGTGGAAAAGCGCGCTGCGAAAAAAATATATACATTGTAGATTAAATTTTACGATTATTAAATAAAATAAAAAATGAATATTTAATTAATAATAATTAATAATTATTTTAGAAACCCTGGAGGTAAGGATTATTAAAAATGAAAAATACTTCATCATACAAACTAAAAAGTAAATACCAGGCAAAATAAATTTAATTAATAAAAAATTCGATCGATATTATATACATATTATTTTTTCTTACCGTTACTGTTTTTATGTGTGGTTATCGAGATTGAAAAAAAAGTACCTGTTGTTCTTGTTTTGTTTTTTTTGTCTGTTCGTGACACTTGGCTTGGCTCTTAGACTTTTTTTTGTTTTTTTTCCTGGACGCTAACTAAAAGAATTAATAAAAATCTCAAGTAAATATGCCTTCTAGTTGTCTCAGTGTGTGGGTGAAGAAAACGAGGGAGAGAAAGACGGAGGGAGGGAGAAATAATAATAAATAAGAAAGAATTTATGACGCAGGTTCTCTGCTTGTCGTTGACAGTCGCATGGCCTCGCACTCGACAGCGGAGGCGAGTGATAATAATAGAAAGAAAAGTAAGACGGGAGTAATCTGACCTTTATAGACGATGGCGTCCGCCAGGCGGCGCTGTAGAGTTGCGTTCTCTTTGCTTTGCTTCTTTTTTTTTTTGTCGATGTTAATGGCGGACAATGACTTTTCGTTGCTTAGCAACGAGAATACGCACGCTCTCTCACCCCTCCTCTCTCTCTCTCCTTCTCCTTTTCTCTCTTTCACCCTCTCTCCCATTTTTCCAGTCCACCTTCTTTCGTTCTCTCTAAAATGCGGACATTAGGAAATATTATTTCTCGCGAATATTTAAGAAAACATAATTATTTGCTAAAAAATTATTTTGCGATGAAATAATCACGTTATTTTTTTTTTTAATTTATTTATGAAATTTAAATTACCATCCTCTCTCTCCTGTCGTCGTAATGTAGGCCGCTTTCCAAGGCATACAGCAATAAACGACATCATCAGAAGAGGTTTGGATACAGCTGGGTTCCCCTCCCAAACCAAACTCGTAGGTCTCGGCCGCGGTGATGGAAAGCGGCCGGGTGGGATTATCATTTTCCCATTTAAAATGGGGAAGTAGTTGATTTTGGATGCAACCTGTTCAACTGGTAATTTGATCAAGTCCGCGGTTGAGACGCGGTCTGTCGCACGGGACGCGGAGATAAAAAAAAAAAAAAAAAAAAAGATTAGTTAATATATTCTTCTTTTGCGGGCATATTTATTTTTACTCCAGTGGCAGTGGAGACTTCTGGTGTTACTGGCCCACCTTCTGGGGTTGGTAGGATTGCATTTCTATTAAAGGACGAGCCTCGCGAAACAGAGTGGCTCTTACAGCGTGTCTCACTGGCCATGGTGCGAGGTAATGATTTCTCCATCATTGCGGCTGGCAGAGGACAGCAAAAAAAAATTGTTTTTGTTTATAGATACTTTGTTAAAATAAAAGCTTTACTTATTATTCGATTACCATTAATTACTATTGTCTGCATTATTTATGAAACACTATTTCTGTGAAACAATTATTTTGTAAATTAAACTCCAAAATTGTTATAATCTTTAGATACCTCCAAAATCATGTGCGCTCTATACACGTGTAAAAAAAAAAATCGATCCCCCGATTTAAAAAAAAAAAAATAACAACTATCAGGGAATTTCCAACTTTGTATTGAATTTATTTTATTTTATTTGTATGTTTTTTTACTTTTGTGGAAGAATTTTTTCAGGTTAGACATAGCACCGTTTAGTTAACAAATCCAATGGGGAAAAAAGTATTATCGCGACCGCCTTTACCGACCTCGACCATCGGAACGTCTGCATCACTACCTTTCAGAACACCTTTATTTCTTTCTATAATAAATTAGTATATATCCTATATATATCCTCGTTCTGTCGTCTGTGTTGTTTCACCTTGTCAGATTTAACGTCTTCGAAATGTTAGCGGGCCTCTTGTGACCTCATCACCTTTTGCGATACGGGGGCGCTCGGGCCGGGCTTTCATATCGCCACCCCACCCCCTCCAGGGGGTACGCTACAGTATTTTTTAAAAAATAAACATTCAATTTAGATTTTCTTTCTGTCAAATATGAGAGAAAATAAAGTGTTTTATTAAATTATGCTTGCACCAACTACCCACACCGAAAATTAGTCTTTGATTTGTATTGAATTATTTTTAGTAAGGTTCGGGACGAATTTTCAATATGTTCACATTCCAGATTGCATATAATTGTTTTATTTACTTAAATAATGTCGTCATTTTTTTTTCTTTATAAAAATGTAAAAAGAAAACTAAATTCGCGAACACCCTCCAAATTAAAAATATTCATCATGAGATATTATAGTGGCTTATCAGTTATAGTGAAGTGTATGAGTGTTGAAAAAGATTAGTTTGATTTGGCCTTGTTAGTTAAATAGCCCACCATAAGAGGGGTATAAAACAAAAAAAAAAATAAATTGTAAAGTGAAACAACAAATTTATATACGTATAAATCAATTAAGGTCTCTACAAATAAAATGAATGTATTTTGGTTGATACAAGGTCGTCAAAATGTTCGTAGTAGTCCTTGCAAGAATGAGTTTATGTGTACGTAGGCAGGAACGTATGTGTGTATGTATGTATGTATGATCGTTATCGTAGGGTAGGAATGTCTTTGAAGTAATCGCTCAGTCTTAAAATGTTCCGTTCGTTTATCAAGTATAAAAGAGGTGTTTAGTCGGCGGTGTTGAATTGTGCTGCACTCACTTATTCTGCCTTCTGAATGACATTTTTGTGTCAGATAGTCTTGGTTGAAATATTTGGTTTATGTTAGCAGATTTGATACTATCTTTCTCAGCCAACAGGCTCCGTTCCCTTCGTGTGACTGTTATTCGCTTCTGCTTTGCAACCTCTTTCTACCTTGAAATCTGATTACATCCTGCCCTTATCTATTGGCCAGTCTCTTTATATAGGAAATGAAGAGGCTCCAGATAGACCTTAAGTTCAACATTTACGACGGCATAAGACCACGCCTTTGATTGAAAAGTAAGTAAAATAGTAGATATTTTTGAATTCGAAAAATGTATCTGTAACAATTCAGTTAGACAGAAATAATTTTAGTCGTTTTTTCATTGTAAATTCTAAAAATATAAATTTTCGCAAATACATTTTTTATAAACCGTATGACTTTCTTTAAAATACATTTCTCTAAAAAGTACGTATAGTAGATAATCCTAGACAATTATAATATTTATCTGTTTAAACATTTTAATTAATTTTAATTATTTTACACTACTGATATTACATTATTGTTTAATGTTTACTCTCTTTGCATAACCGTTTAATGTATGCTTCCTAATCATCATTAAGAAACATGATTCACGCTCCCTGATACGTCCTTTTTCTCCCTAACACCTTTCTCATTCTCTCTTTCTTCCGGTATGTTGCAGGAGTTTACTGATCAAGTGCTTAAGTCAAAGAAACGGGTCTCCTGGTATATCTCACAAGAAAAATGGCGGACTCGCTATGTGAGTCCGGGTAATAAATGATAACGCAAAGACAAAACTCTATATAGAAACAAACGATAAGTATGTATTAACAAAACAAGGGTATACATAGACAATAGAATATTGTTGCGTGTTACAAAACAATGAATATGAATGAAGAAAATATTTAAAGACTAAAGAATGTGTTCGTGTGTGTGTAGTTTGGTGTAGGAGAATTTCCCTAAAGATGAAGTGAAATGTGCCTACGTTCGCGCACACGCGTGTGCGTTCCCAGTAGAAAAGCGTTTTCATCGTTCAGCCTACATCTTACCGTCCCTGAGTGAAAAAGGAAAAAGAGGATGACAGAGAATGTTACATCCTATTTAAAGGCATAAGGGGCGTCCCCTAGCGGCGGTTTTTTCGGGAAATAAGTAGGGTAACGCGACAGGTAACTCATAAACGCCGGTCACGTTTTGTGTCGGCTCTCCCAAACCTGGGTCTGTCCTGTTTTCCATGATTTAATGTAACAAATAAAAAAAATATACTGTTTCTGTGCAAACATTTTAAAAAGTAAATTAAACGCCAAAATTTTATACATGTATGTGATTCCTTGTCATTATCTGCCACTGTTAAACTTTTTGGCGTGGGTAAACCAATTTTTCATGTCAACCCCTAAGCCCACGCCATTATAAATGGATTTTTTTTTAATTTGTATTGGACCGTGGCGGTGATGTTGTTGAGTAGAAATAGAAGAACACACGTGGGTTAAGATTTTTCCTGCTAGCCGGTCCAACTAAATGAGAAAATTGGACTTTAATTAAGTCCAAAGAAGGCAAAGAAAAACAAACACAAGACCGATAAATATATGTAAACAAATATATGTATTAATAACAAGAAAGCTTACAAGTTACATGGACAGTTACATGGACAGGGTGCGTGTGGTGAATATTATATGTGTGTGTATGTGTGTGGTGAGTGTTCGTACGTACGTGTATTGTTCTTAGCCTGTTCCCAGCATTTGGGAAACGTTGTATCTGTGAGCGTTCACATCTCCGAGGTGGTAAGGCTGAAAGCCTGAGGCAAAAAGAGGAAGAGGCGAAGGGCCAGCTAGTATTTATAGCCAGGTTAGAGAGACCCCTCGTGAAAGGGTTAAAGAGCTAAGGAGGAGCTAACTCCGACAAATTATAGTCAGTTACATTCAAATTAATAAAACATTATCACGTTCCTAATTATAATATTTTTGTTTTCTTATAAGTTCATTATAAGCCTGTCTTTAACTGTTTCTTTAAAATTTGGCTTCCTCTTTTATGGCTATTCCTATCGTTTATGCTTTCAGCTTTGAGTCATATTTTGAAGTCGGAGTATGAAACACTTTTTCATCGCCTCAGCACGGCAGTGTCCAGTTGTTACAGATGAGCACATTGCCGGTAAAGAACGATTATACACTTGTCTGTTCCCAAATTTGGATGAACACCGTTTTTGTTTGAAGTAACCAGCGACTTAATTGGCTTCGTTTATCTGATCATGGCAATTGGCGAAGTTACAAAAACTGGCCAAAATGTCGGACACGGGGTTTTTGAACGAGAGAAATCGATACATTGGTCTTTTCAAAGGACGCCCACACTATTTGCGTTGAAGATCAAGCCTAATGGACCGCGTAAATGCAAATCGTTACAATCAATACTGCAAAGGGAATCTATCTATCTATCTATCTATCTATCTATCTCAGTCTGTTCATTATCTGCGTGTTCATATCTATCTATCTATCTATCTATCTATCTATCTATCCCAGCCTCTGAATATCTGTCTACCTTAGCCTGTTCATTATCTATCTATCTATCTATCTATCTATCTATCTATCTCAATCTGTTCATTATCTATGTGTTTCAATGCGTTCATATCTATCTATCTATCTAAAATTCCTAGTTTCTTCTGTATCTATCTATCTATCTATCTATCTATCTATCTATCTATCTCAGCCTCTGAATATCCGTCTACCTTAACCTGTTCATTATCTATCTATCTATCTATCTATCTATCTATCTATCTATCTAAAATTCCTAGTTTCTTCAGTATCTATCTATCTATCTATCTAAAATTCCTAGTTTCTTCAGTATCTATCTATCTATCTATCTATCTATCTATCTCAGTCTGTTCATTATCTATGAGTTTCAGTGTGTTCATATCTATCTATCTATCTATCTATCCTAGTTTCTTCATTATCTATCTATCTATCTATCCCAGTCTGTTCACATCTTATTGTTCTAAATGCCATGTAATTTCAGGGCGTGGGAGAACATGGATCTCCACAACTTCCTATCTCTTTTTATCCTTAGCAACGTTTCTCCATTTGTCAAGTCACCCACCGCCATTTTGCGAGCCATTCACACAAGCTCATCAGCTAGGTTGCCACTTGCCCTATTCTGCGATTGTCAAGTTTCCACACCCTCCTTCCTCATTATGTATCCAATTTCAGCCATCTATTTCTGATTTGAAATGTCTTTTTCGTTTCCATTTTCCTTAAGACTTCCTCCTTACTTACCCACTCCGTCCACTGAATTCTCAGCATCATTCCGTAGAGCCACATCTCTGTTGGCTCCAGTTTCCTCTTCATCTGTGTGAGGAGAACGTCCAGCATCCATTACCATATGAGAGGATTGATATCCTATAACTTTTCATGCTCTTCTTTTTTTCTAATAGTATTTTCCTGTTTCTTAATACTTTGCTTAGCTTTTAGAATTTATCTTTTGCTAATACAATGTTCGTTCTGATTTCGGTGTCACATTTTCCATTCCCTGTTAGTAGACCTCCAAGATATCTAAATTTCTGTACTTGTGTCGGAGTTAGCTCCTCTTTAATTCCCTAATTGTTCACTAGGGGTCGCTCTCCCTACACTATAAATACTGGGCAATTTATTCCCTTGTTTTCTTTTTCATTTCTTTATTTCAGCGAACACATCTACAATGTAAGTTCTCGCAGAAGATAGCGTCTTCCCATTTGTCGGAGACGCCGTGAACATTATACACACATACACGTACGTACGAACATTCACCAAAATACAAACTCTTTACGTTCACTTACAAGCACAAATGTTGATGTCTTTGTCCCTTGTAAATTTGTTGTTTAATACATATATTTGTTGACATATATATATATCGGTCTTGTTTGTTTTCTTTAAATCTTCGGTTGGACTCAACTTGAGTCCGCCATATTCTTGTAGGGGATCTTTTAATTCAATCAGGAGTTACACACGTGTTTCTAATTCAACAATACTGTGACCCACTCTAACCCTGGGCTGATTGCAGCACCATCTGTGACGATCTAACCCTTAGCTGGTTCGGATGAAAATCTGGTTTACCACGGAACCATGTGTGACACTAGCCCCTCTGGTTGTCTTGGTCGCGGTCGATGTCTGGTTAGCTTCGATATCAGTCTTGCAGTTCCCAGCTCGCCTCCAACGTCTGGTTACCGAAGTAACTGCTTTGATCTCTAGTCTAACCTACCCACTTTGTGATTTGATCTTAGGTAGCCGAAATAAATTAGGCGTCGGGCCGTAGTGCAAGCTGAATCCGGGGCAAAAGTGATACCACACAAGTGTATGTAAAAGAAAAATAATGAAATAAACTCAAGAGGTTCAAATGTGTTAAAAAAAAATAACAAGTATCTTTATATCTGTCTGCTGAATACAGGAGTGCGTCTTTCTCCCAACCCGCTTCTATGGATTCGTGACACTTTTGCGCTTCTTAAGCGAGTCTTGATATCTTAAGTTGTTTTTCAATAAACTGCTTTTTGGTATCTTCAGCCGATATTCGTTAAAACTCGCTTTGGTGGTGTACGTCTAAGTCATTCTTCATTAACAAAAATTGCTTTTGGTTGGAAGTCTAAGTCGGAATGAATGGAAATCTTTCGGTCAGCTCCTGCGAGGCTGGTCTCCGAGCTCAACAGCTCTCTGAGACTCTTTCTGAAACTGTGTCGGAAACTGTCTGAAACTCTGGGGTCGTTCGTTTATATGGACGCCGACCAAAACCGGGTTGCGGCCTGTCGTGGTTTGGGTTCTTCGATAATTCCAATTCGCCAATAAAGATTCTTTTTGTCTTCGGACAGGAAAATTTATCACTTCCCATTTTTGGAAGTCAATTACTTTCTGTTTTAGAGGGGTTCTCCCCCTTCTGTGAGGAGAGGTCGGTGGAGAATTATCCTCCTAAACTCTTCCTTTCTTATATTGATATCTCATACCGATACCTTCAGTGGGTGTTAACAGGTTTCCCTTCCTTCTAATATGTTCACCTTCGCCCATCACTCACGCCACCACTCAGCCAATGAACGCTCGGCAGTGTTGGTGTGGCTAGACTGGCCTCAGTTTACAATTATCGCCCAAAGAAAAAAGTATCTTCTCTTTTCTTTCTTTCTTTTCTATCGGCCAGAATACTTATGAATCGCATATCGCGACTATTACATTTTTATCTTAACTCGGGGTCACCGGGAATTCATTAGCGGAAATTCCTGAACAATTAACTGAGTGGTCATTTCCATTTGGAGACTAAATCTCTTTGTCTTTTCCGTCTCAATATTATCGCATTCCCAGATGCGCGTTCGCGGTCATAGAAAGTCTGTCGCTAAAAGTTTGAACAGGTAGCAACAATGGCTTTCCTCGTCGGTTTTTTAAGATAACCGAATTCCGATTTAATTCTGCTTTATGCAGCTGACCGAATTTAAAATTTATTATTGCTACGCGTGTGGTAGATTGTTATTCTTTATCCGTTTTCTGTTTCCCTTGGTACTTTAGTCTTATCCTGACAAGATCCGGACATACAACAGATGGGTCTCCTTCTGGACACAAGAACCAAAACCAAATGATATCTCCGAAAGATAATTAGTGGCTAATCTTTTAGGGTGGTCTCACTGAAATTCCTTTTCGGTCGCATGCTTAGCCCAGTTTTGATTATCTTTTAGAATTCTGTTTTCCTTGTCGCGTCATGACATTAATTAATTCTGACAGAATCTGAAACCTGCGTCTCTTGCGAATTTTCCGTTCTTCTGCGAAAAAATATCTTTCTTCGTAAATGAAAATAAAATATTTACCCATTTTTCTTTTGTTAAAAAAAACAATGTCGCTCGGTATGTCTTGCGTTATAGCTCTTTCTCGCCTTAAGTATTTCTCGTTTTTAATTTCCATGCTTAATTAGTTAGCCAATTACCATAGCTAAATAGTGTCACAACACTCAAACTCACACGGTCCTCTACACTTGTTTCATGTTGACATCTCCAATTTGTAGATAACATCTTGTGTATTTTTGGTCTACCTGACAACCATACTTTCTGTTTTCTTACAGTCCTTGGGTAGAAAGTTATTTCTTTTTTATGGTTTATATAGAATTTGTTATATTATTAATTAAATTGTAATATTTGTTAATGTTTATTATTAATTAAATTATATCTTAGTTAATATTTTTATTGATTTATTGTTATATTATTATTAAAGTAACAAAGTAAATATTTGTTAATATGTCGGCATCGATCCATTATTTCATTGTTTTTAATTTACTAACTTAATTTGATTATTAAAAGTTAATATTGTTAATTTTTCTTATAAACTCAGTCTACAGTTCCTATTGGTAATATTATATGGGGGTACATTTTTATAATTTCCTATTTATCTACAGTAAGTATATTATTTTTGACTCCATATATATTTTGATAATGTTTACTATTTGCGTATTTATCTATTTTAAAAGGCATCATATGATTATTAAATCTTTCTTTAAAAGTGGTCTTGGTTGCTCCAATGTAAATCGTTTCTTCTGTGTTACTATTCATTGATACAATTGCTTTATATATTATATTACTAGTTAAACACTCATTATTAAGCGAACAGTTTTTTTATTGCGACAAATACAATTATTATTATTATTCTATATTTTCCCTATTTTTTTATTTTTATTATATTATTATAAAGAAGATTAAACCACATTATGTTTCTTTTTCCTTTGTTTTTCTGTGTATTGTATTTAGTTATGTATACTAACCACTTTTTCTTAATTCTGATTCATATATTTTTATTTTCATTAAATATTGCTAGGATTAATAGCAATTCTTTTGTTAATAGATATATTAGGGGGCTATTTGAATTTTTGTTTATATATATTAGATTATTATTTGCTTTTCTATATGGTTTGTATGTATTATTATTTAAACTAAATGTTATGTCTAGAAAACTGAGTATTTTTAGATTAGATTTTGTGTCTGTTTTAAATCCTAAATTATTAAATATTTCTATTATTTGTTTTCTTATATTTTCTATTCTTCTACCTTTATAATTATTAGACCATTATCTCTTTATAAATCAATAACATCTTTATTAATATTTGATAAATTATTTAAGATATATATGCCTGTGATTTCGCATAAAAGCAACATCATAACTGTTCATTGTTACATCAAAGTTTGCATTCTTGTTGTTACCATTGAGTTCTTTCATTCATATTTTATTGTTGTAGAATAGTAATGATTTTCTGCTATGATTAATTATGTTTAATTCCTCGTCTTGAATATTTAAGCATTGATTTGCTAAATTTAATGTTTTATCTAATATATACTTAGTCTTTTATATCTAATTGCATAAAACATCAATTGTTTTTATTTGTAATACTGTTAAAGCAATTAATGGTTTCTTTGTATTTTTTCATTGGTTTATATTGAATATTTTTCTTAGTTTTGTACTATTTTTCGGATATTAGTTTTTTTTAGGATTTAATAGTCTACATGTTGGTGTAGCGGAGCGTGTGGGTTTAAGTGTTGTTGAATTAGGAAGACGTGCGTTCATTTCCTGCTAGAAAAAGGACCTAATTACAAGAACATCGGGGACACAAATTTAGTCCAACCAAAGATGTTAAAAAAAACAAACAAGACCGATGTATATATATATAAACAAATATATGTATGAAACAACAACTTTACAAGTGACAAAGGCATTAACATTTGTGTTTGTGTGTGAACGTAAAGAGTTTGTATTTTGGTGAATGTTCGTACGTACGCGTGTGTGTGTGTATAATGTTTACGGCGTCTTCCCACAAGTGGGGAGACGCTATCTTCTAAGAGAGCTTATATTGTAGATGTGTTTGCTGAAAAACAAAGTGAAAAAGAGAACGAGACGATAAGTGGCCCAGTATTTATAGTGTAGGGAGAGCGACCCCTAGTGACAAATTAAGGAGGAGCTAATATGTTTAATACATATATTTGTTGATATATATATATATATATATATATATATATATATATATATATATATATAGGTCTTGTTTCTTTTCTTCGGTTGGACTCAATTTGAGTCCACCATGTTCTTGTAGTTGGACCTTCTTCTAGCAGGAAATAAACGTACGTGTTCCTAATTCAATGACACATAAACCCACACAGGTCCTCTACACCATTACATTAGTATTTTTATGAAATGTTCTATTTTTTCAATAAGTTTAATTTTGTAATCGTGTAATATATATGTTTGTGTGTGTTTTGTTAGGCTCGTCAAGCTCTGATGGTTTTCATTGTATCCCTCAAAGGAAAATCTCAAAATACACGAAATGATTCTTATACGAAAGAAACAGTCACCGTTAAACAAAATAGGTTTCACCACAGGAGACAGTATTTTTATCGGTCTTTAGTCTGTATTGGTATAATTAACATTAGAAATTGTTATGCTGCGTATATGACGACTTGTTGTTTAATATGGTTGTCGAAGTTAGCTTAATTCCCAAATTGTCACTAGGGGTCATTCTCCGTATACTCTAAATACTGGGTGACTTCTCGCCTCGTTCTCTTTTTCATTTCTTCATTTCAGCGACTACAATGTAAGCTCTTAGAAGATCCGCGTCTTCCCATTTGTGGGAGACGCCATGAACATTATACACACATACACGTACGTACGAACATTCACCAAAATACGAGTATTCACTAAAGAACAGACACAAACGTTCACACACACACAAATATTATGTCCACTGTAAAATTGTTTTGTTTAATACATATATTTCTTTATATATATATATATATATATATATATATATATATATATATCGGTCTTGTTTGTCTTTTTTATCTTCAGTTAGACTTAATTCAAGTCCGGCCATTTTCTTGTAGTTGGACCTTTTAATATTCTACTAGGAGTTACATACGTGTTTCTAATACAACAACACACAAACACACCCAGTCCTCTACATGTGAAGGTCATGATGAAGCGTTTGGTAACCACCCGTTGGAGTGCATATTAGGAAGCTATTCATGCAGTGAAAATCGGATTTCAAGGAGTGATTCAGGCACTTGATTCATTAACCTCAGCTTCAGAAAATCTTCAAAGGAGAAGGGATGCACAAATCATTTTGCTTTCTGTTGAATAATTCTCCTTCATATCACTTCATATTTACTGAGAAGAAATTCTGGGACAAATAAATTTCATCCAAATGAAACTTCAAGAACCTGGTATTGGTTTGGATGTGTGAGTAACCCACATGGATGCAACAATTTTTTTTCCGAAACAGGGACAGGCCTATGTCTGAATCGGTTAATCAAAGTGCGACGAAACGGAAAAGCGGATTAGAAGAAAGGGAAAGCTACCTAGGGAAAAGGAAGATGTTGCATGTCAAACACTTGCGCAGGAAGTAAAGAGAAATCTTTACGAATGTCATGATCGACTTGTAAATGAACTGGAAGCACCATTTGACTTCATGTCTCATCTTCAAATTGCATGTCAAACACTTGCGCAGGAAGTAAAGAGAAATCTTTACGAATGTCATGATCGACTTGTAAATGAACTGGAAGCACCATTTGACTTCATGTCTCATCTTCAAACTGTCTTCGCTGGATTATCATCGCAAGCAATTCTGGAAGATACTGAAGTCCAATCGGAGTGAAAATTTAAAATTCTCGATAGCAAATACGGTGCTGACTTAAAAGTTATCAAGGCTGCCTTTGGAAGTTCTCCGACTTCGGGTTTATTTAGCAGCAGCTTCCAAAGTGGAACGTAACATGACCCTGATGACCTAATCATCGACTGTCGAATGGCTGAGATGGATTTATCGATGGCAAGTTCAAGAAATAATGCCAAATATTATGATTGCCCAACGGCTGTTTTTGATGCTCATTTAGCATTCCGCTACCACTTTTTCATCAATGTCGATTTTCGTGCAAAAAGTGGATCACAGCTTCATACATATTTTCAGAAAACCTTAACTTCTCATTTGACAATAAATATCAAAATTATCTCGTGTATATTCACGTACATCGTTCTCAATAAGCAAAACAAAACATATCAGTCTCCAGACTGAGTTTTGTAAGGCGCTTTCTGAGCGGTTAACAAATATTAAAAAATACAATTTACCTGTTCACCACAACGTCCGAATAACATCAACCTAATTTTTGACCTGACGAAAAAACAATGCTTCTTGGAGCCTGTCACGTGATTAAAAAACATAAATTGAAGGTACGGGCGAACTCAGTCAGTGAGAATTTACGACGACTAGCATTTGTTAAACGAGTTCACGACGCTTGTATCATTACTGCAGCGAAGTACAAAGTTAGAAATCTCAAGTTCTTTAACATGAAATAACTTCACTGTAATTCATACTAAAATTTCAACTAAACAACTCACCAACTTCTGGAACTTACTAAACACTATTCAATCACGCTATTGAATCTTATGAAACTTAATTACAAACATTACGAAGAATACATTCAACTACGAGCAACGAAAACACATTTAGACATTACGGAACATTCACTTCTCCAACTTCTTTATAGCTAAAAGTTTATCAACATATTTTCAGTTTTACAGGGTTCTTTAAACTCTTTTTCAGTGAACATTTTGATCGACAAGTTAATTCAACTTTTTGTTAGCTCAGGTAAAAAAGTGTTTTAGTAGTAAAGACTGAGTAGTAAACTTAAAGACTTTAACCCAGTCAAAGGGAAGTAACTCATATTAACAATTCATGTAAATTCACTATAAATATAAATATTGTACCTGTTATGAAAAGTTATTTTCTTGTGTTCTTTTTCTTGTTTGCTTTGTGTTTGCTTACACGTTTGTAAAGTAAAAAGTGTGTGGGTTGATTTACGCCGTCAATACCGCTACACTCACATTTTCTGTTGATATTGCAGAGAGAAACTTCTCGAAACTGAAGCTCAAGTCACCACTTGAGATCGAGTATGTCGCAAGATCGCTTATCCAATTTGTCCCTAATTTCAGTTGAACATGAAACTGTGGATAAGATAGACTTTGTCCAAGTTATTAGTAACTTTGTTTCTGGAAAAGCTCGAAAGATTAAAATATGATAACGCTTGTTCAGCTCATTTTTGATTTTTTTTTTCAAGTACTAATCAACGCCATTAAGGGTATTTTATTTATATTTTTCCTTAAAAAAAAAATAGGGCGCCATTATGAATACGGAGCCCGTGCCCCGGGCGGCACTTTCCAAGGTACACCACAGTAAACTTAAAAAAATAGAGATTAATAAAATAAAAAAAAGGAAAAACAATTAAATCGGTTTATTATACAAGGGAGATAAATAGAATACAATTTTTAAGATTTATCTCCCTTGGAAATAGGATCACACAAGTTTTCGTTTTTTTGTTATTCAATGGATCGCTTTACATAATAAAAAATTAATAGACAATATTTCATAAAATAATTTTTAAAACAGCACCACATACATTTAATTATAGATATATGTAAACAAATATACAAAATACTTATAGACATAAATATTTGGAAAGAAAAGCTGTAAATATATAAATGTTTAAAAACTAAGGTAAACTGCTGAGAAAAAGACATTATAGATTTCAGTATAAATATATGAATAAAAACTATATATATATATATATATATATATATATATATATATATATATATATATATGAAAGAAGAAAAGCGTTCCTGAATGTATAAATATATAATTATATATAACTATCCGAGGTGCCCGTCGTTGCCCTGGTGTACATAGCTACAATTGTATAACCACACCCCTCTGTTTACCCGCATCCACTTGACTAGAAATGTGTGTCGACTTCTCTGCTTGCATCCATCATCCGTGGATATAATAAGCCACTCTCCAAACGTTATCTCTTTTATGGTATGACCTTCACAAGTGTTTGATTGTTGTTAATAAAGGAATTCCATCAATAAAACCTTCTTGTGGGGTCGTTGCTCGGTGTTTAATGTTTTAGATATTCAGTAAATTTCCTATGGCCTCAATAACTTTCAAATAGTATGGCATTGCTCATAAATCTAATAATCAAACAAAAACAGGGATGAAGCGTCAGAGCTTGGTTCAACTGCAAATGCAAATGTAGTGGTATTGACGGCATAAATCAACCCACACATTTTTTTTACTTTACGAATATGTAAGCAGACAAAAAGCAAACAAGAGAAAAAACACAAGAAAATAACTTTTCATAACATGTACAATGTTTATATTTATAAATGACAAGTATTACTATAACTATTAATATGAGTTACTTCCCTTTGACTGGGCTAAAGTTTTTACTAATAAAATATTTTTTACCTGAGCTCACAAAAGCTGAATTATCTTGTCATTCAAAATGTTCACTGAAAGAGAGTTTAAAGAATCTTGTAAAGCTGAAAATATGTTGATAAACTTTTAGCTTTAAAGATGTTGGAGGAGTTAATGTTCCGTAATGTCTAATTTGTTTTCGTTGCTCGTAGTTGTAAGTATTGTTCGTAATTGTTTGTACTTAAGTTTTAGTAAGATGCAATAACGTAATTGAATAGTTTTTAGTAAGTTGCAGAAGTTGGTGAGTGAGTTGTTTCGTTGATATTTTAGCTTGAATTACAGCGAAGGTATTTCGTGTTAAAGAACTTGAGATTCTAACTTTGTACTTCGCTGCAGTAATGATATAAGCGTCGTGAACTCGTTTAGCAAATGCTAGTCGTCGTAAATTCTCACTGACTGGGTTCGCTCGTACCTTCAATTTATATGTTTTTTAATCCCGTGATAGGATCCTGAGAGCATTGTTTTTTCGTCAGGTCAAAAATTAGGTTGATGTTATTCGGATGTAGTGGTGAACAGGTAAATTGTATTTTTAATATTTGTTAACCGCTCAGAAAGCGCCTTACAAAACTCAGTCTGGAGCCGGGTGTGTTTTGTGTTGTTGATTGAGAACAATGTACGTGAAGATACACGAGATAATTTTAATATTTATTGTCCAATGAGAAGTTAAGGTTTTCAGAAACAAGTATGAAGATGTGATCCGCTTTTTGCACGAAAATCGACATTGATGAATAAGTGGTAGCGTAAAACTAAACAAAGCTATGAACGCCCCTCACCTTATTCGCACGTTTACTGCAAAGATGTTCTTCAGGAATTTTTCCCTTTTAACACTTCAATAATCCTTCTCAAATAATCTTTGCATCAAAGGTTGTTCGAACGCCAATTTAGGATGGAATCATATGAAGAAACTATTGACTAAATGGCAAAAAGCGACTTGGGACCTAGTTTGTCGCAGATTTCGTCCACTTAACTGAAATAATTTAAATTAAACATTCACGCTAGGAATTTTGTGTGTCATATGCAATTTACATGGCAAATTTGGAAAGCAACGGAAGAAACAGTTTTTCGTGTTTTTGGTTTTTTGGGGGTTTTTTTTTCCTTATACGCGGGGAAGCGAGCAGAACTAAAAACACACTTATTTCTTGCATGATGGCAAATATTTGTGACATGTTTGAAGAAAATTGGATAAGAAATGAGGCAGTTATACAGCTTTTATTTTAAGTATTACGATAAAGCAGATCTTTTCAAAGATTTTTGCAAATTTTTTTGTGAAGCCAGTGTAACAGAAAATCTATCAAGCACTCAATATAAACTTCCTAACATGAGCTTTGTTTTGCAAAGAGCTAAACCAGTAAAAAATTTTGTTCACATGTAACTTGCCTTAGTTTTTGCAAAATGTCATACCCACCTTCAGTTTTGTCAATTTTTCTGACAAACAGGGGTCGTTGGGCTGAAAAAGTTGGTCTTTTCCTATTTTGGTAAATTTGCAACATGTTTGTAAAATTTAATCGAAATCGGTCGAGAAATGCGAACATACATAAATATCACACACACACACACACACACATACAGAGAGAGAGAGAGAGAGAGAGAGAGAGAGAAAGACCCGTACACACAGATATCTTCTGTCTTTTTTTAGATATAGATTAATATAATATAATAAAATATAATTAAATATATTAAATATATGTTTAAATATACTTAAATATATTTAATATACATATATATATATATATATATATATATATATATATATATATATATATATATATATATAAAAGGCTCAAACATTAATATTCCATGGTTATAATTTATTATAATTCATCAGACCTACAAATTCAAAAAGAAATCGGAAAATCTTTCGATTTCTTTTGAGTTTGTAGGTCTGATGAATTGAATCGTGATTAAGATTCCAATGTAATAAATTATAACCATGGAATATTAGTGTTTGAGCCTTTTATATTAATATATTACTCTGTCCTGGATATTGAGTTCTACCTGGATACTATCCTCTTTATATATATATATATATATATATATATATATATATATATATATATATATATATATATATATATATATATCCAGTTAAAATGTGTAGCGATGTTTAATATGTTTTCGTTTTAATCCGTTTGGCGATTTTTAACATATTTTTTAATATCCTAAAATAAATAAATACTGAGGTGTAAGATCTCTGACTGATGTCAAATAGGTCGAATTTCGATTCCGGCTTGAAGCAATTAGACGTCTAGCCACATTGAAGCGCTGTCATACAGCAAAACAGTTTGTCTGAGGATGAATTTTATATATATATATATATATATATATATATATATATGAAAAAAAGAAAATAATAATCAGCTATCATTCTTGAATGTACTAATAGCTCGCACAGAGAATGGATTAAAACCATCCGTATATCACCACAAGCCAACTATCAACGGAGAATATCACAACTTCAATTCCATCATCCATACTGAGTAATGAAAGGAGTCGTTCGATGCCCACAACACCAGCCAAAAATCATAAGTGGCGACCCAGACATTCCAACAAGATATAATCAGAATCAATGAATAAGAACTACACAGCAAATATAACATCAGGAAGAGAAAGAACAAGGGAGATAACCAGAAAATTGCTATTGTAGTGACTACTACGCTTACCACGCCTACAGTTTACTCATCTGTGATTGGTTAAATAATAAATACTGTTTACCACAGGACAATTTACTAATCGCAGTAACCACACTGAATTTTCTGCCGTGAATTTCTCAAACATGCTTTTGTTAGAAAATCACTGATTGGTTAATTTTTTATCCAATCATACATTTTTTGTGTTCATTCAACTTTCCCGCGTTGTTTCCTGGAGCCTACCCTTAGTTATAAAAACAGTGTTTTGTTCCAAAAATAAACAGTAGAGTCTAGCAACTTACGCACGTCTACACAAATTATTGATTCTACTCACAACGCACACACAGACACAGAACTTGAATTACACTATTCGTTTTCTGTGAACAAGCCAAGTTGCAAACCAACACTCTGTTAGCTATACAAATAACACACAGTTAAATTAACTGTATTCTTTTCTGAATGCAACATTTTATTTCAACATAGAACTTTGAACATTCTATTCAAGAAACATTCTTAATTTCATTTTATCTTAATCAAGCTAACAGTTAAAGGAAACTACTTTTCTTTCCTTAATATTCACACATTTGCAAAATTGTTTTGTATCTGTTGATCTTAATATATATTTTATCGTTGAAACAAAATTATTTTCTCGTTGTTTTTCCTTGATTCAATAATGTATAAATGTTAAATGCTTTTCAACACGCAGCCACGTTAATCTCCTCAACGCAGTACACAAGTAGCATTTGCACTATGGTCTGTCATGGGTTTATCAAAAAAGATTCAGATCTGCGGTTCGTACAACATCAGGACAATATTCAGAAAAGGTAACTACTGTCCAATTTCATTGTGCATGGCAGTGTGACAATAAGAATAAATAAAAATAAAATGTGTGGTTAATTTGCAGTAGAAGCACCAAAAGCCCACGGTATTAAAAATGTTCCATAGTGTGAAATTGCCTGATTATTTCGAAAATAACAATAAAAGTTTGCGCACGATCACTGATTAGGATTTAACAACAATGTAAGTTCGATATCTTTCGCGTTGTTCGACCGCCATTACTTGCATTGTTTACATACTTTTGCATCGAGAACACGCGGAAGCTTACTTAGTTAACGGCCTTTTTACTGTTTTTCGTATCTTCTTACTCGCCTTGATTACTGCGCAGTTTTCGCGAAAGTTATTTTAAAATACGTTTTCTTTTTTCTTTTTAGCTTTAAATGAATATTTTTTTAATTAGTATAATTTCCTTTTTTCCACTAAAAAGTATTGTTCCTTTGTAGAAGTTAAACTTTATTAAATAATGAATTTTTTTTATTAAACTAGATTAAAATTTGTTACAGAAACAATTGAAAGCTTTTCTAAATAAATATATCATGGGTGAACCCTTCCCCACCAGAAAAAGAAAATTCGTTGCAAAAAAGGAAAACATCATTTTTTTTTTTGTTACCTTTCAGGCACATAATTTCTATTTTATTTTATTTAATTGTCGGATTTTAAGGAAAATTTCACGGCAAAATTAAAAAAAAAAAAAACATTCAAATTTAAATAACATAAAAAAATAAGTAAACGAGAGAGACTACGCTCAACTGAAGAAGAAATGAGGATCTGCTTATTGCACATTCGACGAAACATTGAAGAAATCGCGACCCCCCACCCCAAAATAAACACCAGGCAGATTTCACACTAAATAAGCTGTACAAATAGCTGAATAGAAACATTGAAAAAAAAGTAAGTTCATAGATGTCTGTGTATTTTTTTTTAAATATATGGTTTTATTTCATAATATTTAAAAAATGTATACACTTTGAAAATTTTGCTAAGTGTGCCGTGATATTTTCGTTGCTTAAGAAGATTGAAAAGCACTGTTCTAAACATTCAGTTGTTTATATTATACAAGGGAGATAAACCTGTATTTTGTTTATGAGAGTTCTCTCCCTTAGTAATTAAAATCCCCCCTCCCGACTGCATACTTCTTTTTATGCGATTCAAAATTAATATTTTCATAAAATAACTGCGTTATATTCCACTAAAACTGCAAAAAGATAAAATAACAGTAAAATATAATCTATAGACACATTAAATTAACAGATAATAATAAACATCTACGATTGATTATTTACTACAAAATATTTAAAATCACTTAGGCACTAATAATGTCATGTTTGTACCTCCAATAATTCGCTAAAAAACAGTATAGCATGATGATAAAAGGTCCCGAACTTAATAAAAACAAAGTTTTCACCTCAAAATGTTTATGTTATTATTAAGAGGAAAGAACAAAGTATTTTTTAATTATGTTTAAAAAAATTTCCCTCCTTTCTAACACATTCTAAACTTGGCTAAAAAATCTCTTTTTTTTTTTTAAGACTTGTGATAATGTACATTTTTAGTATAGCAGTTTTCAGTGTAAAACATTAATTTGGAAATTCTTGCAAAAATCTTGCAATAATTTCCTGATTTTATTGAAACTTTCAGAATTTATTAAAAAATGAATGAATTTATTTTTGAAATTTTTATTTTTTGAAAATCTTGGTAAAAATATTTTTTGCATCTGTTACACCTTCATAACTTTATAAAATTTTCTAGAATTTCAAACAGTTCGCAAATTGTTTTATATTACTTATAAGCAGGACTCATTGGAGAAAGTAAATCATCAATTTTTTTTTTTTTTTTTTTACAACTATTCCCAATTTTTAAAAAATCTGCTCCAAATCGTAAAATAAAAACTCCAATAAAACTATCTAATTATCTAATTGGATAGGCTTTTATTTGCTTTTATGAAAAATATACATTAAGAACAATATTTAAATTTTTGATGAATAATTTTTATAAGAATTGTTTGCATTTTTCTTTAATTTTTAAGAATTGTTTTCACTTTTTTTAAGTTTAAAAAATGTTTTAAAATTCTTCCAAAATTAAATTCAAGCTCGTTGTATCAGACATTTTTTCCAAATCCATTTGTCTTGTGTTCGATGAATTGTTTTCCAATTTAGAAACTCTTTTCCCATAGAAGAAGCGTTGTCAGCCTCTCGTTGCTCTATTGCTATTTCCATAGAAAATGTCCAGATGAGATTTGTTTGTTGCGGAATCTATGCTGAGTAAAATGTATCAGAAGATGATTTTTTTCAGGCCAAGAATGTGCGGTGATCGTAATGCATTTATCCACAACAAATAAATCAAACAAAAATATAAAGACAATTCAACTTCTAGAAGTTACTGAAAAAAAATGTCATTAGATATTTCAACAATAACGTGAATTTATATATATATATATTGGACATACACAGAGTGATAAGTTGCTTGTTAAATGTGGCAAGTGAGATAAGGTTGCAAAGATTGTCCATGCAGAAATTTAGTGATAGTTTAAGTTTGTTTGTGAAATTAAAATAGTATGATATCTGCAATGAAAAATTGTCAATTGTGTAAGTTCAAGTGATAGTGTCTATGTGTGTGACAACTGTTAGTGTTGATTTAAGTTATGAAGAGTTGTTCGCCTTTAACTGATAGGCTAAATTTGATTGAATGTAAAATGACTGTTTTGTAGTGATAATGTCATTTTTTTTTTTCGTAAATTGTAAGTTAAGTTTCTTCCCGCAACAATAGCTGTGCGAATTGTATTGAGTTGTTGAGAGGTTGGTAGTGGTTATTGAGTCAGAGTGCTGGCACGGGTGAAGTCTGTTGGTATCTCTCGAAACTCACTGTCTGACTGACTTTTAGTGTCCTTTTAACCAATGGGGGATTGAGTTTAGAAAAGTAAAGTGATGATTGGTTAAAGGTTTATTTGGGAAAGAGTGCATCTTCCCGTAGGGTGTGACAGGCAAATGTGGAGGATTCCATACAATTCTTAGTTCTCCAAACTCTAACCTTCACACAGCAGTTGCGACGATTACGTTGCGACGAACCTCCCTCATTTCTTTCCTATTTCTTTAGTACGAAGGAAGCTTTACTCGGATAGCTTCCTGCCAATTGTTGGAATTTTTGGGTACACTGGTGTACTAGTGAGCCAGCCAAAATGAGCTGACTCATTTTATAGTTCACCAATAGAAGGGTTAACCAATCAGAAGGCTCAAAATATTCAATGCGACGTGTATAAAGGCAGACATGTTTTTTCCGAATATTCCCTGACAGCCAGCCTTTGATATCGAAGACTGAAGAATTACGGAGAAGCTGCTGCTAGTATTGTCGATATAGTCAGATCCAGTAGAGTGTCTGACTCGTGAGTGTTAATCTTTAACGTTGAACAGATTACGCACTGCGCTGAATTCTATATTCATAGACTATGGCGAACATGGTCAACACCAATAACTGTTGGTTTGTAATTCAAATAGGATACTTTTCCAATCTTAACATCTTCAAGATCTCCTACAGAGGGGTGGCGAATTAGAACAAGAAGGGACTAAGCATAAACAACAAGAAAACAGAATGCACGGTCATCAGTAAATGGATGAGTCCGAAATGCGATTTGCAAGTCAGGGAGATTAAAATCACGTAGCGTATATACAAAAATAGAAAAGGGCGTAAGGCAAAGGTGTGTCTTCTCACCAGACCTATTCAACCTATACAGCGAAGATATTCTGACAGAATTGTAAATCTTACCGAGATTCAGCCTCGGCGGCCACAAACTTAACAACATAAGATACGCAGATGACACAGTAATGATAGCAGACACGGAAAAGAAATTACAAAATTTCCTACAGAATGTAGCGAAGGAGACCAGGGAGAATGGATTAAGTATTAACTACAAGAAGACAGAATGCATAGTCATCGGTAAGAGGAGGAGCCCGGAATGCGATTTGCAGGTCAGGGACGCTAAAATCAAGCAGGTGCGGAAGTTTAAGTATCTGGTAGGTGTTTTGACAGAGGACGGCAAATGCGACACTGAGATCCGTAGACGCATTCAGATGGCCCAAAGCTGGGCAGAGCATTGCGAGATAGGAAGATTTCTTTGGTAACAAAGAAAAGAATACTGAACTGTTACTTTACATCTGTCCTTCTTTACTTTGTTGGACGATTTCCTCAAAGATGAAAAAGAGACTCGAGGCGACGGAGATGTGGTTCTACAGAAGGATGCTAAGAATACCATAGACTGATCGTGTAAGCAACGATGAGGCCTTGGAGAGGATGGAGACTTATACTTAACATCAGGAAGAGGCAGCTGAAATTTCTGGGACACGTAATGAGAAAGGAGGGCCTGGAGAATTTGATACTCACAGGTTGAATAGAGAGAAAGAGAGACCAGGGAAAGCAGCGTATGACATACCTGGCGGGCTTAAGAAAGTGGATGAGAGAACGTGGTCTGGGAGAGGTGGCAGAGGGACGGCAAAATCTACCTTGGGTAGCTCTTAGGCCTTTTATAGAGTGAACATCAATAAAAAAAAAATAACCCACCGATTATCAACTTGGTTATCTATATGGTAAACCCGATTCTAATAATTTCTCACGTTTCCACTCTTGTATATCAACTTTAAAAATCAAAAAATAAATTTATATTCTCTTCTTATTCAATGTTTTTAATCATTTCACCACAAGTAAGGCAATAAAGCCACTAAGACGCGGGGAAGGGGATTATTGTACAAGAATTAAGAACACCGAAGTTCAATTTGAACGGATACCACGAATATTGGTAAAAGAAAGGATGCGTAAGGTCCCCCGAAAAGCTAATCAACATAAAAATAAATAAAGAAAGGGGAAAAATATTTCTCTGAATAGTTTTTGAAGAATAGGTACAATTTTCGAAGCAAATTTCTGGCAGCAACGAAGAACAGAAAACTCACACCAGCCGACTTAGATATTCCTTACGATTCTTGTGTGGTAGTCGTCAGATTTCTTCTGTGTTGCTTTTTCTTCCTTGACCGGGCCAACCTGAGTTCATGCAGCAGCTGTTTGTCGGCTCCATGAATTCAATTCCTGCTTCTCTATTTATTCATTCAGATAGTCTCCAGATTTCACTTTTCGGAATTTGGAGGGAAACTTTTTGATTGGTTCCGAAAGATAACCAAACGCAGAGACGATTTCCCACGAATTGAAATGTACCAAAAATATATTTGAAATTCAAAAATTTAAGCAAGAGCCAAACATGGCGTTTTTTTTTCTCTCAGAAAAACAGACAATAGAACCTCAAACAACTCATGGTAATGTTAAAATCAGTAAACCCGATTCTAATAATTTCACGTCTCTACTCTTGTATATCAACTTTCAAAATCACAAAATAAATCTATACTCTTCTTATTCAATTATTTTTCAATTTTTATTTCTGAGGGAGGGAGGTGATTTTTTTTTTTTTTCGTATTTCTTTTCATTGTATCTGCCATTCTGAGATTTTGTTTTGAGATGTTGTGGCCTCGTTAGGGCCAGAAATAACGACACAAGAGATTAATTGAATTAAACAAATTTATTAACAGAAACAGCAATACAAACATATAAAACGAGAGTGTTACAGCAAGAATGTTTGGTCCGACTGTCAGAGCTGACTACTGGAAACGCCCCTCTCGAACTTTCCTGCTCCTATTTATAGCTGGGAGAGTCCATGCATGCGTGGGTAAATTACCATAACAGAAGAAAAAAAAGGATAAAAGGCCAAAATAATTATCACTCTCTGTTGTCAATGGCTATACAAACTAGCCAGAATGTGGCTGAGACTAAAGCATAATGTGGTTTCAAGGTTGCCCACCGGAAATACATGCAGAGACTCCTGCCCATGCGTGACATGTCACTACAAATAACCCGATATGATGTGACTGTTGATCTCAGCCTCTCTAAGCGCTAACATTGAGTTCGGGCGCCTTACAGCCAGTCAGATGCAGCAACCAAAAAACTGCCAACCCGGTACCCTAATCACGGAAAGTTGCAGCCACTGAACAGTCAGGTGTTGACAGCTTGACTGACAGACGGAAGTTTATGTAAATTTTTTTATCTGTAAAAATTATTTGAGGAATATAAAGTGAGCGCCCTTTTAATATAATTTTTAACTGCCCAGTAATCTTAAAAATATACGAAAATATTCTCCGTAATCTAATATTTTATGGTGTTGCAGATGTGTGATGCGATTTGTGTGTTGGAGAGGAATAGAAGTTTTGAATTATCAGAAAGATTAAATTGTGTGTGTTCAATAATCTTCCATCCACAACAATTAATGCAAGATAGAGAAATAAAGATTCATAAACATTTTGTTTCAAAACATAACAATTGTATTTATTAGTGTTTGGTATACATGCATGAATACTGAGTGGAAAGGTAGGACAGAGTTGTGTCCCTTTGATTAGGTAAATATTTGTATTCGAGCTCATAAAGTGAAAGTAATTATTAAAGTGATAGTTTAGAAGAATGAAGTTTCTTTAGCATGTTTGGAATTGTGTATTGTACAAGTTAGGTAGAGTTCAGAGATAATACTTGCATGAATTAAGTATTGTTCATTTAACGTCTGACTGGATTAATCGAGCCGGGAGTTCCTTTAGGGCCACATTTTGGTGGTGTGTTAAGATGTACGAGTGACGTAGATAAGTTAGGCTCGAGTCAGAGAGAGAGAGAGAGAGAGAGAGAGTATCACACGTGTTGGGTTTATATGATTGTCGTGTATCATGTGGAGGCTCCAAGCATATTGAGCGGGAAAACAGATTTGTCGCGTGCAGGCGGTTTGATTGGTCGGAACTGACCAATCAACAAACTAGATTAAAGGTGATTGACCAATGAATGCTTGTTATATATTTGCAAGATTGTGATGGTGAAAATTATAAATAGTACATTTCCTAGCAGGGTTAAACTGGCTTGTTGTGGAAGAGTCCACAATTGAATTTTAGGTACTTTGGCTTTAAGTGTACTATAGTTATCGCGCTTATTTCCGGATATAGTTTTTACTTAATAACAATATCACCGGTACAAATTAATACAGAAATATAAAAGATTTAAAACTTTATAAAATATTCCAATTTAAATTTTTTTTAAATTCCTTTTTTTTCTTAAGACAATAGTGTCAATAATAAATCTTATCATGAAAACAATTAAAAGCTTTTCTAATTAATTAATGTCTTAGTTTCATTACATTTTTTATTTTACGATTCAGAACAAATTTTTGGTTAACGGGTTATTCTGTTTAAAAAAAAAAAATAATATAAAATAAATAAAATAAAACTGATGATTTAAATTCTCCAAGCATATAACTAATATAAAAACATTAAGCGCTACAAAAATTAATTTCTCAAAATTTCATAAAATAAAATAACTAATAAATGCTTTAATCAAGATTTTCTTTTAAAAAAAGAAAAAAAGAAAGAAACCTTCCTAAAATAGTGGAATTCATTTGTGAATAAGTCCTGAAATTTTCATCAAAATCGGACAATTCTTTGATTTTTGGAATAATTTCCAAATCGATGTGTTTTTCACTAAAAAAAAAACTTTTAAAAAAATAAAAAAAAACGTTAAAATTCTCTGCCCTAACCTTTGGTCACCCCGCTCAATAATTTTAATCAAAATTTCGAACCTTCTTAAAAGAATTTAATTTAGTAACTAAAATAATCCTGTTTAGTCTTTAACACAAATATTTTTTAATAATAAAACTTTGTTTAAATTTGGATCATTTTTTTCAGCATAGTGTGCTCATTTTTTCGCGAATCTGTGAACCTACCTAGATTTGAATTAAAAATGTAAATACGATTAAAAAATAAATCAAATTAAATAGTAGAACGTAACTCTTTTCGCAACTTTATATACGATCTGAAACAACGTGGACATCTTTATCAACTGTCAAAAACGTAATTTTATTACCTGTATCCGATAAAAAAAAAACTCTAATTTCCGCAATTTGAATTACAAAAGTAAATGTGTTAATCGATGTAAGAATGTCGTTATAGATTTAATCAATAGCGTCAAATTCATCAGTTCCACTAAAACAATTTTCTACATAGAACAAACTAACGTTAAACAGTTTTTTTCAATAATGGTTTTCCAAATAAAATCGTTGACGAAAGAGTAATCTCCCCTGATACGATAAAGAAACGGACCATTAGCGGCTCGGATTGAGGAATCGGATAGCCGAGTTCGAATTCTAATCAAACCATTACATTCACTTACGTGCTAATACCTTTGGGAAAGGTATGAATCCTCTCTAGCTATGGGTAAATAACAAGACAGACCGGGTTCCTTGAATGACAACTGGTCTACTGCAGAAAGAAATGGCAACCTACTGCGGCAAAAAATCTGCCTTGTCAGTAATGTATCGAAAGATACATGATCGCCTAAGCATGTATCACGCATGGCACGTAACTTACTGACCATTAATAAGAAAAGGTGTTCTCTCTCTCTCTCTCTCTCTCTCTCTCTCTCTCTCTCTATTTATTTGTTCTATCATCTCAGGACGTAGGCGATTATGGCTCTCCACAATTTCCTGTCCTTTGCAGCATTAACTAAATTCTTTCTTTTCGTTATTTCTAAACTGTGTTCCGCCATCCACTTATTTAAGCTCGCCAAGTATGTTATGCGATGTTTTCCGCTGCCCCCTCTTGCCTTCAATCAGTCCTGTGAGTATCAGATTTTCAAAGCCCTCTTTCCTTATTATGTGCCCCGGAAATTTTAACTGCCTCTTCCTCATGTTAAGTATAAGTTTCCTTTTTGTTTCCATTTCTCCAAAATCTCGCCGTTGCTTACATGATCGGTTCATGGTATCCTCAGCATCCTTCTGTAGAACCACATTTCTTTTACTTCCAGTCTCTTCTTCATCCTCGAGGAGATTACCCAGCATTCACTGCCATACCAGACAAATATTACGTAATAATTTGGTACTCTTTTCCTTTTTCTTCAATCTTTTAATACTCTGCTTAGCTTTTGAAATGCAACTTTGTCCTAACTTATCCTAACGCCTTTATCCACTGTGCCACATATCCTCAAGGGCACATGGTACAGTGGATACAGACGTTAGACAGATCCAGTGACAGGACCCAAAGAGTGTTAGTTCAATACCCGGTTAAGCCAGTGAACTTGGAGAGGGGAATTAACAGGAGATAACTGACAACTGACATCCATTAGACATGGCACGTGGAACTAGAATAGTCTACTTCAGTGAGTGAAATAAAGGGTTCAGTTCGACATTCCAACCACCTGAAGAAGGCCGAAGCGTACCACGGCCGAAACGTTGTGATAAATATGGCGACAACAATGAAGACAATAGTCCGAATAATGTAAATAGTGTACATAATACCTCATCTTAGAAATATAGACAGATACTGAAGGGTGATAAATATGGCGACAAAGATGGGGACAATAGTCTGAATAATGTAAATAATGTACATAATACCTCATCTCAGAAATATAGACAGATACTGAAGGATCGGATAAATATGGCAACAACGATGAGGACAATAGTCTGAATAATGTAAATAGTGTACATAATACCTCATCTCAGAAATATAGACTGATAACTGACATCCACCTGAAGAAGGCCGAAGCATACAATGGCTGAAACGTTGTAATAAATATGGCGACAAAGATGAGGACAATAGTCCGAATAATGTAAATAGTGTGTTTTTTATGCATTAGAAAGTTCTTTTAAAAATATTTAAAATCGAGCAATAAATTGAATATGATGGTTGCCTTCTTGCTGTCGAGCAGGGCAATCACACAACATCCGGCAAAGATTCACCAATAGCATGCATAGACATAACTTTTAAGCCCCTTTTAAGGCTATGCCAAGCTACACCCATCACACCATATGGTCGAGTTAAGTCTTGTGGGTCACATGATGGCTGCTTAATGATGTCACTCCATTATCATTTGTAACATTTCTAATTTATTTTTAAATGTTTATAACACCTTTATCTACTGCGCCATGGGTCCTTGACGAGTTGGTTAGATAGAGTGACAGCACCCAAAGTGTGTGAGTTCAATACCCGGTTAAGGCGGTGGAGAACTTGCAGAGGAGAATTAACAGGAAATAACTGATAACTGACATCCATTAGACATGGCACGTGGAACTAGAACAGTCTACACCAGTGAGCGAAATAAAGGGTTCAGTTCTACATTTCAACCACCTGAAGAAGGCCGAAGCGTACAACAGCCAAAACGTTGTGATAAATATGGCAACAAGGATGAGGACCATAATCTGAGTAATGTAGATAGTGTACATAACATGTCTATTATTCAATGAAATATATATATATATATATATATATATATATATATATACACATACATATATATATATATATATATATACCGTGTGTAACAGCAAAATTGTCCAAATTGTGTAATATCAATATTGTCTAATTGCTAGATTAAGCTTAGTATCGTTTCCAGAAAATGATTAAAAATATCTTACCGGAATTCTCCGAGGTTTTTATCGGACTCTTCTCTGAACAATAAGAATGTATTTAGTTCTAAGTTGAAATAATGATCCCTTTTGTTGTTGCCGACTACTGTTTCAGTTTTTCTCTCTACTGTTCCATCGGTTTAAAACTTATTCGCCGTTCTCTTGAAGGGACTTTGAAGATGGAAGCCAGAGTATGAATGATCTTTTTCGTCTCACCATTGTTCAGTTGGGAAGACTAGGTAAAGCTGACACGAAACGATTTTAACCTGTTCCCTTTCTAGCTGAATAACTCAAAAGGATTTTCAGTGATTCTTACGAAAAATGATGTCAAGATGGCCAAACGTCTTATCTGAAAATCTGGAAAAGAGAATCTCAATTAGTTTAGTGTTTTTTTTTTTTAGATATTAAACATTTATCAATTATCCCATGGTGTTACATGATTTGGACAATTTTGACGCTACACCCGTTATATATATATATATATATATATATATATATATATGTGTGTGTGTGTGTATACTCGACCCCACCCCGTCGAATTCGAATTCGAAGTATGATGGTCAAGCAGATCTATTCCTACGAAACCGACAGCCCGACAACAGCACATGAGATTTGATTATAGTGGTGAAGGTTTCGTGCAGGATCATCCACATTTTTTGAAGGGCCGAATACAGAGACCTGGTGCACTACGTGCCACAAGGTCCCCAAACGACCCTCCGCAGATTTTGAATTCAGAGTTGTCCTTCTCCTAGACCAGTTGCCATCCAAGTCTATAGAACCCAGTCTGTCCTGCTATTTACCCATAGATGGTGGAAGAAGAAGAGGATTCATACCTTTCCCAAGGGTATTAGCACGTAAGTGAATGCAATGGATTCGACTGGAATTCGAACTCGACTCTCCGATTCCTCAATTCAAACCGCTATCCATTACTCCACCGTGCCTCCATATATATTATGAAATGGACAAAGTCCGACAATTATTTTTAAGGCATTTTTTATGTTTATACGTTCTTTTTATAGATACAAATATTTAAGTAAATGCTCTGTTTATAATAAATGTCTTAAAAATAATTGTCGGACTTTATCCATTTCATAATATGTGAGGTCATTTCTTTACATTTGGATACGCATCGAGCAGATATGGATGTATGAGAGAAAATCATAGAGAATTTTGTTTAAATACAGTAAAATCGACATTGCTAACCGAGCGCTCCTCTGTGGCTCAATCGGTAAAGGCACGTCAGGCTATATAACGGTTCCGTATAGGATACAGGTTCGATTCCTGTTGGCGGACGCATATTTTCTATGACAATTTCTCGGACATTCAAACCGGTAAATGTTGTTAATACTGTTTATTATAAACAGAGCATTTACTTAAATATTTGTATCTATAAAAAGAACGTATAAACATAAAAATATCTTTATATATATATATAGTGCTGAAAATCAGTCCCACGTAACATCTAATAAGAAGGTGAGATAAATTAAATTAATAACTAAGATAAGTTTATTTTACAATATATTTGTTATCGTTATTTTTTTTTCAGTATTAATTTTCAGTATCACCGAATACAATCTTATTTACTGACCTTAGTTTATTTTTAGCAAACGCCAAGAAGAAAATAATTTTAATTAATTTAACATAGGTATCCCCAAAAAAACAGCGACATCTAAGATTTAAAATGCATTTTAAAAATGAAAAATTTTTCTTGATGCATTTATTTCAGTTTTATTTGCCAACTACTAGATAAAATTTAATATTTCCAATATGGAAAATACTTTGCTGTTTTTCAAACCAAATCTAAATTGATTGGAATAATGTTTATATTTTTAAAACTGCTAGAATCACTAAAATTGGCCATATTGATAAATCTGTCCACACAACATAAATTCTCTATTTCTGAGATGATGTATTGTGACTATTTATACTATATAGATTATTCGGACTATTGTCCTCAACTTTATTGTCATATTCATATCTACATGGCCCAGTGGATAAAATCGTTTTTTGAAGTAATCTATTGACTTGACTCAGATAGTTGAGCCCAATATCGGGCCCCAAAATTTGGAGTGTCGGGTTTCTAAAGGGGGAACACTGAAACTAAGACATCCAGAAAAAGCATGTTCCGTGGAATGAGAACAATCTACCTCAGTGTCCAAAATAAAGGGTTCGGTTCGAAATTCCAAGGTATATCACCTGAAGCAGGCCGGGGCGTACAACGGCCGAAATGTCGTGAATATGACAATAAAGACGAGGACAACAGTCCGAACAATCTAAATAGTGTAAATAAATAACATAATTCTCTTCATTAAAAAAAACCTTTCACAAATGAAATATACTTTACTGAAACCTTATTCGTAGAAGATTAACTAATTTAAAGTTTAATTAATCTGTATTAAAACATATTATTTACTTTCAGTTTAAAATATCACAGAAAAGCATTTTTAACACGGAGGTGGGTGTTTGTATGAGGTTCTGACACATTTATCGATAGCCTGACGATTGCGAGATTTAGGTAAGGTTGAAGTACCTGTAGTATAATTACATGACGAATACAACGTGAATGTCCTTTTTGTGTAACTTTTTTTTAAGTATCCACTGATCTTAAAATTAAAAATATTTTAAACATTCTAATACTTTATTGAATTCTAGCTACATTCACTTTATAATTTTACTAACAAAGACGCTGGTTGAGGAAGTGTTAAAAAGTTCCCAATAAGTTTTAAATTTACTATAATTACCGCTCTTGTTTTCTGATAATGTCGTGTATCGACTTCCGTAATAAAAAAAAATCGGTACGTTTATACAAACACACATACACACACACAAATCAAAATTCTTTTTAAAATACTAGGCGTCGCTTGATTGTAGTAAGCTTTTCTAATTATGATTAGTAAATATAATTTTTACTTAATAAACAATATAACCCAACCGACAAATTAATACAGCATTTTAAAAGATTTAAAATTCATAAATTATTTTTATAAAATTAAAAACAATTCTTTCAAAAATTAATTATTTATCGATTTCTTTCTTAAAACAATAGTATATATAATTTATCTTATTCATGAACGCAGTTAAAAGCTTTTCTAATTAAATAATGTCTCAGTTTTATAGCATTTTTTTTTATTTTACGATTCAGAGCAGATTTTCTGCAACTGGTCGTCCTGTTAAATAAAAACAAGAAAAAACAAAAAACAAAACATGATGGTTCACATTCGCCATTGGTGGCTACAATCTTAACTACATAAGATATGCAGACGACACATAAAGACAACTGCAAGAACTCCTACAGAAGGTAGTGAAGTAAAACAAGAAGAAAAGATTAAACATCAATTGCGAGAAGATGGAATGTCTGTTTGTTAGCAAAACGGACAAATCATCATGCAAATCTTGACCTTGCAGCTCAGACCAGACACCAGGTTCGTTGACAGGATGCAGTTTTTTTTTCAGTCAAATGCTTGTGATTACCACGAGTGAAGAACAAAACAATTTCTAGTAGTAAACCAGATTTTATTCTTAAGTATTACTTTACTACTATTAGCGAGAGAAGGTGGGTTGAGGCGTAAGTGAGAGGAGAGGTGCGCAATTCTGTGGCCGTGATCTGTTTTTCTGCGTGGCCCGCTTCTTACCTGCTGTTTTCCTTTGCGTGAGATGGTCAGCATTATAGACAACAGTTTTCTTTGTCCTGTCATCTTCGTCTAAAAAACTAATTAATCTTCTTTCCATCACTTTCTCTTAGTCTAAACCTCTTGCATTTGTATTTTGAAGTTGACTCCAATTACTGATAGCCATCGGTCGAAAGTAAATGTTCCGTATCGAGTTGTGCGACAGATCTCGCTGCTTTTAAATTTAACAAGACCTCCGCTTGACTATTACAGGGAAAAGAGGGCTTGGCAAATTTGATACTCACAGGACGGATTGAAGGCAAGAAAGGCATGAAAACAACGGATAACTTATTAGCGAGCTTCAGTAAATGGATGGCGGAGCGATAAAAAAAATGACAAAATTTATTAAAAGCTACTAAGGACAGGATATTGTAGAGAGCCGTGATCGTCAACGCTCTGAATAGACATGACACATAGAAGAAAAAGGACTTGTCCTTATAACTAATATAAAAATGTATTTTTTCGAAATTTCATAAAATTTCACAAGTAGGGTTGTAATAGATGAAAAAAAATTACCAATATTTTCTACAAAAACAAATATTTCTAAAATAATTTTATTCATTTGTGAATAAGTCCTGAAAATCTGACAAGTATTTGCCTTTTGCAAGAATTTCCAATTCAATGTTTATTTCACCGCAAAAAAGAGACGCTAAGTTTACTATCCTATTTTATTTTTTTCAACCAAAATTTCGAAGGTTCTACAAAGGATTCAAAAATATAATTTATTAATTAAATTAATAATTAAACAATACTTTTGTTTTTCCTCTTAATAATAATAAAAAAAGTATCTGTCTATATTTCTGAGATGAGGTATTATGTACATTATTTACATTATTCGGAGTATTGTCCTCATCTTTGTCGCCATATTTATCCGATCCTTCAGTATCTGTCTATATTTCTGAGATGTGGTATTATGTACATTATTTACATTATTCGGACTATTGTCCTCATCTTTGTCTCCATATTTATCCGATCCTTCAGTATCTGTCTATATTTCTGAGATGAGGTATTATATACATTATTTACATTATTCAGACTATTGTCCTCATCTTTGTCGCCATATTTATCCGATCCTTCAGTATCTGTCTATATTTCTGAGATGCGGTATTATGTACACTATTTACATTATTCAGACTATTGTCCTCATCTTTGTCGCCATATTTATTACAACGTTTCGACCGTTGTACGCTCCGGCCTTCTTCAGGTGGTTAGAATGTCGAACTGAACCCTTTATTTTGCTCACTGAGGTAGACTGTTCTACCTAACGAGTGTTAATGATTAGCAAAAAAAGAGAGATACTAAAAAGACAAACTTTTTTAATTGTGCTCTAGTTACATGGAGTCTTTTTACTCGAGATCCATCCAATCGATTTTGACCAAACTTGGCACATACATTGTACAATGTATGAGATAGGTTCTTAGCGTAAAAAATCGATAAATTTTAAAAATCAATAATCGATAATGCCGATCAAAAATCAACTTTTTTCTTCCGATTTCGTTCAAACTCGGTGTGTAGATTACTTTTCATCAAGACGAACTCAACGATATCTCATTTTTTATTTCTGCGCCATTGCGTTTAGCAAAAAACCGAGAAAAACGAAAAATTGATTTCAACATAAATTGATTTCAACACAAATTTTAAACTAAAACTTCCCTCAATTTTCAAGCTATTTAATACAAACTTCAGTCAATTGTAGCCAACAATAAGTTGATTGTTTAACAGTCATTTAACTAGATAACTGGATCCAACCATATCGTGGAAATCCGCGGAAATAGCGAAAAATGGCGATTTTTACTGGTTTCTTATTTTTCGTTGATATTTCAACCAATTTTCATCAAACTTAACAATTGATTTATAAATGTATCCTCTTTTACATCCATGGTAGCACACTGACAAATTGAATTTCAAAAACTTCAAAATAATTGTGGCATGAAGTGGGTCTTCATGTTACCTGTTTTACCCCTTCATGTCTTCGGCTTACTTCGATTCAATAAATACAGACTACTTCTGTTATATCAGTAGCTGCAGTAATTCAAAATGTTTTTTAATGAAAGTACTTTAAAGTAATTGAAGATAGACTGTTACATATAAACATGATGCTGTTTTTGCTCCATTCTAATTGAATGCCTTTTCTGATCGTCCAGCGGGATATGGCTGCTAGTATAATTTTTAAAAAAAAGATTTAATTTGTTCTTGGTAAGTTACATCGTACAAATACAATGAAAAGTGGAATATAATATTTTTATGAAAAAAATTTTCCTGCAAAATTGTTTTTACAAATTTCGCTAATATTTTTTCCAGAGATTATTAAAAACAGAGAAATTAGTCTTACACCCAAAGATGTTAATTGTTGCAACAAAGGATATTTTATATCGTAGAAAAATATCAGAATGTCTAAAAAAAATCCGCTGAGTTTAATAATTATACTTAGCAAATTTTATGGCTGTAGACAAAAGTGCTTGATAGTGGCTGATGGACCAAAAAACAAATGAACACATTCACGGCCATATCACGTTTAAAGATCGGTTCCCGTGCAATCATCAAAGTTTTATAATGTCGAGCCTGTGCAGTACCTCGATCAGGTGCTGTAAGCTAGGATGTGCGAGTGGTGTAATGGGTAATGGCTCGAAGAGATGAGTTCCAATTCTAGTTCCACTTGTTATATTTAATTACGCACAAATACCCTGGGGAAAAGGCAAGAATCCACTTCCTCTCCCTCCCGTCAATGGGTTAATTAGTAAGACTTGTATCTCTAATCATTATCAAGTTCCCCCTACCGCAATTCTTCCAATGTAAAAATATTTTCTGGCTTTAAAAAACCTGTAAAGGGGTGATAAGCCGTAAAGAACAAATCAAATCTTTTCTTCCCTGCCTCTCTCTATATATATATCTACATACATACATACATATATATATATATATATATATATATATATATATATATATATATATATATATATATATACTATACTTGAATCCCACACCACATGCTAGTCTTGGGTATGACGATAAACTTACATAAGTGTCCTGAGTAAGACGATAAACTACATCCGGTAGCAAGGCCTCTGATCAGGAGGTTTTGAGGAGCGTGGAATCACCTCTTAATTGCTGGTGTTCCTAGGTCCACCCTTACCCGGTGTGGTAGCACCTGTTAGGGTCCCATCTATGGGCAAATAGTTAACCCTGAAACTGGGGTAAAAATGGGTTTTAATACCAGGAATACTTTTTTAAAAAAAAAAAAATATTATCAACAATAAATTTTTGAAGAAAAAAACTATTACCAGCAATACATTTTTAAATAATTTGAAAAAAATTATTACCAGCAATACATTTTTGAAGGAAAAAATTATTACCAGAAATAGATTTTTGACAAAACAAAATATTACCAGCAATAAAAATTTTGTCGGCATTAAATAACCCATTGAGGTTGATATGCCGTAAAGCATAACAAACCAAACCAAACCATATACTGCAACCGCAGTAGAAGTAGTGTTTCTTGGGCAAGATAGACCAACCATTTTTTAATTCAGTGTTACCTTCCTCTAGACCAGTTGCTATCCAAGGCTATAGAATCCAGTCTGTCCTGCTATTACCCTTAGCTGGGAAATATATATAGGATTAATACAAATAAAATTTGACACTTAGCTGGTGTATATATATATATATATATATATACTAGCAGCATGGCCCGGCGTTGCCCGTGCTTAATTAAAAAATCGTACGACTAATACAGCAATCGCTATCACTTGACTTAAAATATTTTTTGCCCTTCCTGCCTTTTTTTAAAGGAGTGCCCTTTGCCGTGCTGATGTTGCTACATGCCTTATTTCTTGCCTATCTCACACTGCGAATTTTTTCTAAGCTCTATACTAAACATTAAATCTGTTACGAAAAAAGAACTAAACAAAATGAACACAAAACGATCAGCTTTAAAAAAGGACTCATAACTGGAAAAACCGAATGAAAAAAGAACGTTAACAACAAATACTTTTTCACACCCAACCCAGTTCTGCGGAATCAGAATCAACGTTGAGTTTAAGCAAGCGAATGAGCCAATTGGAGTAAAGTGCCATGCAGATTTAAATTTTTCCCACTTGTGACGAATGCAGCTATCGATTTTTTTTGCATGCTAGCATGCTAGTTAACATTCGTGTCAGTCAGCTGTTGGCTCTCACGCTGGCCAATAGAATCTTCCTGCCTATTCGTGGCAGCCAACTATAGGCTCTCACTCTGGCCAGTACAAAATGGCCGCAAACTACATGAAAACTACCGTAGAAGCATGAAAAAATCGATTATTTCCACTATCGATGGGAGTTGGGAAATGCAACGTCGGTCTTGGGCTTCCCGCTAACTTGGAGCATGTGCATATAAATTTTGGTGCAAATCCGTCGAAAATTGCGGCCGTGCATTCGTTACACACACACGCACATCCTGCCTTTTATAGATAGAGATGATGGACTCCCTATTGATCCGACAACTTCATTCAATTTTATTGTAGTTTAGTTTGTGCCGTATGTGACACTTCAGTCCCGCTAGTGACCTGCAGTCCATATATTGAGCAACAGTGAGGATCTCCGAACATAGACACAGGAATATTTGCTGATTCCGTTGTCTTTCGTCTCTTGGCTGGTCAATACACCTAGTTTCAAAATTTCTGATACGACTGTTATTTATAACTGTTCTCCAGTTATTTATATCCGTATTAAACAACATTTACCGGCCTGAATGTTCGAGATATTTTCACAGAAAATATTCGTCCTGCGACAGGATTCGAACCTGTATCCTATACGGAACCGTCATTTAGCTTGACGTGCCTTAACTGATTTGGCTACAGAAGAGCGTTCGGTTAGCAAGGTCGAATTTACTGTCTTTAAACT
>CAHIKZ030005438.1:447500-470000 GCA_903632075.3 Acanthosepion pharaonis
GAAGAAGAAGAAGAAGGTATGATATGGGAGATAAGCGAGAAAAGCGAATGCAGATATAGGCAAGAAAATGGGAGAGAAAAGAAGAAAAGAGCAAAGAGTTTTTACTGTTTTTCTTCTTAAAAAAAGACGTTGAAGTTTAATAGACGAAGAATGAAAAAATCAGATTTGTGTGGAAAGAAGAAGAAAAAGAAAGAAACTTGAAAATAGAGTGGGAGAGAAAGTAGGTGGCGAAGATTTGAAATAAAAAATGAAAGAAGAAAAAGAAATAAATTGGAAGAAGTTGGAAAAATAATATCATCAACGATCAGTGCAAAAAAAAAAAAAAAAACTGAATACGTTTGCTGCGATTGAAAAATTACTCTTGTTGTTGTTGTTATTATTATTATTATTATTATTATTATTATTGCAACAACAACATCAGTAAACAACTATCCCAAAACGAGAAATGGTCGTTGGTACCATTGCTGTCTCGAACAGCAGATTGGTGAGATGCGCTTCTTTTCTTCGTTTTCCGGTTCCGCTTCTAAACTGCCGGCAATCCTAGTTTTATATTCCCTTTGTGGATTTCTAGGCATTTCATTGCAGCTTTACATTTTTGTGTTTTGCCTTTCTAACACTTCTCTCAGATGAATTCATTCAACTACCAGAAAATTAAAAAAAAAAAATATTATCGTCGTGTAGACCCAATGCATCGAAACTTCTGAATTAACATAAAAAAGAGCATTTATCTGACTGTTTGAGACCATGTATTAAAAAAAAACAAGCCTGCATCTCGCACACAAACACCAAGTAATTACTTACCTCTCTACCTGTTTGCTTGTTTGTTTTGAATATATGTCATTATATAAAGCGTCTGTCTGTCTGTCAGCCTAAATTAACGTCATTTCAAAGCTGAAGCGACGATTACAGTCGTCCTATAGAAAAGTGATTTTAAACTTTGAAACATAACAGTTCAGTACTTTTTACTTAATTTCTAGAAAAATCTTCTGCTTTTTTAATATTTATCTTTTGAGCGGAATGGGCGTAAAAGGATGATTGGGTTCTGAAGTTTTGGCACGGTCGTTTGGATGATGGCTGACTGGCGCCAGGCTTTTTGACGCTCAGAAAAAAAAATGTTTGTTGATTCATTGTCATTTCAAGGCAGAACTTTAAAAAGTTTTAAGACTGTAACTTTATTGAAAATAATCATTCAGTGATGAACATACTCAGCAACTGATTTACAACAAATATTTATACCACCATGCTACAAAACATGTCACACAACCAGGAGAGGAAGAAACTTTTTTTCATAACTAACTGAACTAAGTAAAGCTACATTACAGTTTTTAACGATTAATAGATTTAATGTAAGCGAATTAACTAAAGCTAAGTCACCCAAAGGCATGTTACGTTGAACTAGAACAATTTACCCCGTTGACTAAATAAAGGGTTCGGTTCGAAATTCCAATGTAAATCACCCGAAGAAGACTGAGCGTACAACGGCCGGAACGTTGTGAATATGACAATAAAGATGAAGACAATAGCCCGAACAATGTAAATAGTGTAAATAAATAACATAATTCCCTTAATTAAAAAAACCTTTCACGAATGAAATATACTTTACTGAAACCTTATTCGCAGAAGATTAACTAATTTAAAGTTTAATTAATCTGTATTAAAACATATTACTTTCAGTTTAAAATATCACAGAAAACCAATTTTTAATACAGAGGTGGGTGTTTTTGTGAGGTTCTGACACATTTATCGATAGCCTGCGAGATTTAGGTAAAAGTGAAATACTTGTAATAAAATTACATGACGAATACAACGTGAAAGCCCTTTTTATATAACTTTTTAAGTACCCGGTGATCTTAAAAATTAAAAATATTTTAAGCATTTTAATATTTTATTGAATTTTAGGTACATTCACTTTATAATTTTACTGACGAAGACGCTGGTTGAGGATGTGTTACAAAATTCCAAGTAAGTTTTAAATTTAATATAATTACCGCTCTTGTTTTAGGATAATGACGTGTATGGACTTCCGTAATAAAAAAATCGATACGTTTATACACACACACACACACACACACGCACACAAACACACACACACAAATCAAAATTCTTTTTAAAATACTAGGCGTCACTGGATGGTAGTAAGTTTTTCCAATTATGATTAGGAAATAAAATTTTTACTTAATAAACAATATAACCCAACCGACAAATTAATACAACATTTTAAAAGATTTAAAACTTCATAAATTATTTTTATAAAATTGAAAACAATTCTTTCAAAAATTAATTATTTATCGATTTTTTTTCTGAAAACAATAGTATACATAATATATCTTATTCATGAACGCAGTTAAAAGCTATTTTTTTTTAATTTTCTGGTAGTTGAATGAATTCATCTGAGAGAAGTGTTAGAAAGGTAAATAATGTCTCAGTTTTATAGCATTTTTTATTTTACAATTCAGAGCAGATTTTCTGTAACTGTTCGTCCTATAAGAAAAAAAAACATGATGGTTTACATTCTCCATTGGTGGCTACAATCTTAACAACATAAGATATGCAGACGACATAGAAAAGAAACTACAAGAACTCCTACAGAAGTTATGGGAAGTAAAACAAGAGGAAAGGACTAAACGTCAATTACAAGACGTAAATGATAATATAATCTCCTCTCTAAATATCCTGAATGTTGCAATGTTCTAACTATGTAAATAGTGTAAATAATTGTTTGCTGACCCAAGATGTAACAAATACATTGAGTCAATTGCTTCGTCCACCGCAAGGAAATTTTGCTCACTGTACCGCGCCAGGAAATTTTTCTCCCCGAAATCGATCCTTCAAATTTACAAATCAACCATTCGCCCTTGCATGGAGTATTTCTGCCACATATGGTCTGGAGCCCCTTCTGTTTGCCTCGGGGCTCTTGATAAGATCCAGAGACGGGTATGCAATTTAATTGGCCCTGATCTGGCATCTAGTCTACAGTCGCTCTCTCACAGACGCGCTGTCGCCTCTCTCTGTCTTTTTTTACAAATACTTTCATGGTAATTGCTCCGATGAGCTGCTTTCACTGGTTCCCAGACTTCATGAATTCAAGCGTCCTATGAGGCTGGCATCCCGCTCTCACCCTTTCACTGTTGAAACTGTTAAATGTAGCCGTCTCTTCTACTCCAATAGCTTCATGTCTCGCACCTCTCGCCTGTGGAACCCCCTTCCCTTTTCCTGTTTCCCTGAGAGCCATAATCTCCAACTATTCAAATGTAATGTCAATCGACATCTCCAGTTGCCTTGATCTATCCACTATCCTTCTCCCCATCCTTTCCTCTATCACTCCTATCTGCTCTCGCTCCAAATCCTCTGTAACCTCTTGCGTGCTAGTGGCTTCCCGCCTTGCTTAAAAAAAAATAAATAAAGTTAGAGTTTTAAAGCTTATCAAAAGTTCTACCTTTGAATGATAATGAATCAATCAACATTTTTTTCCTAGGTTCCAAAATTCTGGCACCAGAAAGTCTGATGCCAAATCACCTGACGCCAAATCACCTGACGCCAAATCACCTGACGCCAAAACAGCTGCGTCAAAAAACGCACCAAAGCGAGTTTGGAACGCATCATTCGCTATTCCAATATGAATTTCCCATCCTATGTTGAAACACATTTTAGACAAATCTAGTGTCGGCGACAAAACTGGCCGTGCGTCTTGAAATGGACCTCCAATCGGTTGTTAACTGGGGCAAGAATTGGCTGTCAACTTTAACGCCACAAAAAATTAACTACTCTCCATTAACCACCATAGAGATCCTTCCCTGCCCCCCATTAAAATGTCTGATAGTCAACTTCCTGAGAGCAACTCCCTGCGCCTGCTCGGTCTCACGCTGACTGCTGACCTGAGATGGAACAAATACATTGAGTCAATTGCTTCTTCCACCGCGAGGAAAGTTGGCTCTCTGTGCCGCGCCAGAAAATTTTTCTCGCCTGAATCGATACTTCAAATATACAAAACAACCATTCGCCCTTGCATGGAGTATTGCCGCCATATATGGGATGGGGCACCTTCTGCTTACCTCGGAGTTCTTGACAAGATCCAGAGACGGATATGTAATCTAATTGGCCCTGATCTAGCGTCTCGTCTGCAGTCACACTCTCACAGACGCGCCGTCGCCTCTCTCTGTCTTTTCTACAAATACTTCCATGGTAACTGCTCTGACGAGCTGCTGTCTCTGGTTCCCAGACTCCATGAATTCAAGCGCCCTACGAGGCTGGCATCCCGCTCCCACCCTTACACTGTAGAAACTTTCAAATGTAGCCGTCTCTTCTACTCCAATAGCTTCATACCTCGCACCTCTCGCCAGTGGAACACCCTCCCCAATTACTGTTTCCCTGAAAGCTATAATCTCCAACTATTCAAATGTAATGTCAATCGACATCTCCAGTTGCCTTGATCTATCTACTATCCTTCTCCTCATCCTTTCTTCTATCACTCCTATCCGCTCTCGCTCCAAATCTTCCGCAACCCCCTGCATCCTAGTGGCTTCACACCTTGCTTGATTTTTGTGCCTCCAGTTCGTTGTATGCCTGTTGGACTGTTTCCTTTATTGTCAACCAATAGTTTCATTGTCTTCTTACAATTCATATTTAGTCCGTTCTTTTCGCTTTCCTTCACAATCTTCCGTCGCTGTTCCTGTAGTTTCCTTTCTGCTAGCGACACTATTCCATCTGCATATGTTGTCAAGATTGTGGCCGCCGATAATTAATCCTGGTAGAAAGTCTAATTATTTCAGGATCGACCCTCTGTAAATGCTGAAAAATTCAGGTGAGAAGATGCATCCTTGTTTTACGCTCCTTTCTATTTTTGTGCATTTAATGAATTCATTTTCTTTTCGTATGCATGTAGTTTGCTGTCAGTACGGGTTCTGGATTATAATGTATTTCTCAAATAAATCAAATGTAGATACTTTTGCATCTGTATTGCTCTTTCGGATATTCTGAACATAAATATCACACTCCTTTTTCTAGAGTCTTTAAAGAAACCGATATTAATCGTTTTACTTCAAGAAAGAAAATAAATTTACTAATATGCAAGGGGTTATTGAGTGTGACAGAATAATAGAAAAATATTATTAAGAAGAGAGAGAGAGAGAGAGAGAGAGAGAGAGCAATAAAAGAATAGGAATTAAGAAGACAAAAGATGATTAATCACATTGCGAATAAATGTTTGACAATCAAAGTTCACTGAAAAGCAAGCAGCTGGAAGAGATTTAATCTAGCGAAAAGTACGAGAGAAGAAACTATTAACATAGAACATACGGTTACATGTAGACATTTCAACTGTAAAATGATGAGACCTAGCCGCCAATCTTGTACTGCATTTAATCTATTGAAGTCGAGGAGACAAAAGGGTAAGTATATATATAAAAAAAGCACGAGGAAACGACGTTATGGCGGTGGGAATGTGACTGCAGCCGAAATGCCAGGTCAGAACCGATAACACTGCAGATTCATCTTTGGATTTTATAAGGCACAGGTTGGGTCTGCAGGTGCTGAAGAAAAACATATGGGCTTGTGCGGCAGGGATTAGCCCGCAACACTAGTAGATGAGCACACTGGGAAACGTTGAGTCAGCCATTACTTCTGAGGGATGATTGAAAAATGATGGCAAAGATAGATTTTGAAAGCGGTGAACACAAAATAACAGGTGATATGCAACAGCCTGAATATTCAGCGCATGCGTATGTGACGTTACAACAAAAATGACTGCCATCATAAAACAGTAAACAAAGGATACTGACCTCTAAAAAATCGTCCAAACTGGACATTCATGACTACAAAAAATAAAATAAAATAAAATAAAATAAAAAAACAGTCAAAAGGACGATTTTCCCTTGACACCGCTATTATTTTAACTACCTTCATTCCTCGGTAATGTGTTAAAAAAAAAAAAAAAACGAGTTGTAATAAAATCTAAACATATGATGAAAGAGAATTTATTCATTTTCTTTGTTTTCTTTGTTCTTGACATTTTACAAGAATATTAAACGTTATTCTAATTTTTTAAGCATTTAACCCCAAGCAAGGCTGGAGTGTCACTAGTCTGCAAGAGGCTACAGAGAGTGTAAGTAAGGGAAAAGAATGGGTATGGGGGGTGAGGAAAGGATAAAATGAAGAACAGAGAAGGATCATAAGAAAAATGGGGATCAAGATAACAGAAGATTTCGATTGACGTTACATTTACATTTTTGAAGTTATCAGGGAATCATGTAAAAGGAAGGGAGTTCCTCTGTCGGGAAGTACGAAAGAAGGAACTTTTAGAGTAGAAGAGGCGGTTACATTTAACTGTTTCAACAGTAAAATGATTGGACCGAGATGCCAGCCTATTAGCACGCTTAAATCCATGCAGTCTGGACACCAGTGAATATAGCTCGGCAGAGCAGATGCCATGAAAATATTTATGGAAAAGACAGAGCAAAGACACATTACGTCGGTGAGAAAGTGACTGGAGTCGAGAGCCCAAGTCAAGAGCGATCAAATTGCATATCCGTCTTTGGATTTTGTCGAGAACCTCTAGATGAACAGCGGAGGCACCAGACCATATATGGCAACTGTATCCCATGCATTTGACGAATGGTAGATTTGTAGATGTGAAGGATGAAGTCAGATGAGAAAAACCTTCTGGTGCGACACAGATAACCAACATTCCTTGCCTTAGATGCAGCAATTTATCCAATGTAGTTGTTCCACCTCGGGTCAGTGGAGAACGTGAGACCAAGAAGACGCAGTGAAGCGCTCTCGTGGAGTTGAGCATCAACCATGCTGAAAAGAGGCAAGGAAGTTTCTCTATAGTGAGTAAATGACAGCAGTTTCGTTTTGGATGCATTACCCCGATTAAAATGTCTGATAGTCAACTTCCTGAGAGCAACTCCCTGCGTCTGCTCGGTCTCACGCTGACTGCTGACCTGAGATGGAACAAATACATTGAGTCAATTGCTTCTTCCACCGCGAGGAAAGTTGGCTCTCTGTGCCGCACCAGGAAATTTTTCTCCCCGGAATCGATACTTCAAATATACAAAACAACCATTCGCCCTTGCATGGAGTATTGCTGCCATATATGGGCTGGAGCACCTTCTGCTTACCTCGGAGTTCTTGACAAGATCCAGAGAAGGATATGTAATCTAATTGGCCCTGATCTAGCGTCTTGTTTGCAGTCACTCTCTCACAGACGCGCCGTCGCCTCTCTCTGTCTTTTCTACAAATACTTCCATGGTAACTGCTCTGATGAGCTGCTCTCTCTGGTTCCCAGACTCCATGAATTCAAGCGCCCTACGAGGCTGGCATCCCGCTCTCACCCTTACACCGTAGAAACCTTCAAAATTAGCCGCCTCTTCTACTCCAATAGCTTCATACCTCGCACCTCTCGCCAGTGGAACACCCTCCCCAATTACTGTTTCCCTGAAAGCTATAATCTCCAACTATTCAAATGTAATGTCAATCGACATCTCCAATTACCTTGATCTACCCGCTATCCTTCTCCTCTTCCTTTCTCCTATCACTCTTATCTGCTCTCGCTCCAAATCTTCCGCAACCCCCTGCATCCTAGTGGCTTCACGCCTTGCTTGGGGCACAATGCTTAAAAAAAAAAAAAATTAAAATTCACAAGTCATTTCCTGCCCCAGTCAACCACAGATTGGAGGTCGTTTTCGAGACCAACAGCCAGGTTAGCTTTGTCAGCAATGACGGATTTACTATTGAGAGTAGTAAGTGGTAATGTCGTCTGCGTAGACGCCTACTTGAGAACCGATGGCGCCAGGAAGATCATTGATGAAGATGGGAAATATTGTAGGACTAAACATAGAGCCTTGAGGAACACCAGCGTTCGTATGGAAGAAATTGGAAGAGAACCCGTTCAGGACAGCTTTCATTTCACAGTGAGACAGGAATGATTGGATTAAATCAAATAAATGTCTTGTAATACCGAATCCCTGAAGCTTACGTAGGCCAGCATACCAAACCCTGACAAACGCCTTCGATATCTTTAGAACAACTGCTCGAGGTTAGCCTTTATTATCAAGAGCTTGGTATACATATTCAATTATGGCTGTAAGCACATCAGCAGTAGAACGGACAAAGCGGAAACCATATTGTTTGTCAGAGAGCAGATCGTGGGAGTTGAGATGCTTAACTACTTCGGCATTGATTAAAGCCTCGAAAACATTGCCGAAGAGTGATAGGAGACAGATGGAGCGGCAGTTAGGAGGGTCAGTAGGGACTTCAGAGTTCTTAAAGACCGGAATGACAGAGGAGGATTTCGAACAGGCTTGAAAGCAAGAACCGGCGAGACAATAGTTGTATAGTTTGGAGAGAACAGGAGCTAGTTCAGGGGCACATTTCTTTAGGACTACGCCTAGTATTCCGTCACCAACACTTGCTTTATGAGAGTCTAATTTAGTGATGATGCCTAAAACCAGCGACAGGGGTACACACATCTCAGTCAGTACAGCCTCAGTTCTAGCGGGAAATCAGGTGTGAGAATTTCCGAGCAAAACATTCAGCCTAATCAGTGGAGGATGTTAGGACATCGAATTGTTTGAATAGAGAGATAGAAGTACCATAACCTTTCAACTTGTAAAAATGACCAGTATTACAAACCCTGTCAAATCACATTTTTAAAACAACAACCTTACTGGGTTTAACGATAAAGTATGTCCGGCAGCAAGGCCCCTGATCGGGAAGTTTTGAGGAGCGTGAAACCACCTCTTAAATGCTGTTATTCCCAGGTCCACCCTGACTCAGGGTGGTAGCACATGGTAGTGTAACAGCTATGAGCAAATAGTTAACCCCTAGACTGGGGTCAAAACACTAAGAAAGTATAAACATTTTTATAGTAAAAATACCAGCAATACATTTTCATAGTAAAAAAAAATTACCAGCAATACATTTTAATGGATGTCAGTTATCAGTTACCCAAAGAGTGTGAGTTCAATACCTGGTTAAGGCACTGGGGAACTTGGAGAGGGGAATTAACAGGAGATAACTGATAACTGACATCCATTAAACATGGCACGTGGAACTAGAACAGTCAAACCCAGCGAACGAAATATCTGAAGAAGGCTGGAGCGTACAACGGCCGAAACGTTGTAGTAAATATAGCAACAAAGATGAGGACGATAGTCCGAACAATGTAATTAGTGTACATATCTCAGAAATATAGACAGATACATTACTCTATGGTATATACAATTATAATCATTGTAAATATTCACTGTGGTTTCATTTTTTAAATTTTTTATTTTTATTCGAAAGTCAATAATTTGTACATATAGAGAATAATTAGGACTTCAAAGGGAGGTATTATGGTGGCTGTAGCAAGAATGGTAAATAAGAATATTCAAAATCAATATTCAAAATAAATATTTTTCTTCTATGGCTCCTATACTTTATGAATTTAAGCGCAATACTAACTTGGCGGCAAGGTGTCGTCATTTTATAGTTGAACTGGCTGGATGTAACCGTAAGTTCTATGCTAACAGTTTCATCTATCGCACTTCTCGTTTGTGGAACACTCTTCCGGCTTTTTGCTTCCCAGTCAACTTTCCAGAGCAATGAGCCGACCATTTTTCTAGCACCCTTCATCAATGGGATGTATATAAGAGTTCCAAGAGATCTGAAGTTAACTTAATTAGCCATCGCGTTGTTCTGACTTCTTGTTCAGATTGTCATCAAATGGTATTTATCTGAGATGTGGTCCCGCATATATAACGCTGTAAGGAAAGCTCCAGTCGCTTGGCACAGCCTTGTATGAAAATATATATATATATATATATATATATATATATATATATATATATATATATATGTAAAAGGCTCAAACATTAATATTCCATGGTTATAATTTATTACATTGGAATCGAAACCACGATCCAAATCATCAGTATGATGATTTGGATCGGGATTACGATTTTATATTATATTCTTATATTTTATATTATATTCTTACTCTGTCCTGAACATTGATTTCTACCTGGATTCTATCCTTTTGGGAATATATATATATATATATATATATATATATATATATATATAGAGAGAGAGAGAGAGAGAGAGAGAGAGAGAGACCACTAATACTATCTATCTATCTCTCTCGGCGGAAAAACATTAGTAACAGAACAACAAAGACGGAGACGATAAAGCCTATTTCAAGACCAAAAGTTGACGCAAAATGATTACGTCATGGACAATGTATCCGTGTGCATCATATGAAAGGCTTGAACAAATAAGACTGCAATCTAAGTAACGGAGGATTAAAGGCACTTTTTAATTAAACGGTTAATTTCCTCGGGAACTAATTTTGTCTAAATGCAAATACATATTTTATTTGTATAGATTATTAAAACGAATAAAAGAAGTAATCACTCATAAATTTACTAACTTAAGTTGATTTACCTCCCTTCGTACTAGAGGTGGGACAGGAAATATATAAATAAATTGCTAATTATTATATGGTTTGATATATATATATATATGTGTGTGTGTGTGTGTGTGTGTGTGTGTGTGTGTGTGTAAAAATCTCCCTCTCTCTCTCTCTCTCTATATATATATATATATATATATATATATATACTCAAGCACCGATAGGACATATGTATAAGTCTTGATAGCGACTATGTGAAATAGTAGCATGATAGTGTTAGTACGACGGGCACGATGTCTTATTGTGTTTATTTGTACGCCAAATTCGTTCAAAATGTGACACGAGGTTGAGTTTTGAGTAAGCATTCACGCATACATAAGTCAAGGGTCAAAATTACGCTCAAGCACCTTCATCACTTCCCATTTGTGGACGCCTCAGGGATTGACTCTAGCACGGTCGCGAAGGAGATGTTATTGCTACCACTCCGGGGAAAAATAGCAATTAAGCGGTGGTTCTACACTCCTCCAAAACGTCAATCTCCCGACCAAAGTTCTTGCTGCTGGATGGAGTTTATCATTTCACCCAGGAATGCCATAAATAGAATATGCGAGTAATGGGGAAATTTTTAAAAAATCAGAGTATATAGAGGCACTTATACTTACAATCCGAAAGAGAGAGTTGAAATTTTGGGGATATATTATGAAGAAAGAAGGCCGGGAGAATCTAACACTCATAAGGATATATTGAGGAAAAGAGAAACAGAGACAAAAGCGAGTAATTAAGAAAATATTTTGTGTGAATGGAACAAAGAACAAAGAAGGACGCTAAAAAGGAAAAAAGTTACTCAGAGTAACAAAACACAGGAAATTGTAAAGAACCATGATTGCCCACGGTTAAAAGGGACACGTATATAAAAGAAAAAAAAGCAAAGGGACGATCGCTACATTATAATTCAATTGCAAATTACACCCTTGTGCAAATTAATTGAAACAACGGCTTTAGTTTCCTCTCTTTCATTATACGGTCAGTTATCGACCCACTGGTGTGACAGGGTGTAATCAATTTCTATTTTTCCTCAGATTAGGTCATTTGCAGTAGAGTGCAGTAATATGAATCTATTTTCGAGATGCATGATGAAATTTGTTTGGTTTTGAATAATATTGCGTCAGCCGAGTCCGTATCAGATTTTCATCACACCCAGACACTATTGTCTCGACTGTCGATTAGTTGACCTGCGGCCATTGTCTGCGATGGACGTTACTCCAAGGAAGAGTACGAAAATTGTAACGCTGAATGAACACTCTGCCAAACCTTATCAGTGAGCAATCCAAACTACTATAGACTGGCCCGGAAACTCTCCTGATTTAAATCCAATCGAGAATCTGTGGTCAATCTGCAACGAACAGCTACGTAGAATGGACAGACGAAGGACTAATATGTGCACTGGGTCATGTTTCATTGGAAAAATAGAAAGAAAGTAAATAATAACGCAATTATTCGTTTTGTTTCAATTAATTTGCAGAAGGGTGTACTTGCATTTTTTTCACATTCTTTAAGTTAGGGAATTATAGGAGTTGCCTTCATTCAATACTTCTGTTTACAATGCACAATTTCTGCTAATTAGAGATTAGATCTATACGTATGTATTTATATATGAATAAGTTATATTTAGCCAGCAAGTATTCATCCAAGCAAATTTGATTAAAAAGAACTGGTAAGGTCTGACGGGTTAATATTTTTATTGTATATTTCTAATTTCCGGATAAGATCTCGAGTATTGTGCCCGGAATTGTGGATAAAAAAAACCCAACAAAAACAAACTCCAGATATTTTACAAACAATTTCAAGCACAATACCCAACGCCTTATTCAAAAATTGTGAAAATATAATAAAATACCCAAAAAGACTTTCTCGGTTCTTTATATATATATATATATATATATATATATATATATAGAGAGAGAGAGAGAGATAAAACTGTCTGTACTTATAAGTGATTAATTATTATTAATCTTATTAATTAGATTATTCCAAAAATCGCTTGATAACGGAATGGAACTATGGAATTTAAATTATTTTTATAATTAAATTTGTATTTTTTTAGTTTCTTTGCATACATACATATTTTGGTGCAAGAAAAACGATGATAAATAACAGAGCTATTAAGCATATATATATATATATATATATATGTGTGTGTGTGTGTGTGTGTGTGTGTGTGTGTGTGTGCGTGTGCGTATATATATATATATATATATATATATATATATATATATATATATATGTATGTATGTATGTATGTATATATATATGTATACATACTTAAAAGTTTAATGTGAGGAAAAAGCGTGAAACCCAGGGTCACATACTCATATCAATCCAACGAAATATGTCAGCTCCATCACTGATATTGAGCGCTCTCACACACACACACACACACACACACACACACACATATATATATATATATATATATATATATATATATATATATATATATATATATAATTAAGTTACGAAGAACTTGGTAAACTGAATAGGTAATTCAAGGAGGATGAAATCCTGAGAGCTCAATGTAAATACAGAGCTAATATTTAATAAAAAAATAGACCACTTTAAGGTACCATTACAATAATTTATTTCACCAAAATCTTTTTAAAGGACTCCGGATCATCAGGTAACACTTCCAACAACGAAATGAAAGGAAAAAATGGAATTAGAAATTGATGGGTAGTGTAATTTTTTTAATTTAACAGGGAGGGTTATAGTTGTAGTTAAAGAGACAAGGTAGAGTATAGGGAGGGGTTAATTACATATCTCTCTTAAGCATGCTTTATATTGGGGTAGGAGGAGTGACCGAACCGTGACCTATTTAGATGGTTAACTTAACGGAAATGATATATAGGAATGGGAGGGGAGTGGGAGAGAAGAAAAGGAAAAATGGAAAGGAGAGAGGAGACAGACGACAGTAATACAGATATATCTAAATGAGTTTTACAGCAAAGAGAGAGGGGGAGAGGGAAGTGAATCGAAAGAGGCTGTAATTTTGTTTTAACAAAATTATGTAAAAGATAGATTTCAATGCTTGATAGAAATTTAGATGTCTAAAAAATGATGAATGTTATCAATTTAAACATTAAATTTTTTTAAGTAAATAGTTTAGGGACTTAATATAAGTTAACTACTATTTTTATTAGCACATTTATCGGGAACAGGTTAGAATAATTTTGTGTCAGGCTTACTACGTCTTCCCAACTGAACAATGGAAAAGGTTTATTCAGGTCTTCAGCATTTTTTTTAAGCATTACGCCCCGAGCAAGGCGTGAAGCCACTATGATACAGGGGGTTGCAGAAGATTTGGAACAAGAGCAGATAGGAGTGATAGAAGAAAGGATGAGGAGAGGGGTAGTTGATAGATCAAGGTAACTGGAGATGTCGATTGACATTACATTTGAATAGTCGGAGATTATAGCTCTCAGGGAAACAGTAATTGGGAAGGGTGTTCCACAGGCGAGAGGTACGAGGTATGAAGCTATTGGAGTAGAAGAGACGGCTACATATAACAGTTTCTACAGTGTAAGGGTGAGAGCGGGATGCCAGCCTCGTAGGGCGCTTGAATTCATGGAGTCTGGGAACCAGTGAAAGCAGCTCATCGGAGCAATTACCATGAAAGTATTTGTAGAAAAGACAGAGAGAGGCGACGGCGCGTCTTTGAAAGAGTGACTGTAGACGAGATGCCAGATCAGGGCCAATTATATTATATATCTGTCTCTGGATCTTGTCAAGAACTCCGAGGTAAACAGAAGGTGCCCCAGACCATATATGGCAGCAATACTCCATGCAAGGGCGAATGGTTGATTTTTATATTTGAAGTATCGATTCCGAGGACAAAAATTTTCTGGCGCGGCACAGAGAGCCAACTTTCCTCGCGGTGGACGATGCAATTGACTCAATGTATTTATTCCATGGTAATAACATTCATACTCTGTCTTCCATCTTCAAAGGCCATTCAAGAACCATAAATAGAACGGTGAATAAGCTTAAAAAAGATGGAACGGTAGAGAGGAAAACTGGATGAGGAGGTGAGAGCAGCAAGAGGGATCCTCATTTCAACTTAGAACTAAAGAGATCCAACTTAATCCATGAAACGTTTGGCACGTGAGAGAGGAGTTTCAGCTATAACAGTGCAGGCTTGCAAATGAAATGGTACGTGAAACTTGTGACACAACTTGTTACTCCAGGACAGAAAGTTAGAAGATTAGAGAGGGCAAAGGTCTCCGTGAATAAGTTGACAAATGTTTCTGGAATACCATATATATATATATATATATATATATATACATTTGAACGTTATTTCAATCCATCATGAGCTTCCGATCCTTAGCTATGATTAATTAATAATGAACATTTATGAACGTTTATAACCGATGTCACCTCGATTCTTCTGTTAAACTTGTATAATTATATATTCTTATTTCTCAAAGTAGAATAGTGTTATAAAAACCTCGGAGAATTCTAGTAAGATATCTGTAATCATTTTTAAGATACAACAGTCCAGAGCTTAATCGCACAATTGGACAATTTTGGTGTCACACGATTTGAACAATTTTACTACACACGGCATATATATATATATATATATATATATATATATATATATATATATATAGTAGAATGGATATGAGGTTGTAACCCTGGGTTTCACGCTTATGCGATCTTCAATCAAACTGATTTCAATAAGCACAGCGTATATATATATATATATAATATATATATATATATATATATATATATATATATATATATATATTATCAAATGAACAAAAGTCCGACAATTATTTTAAGACATTTTTATGTTTTAACATTCTTTTTATAGATACAAATATTTAAGTAAATGCTCTGTTTATAATAAACAGTATTAAACAACATTTACCGGCCTGAATGTCCGAGAAATTTTCACAGAAAATATTCGTCCTCCGACAGGATTTGAACCTGTATCCTATATGGAACCGTCATCTAGCTTGACGCGCCTCTAACCGATTTGGCCAGAGAGGAGCGTTCGGTTAGCAAGGTCGAATTTACTGTATGTGAACAGGTTCGAATCCTGTCGGAGGACGAATATTTCTCGGACATATATATATATATATATTAGACTTTAGAAGGAACCAGAAACCCAATCCTAAACAGGAGAACAAAATGTATCTAAGAGATGCCTGATAAGTGGTAACAAGTCCTTGCAAATAATGGTTGCTATACAATTGAAAAAAATGTAATTGTACTTTCTTTTTCATAGAATAAAGTTGATAAATAAAAACGATAATTTCTGATGACCGAACCTAATATAATAGATAAGTTTTTTTTTTTATTGCGATGGAGGCAGAGGCACCAGAAAGAAGAAAAAGGCTGAATAGAAAGGAAGGAGTAAATTAATATATGAGGTTAATAAAGTCATGGACTGACAAGGGAGATGTAGATTTACGTAGGGTTTAGCACTTTGAATACTAAGAATAATCAATAAACATCGAAAGAATACAGCAAAAATAAATTATAGCATTCTGTACATTAATATGGCGATGTCAAGAGACGTCAGTGCTGACTAATGTCTTTACAATAAAAAAAAATCCTTACTCAATGACTTTCAGACTTGTGACTAAGTTGTCCGTAACATTGCACATATTCTTACAGAGTCCCAGACCAGTCTAATCTTCTTCTTCTTCTTCTTCTTCTTCTTCTTCTTCTTCTTCTTTTCCTCCTCCTTGCAATCACTATACACCTTCGCTACTTTCTATTTTTCAATCATCATTACACTCTTTCTTCTTCTTCTTCTTCTTCTTCTTCTTCTTCTTCTTCTTCTTCTTCTTCTCTTTGCCTATCTTTCTTCTTCTTCTTCTTCTTCTTCTTCTTTTTTCTTCTTCTTCTTCTACTACTACTACTACTACTTTTTCGTCTCTTCAAATTCTTCGTCAAATTTTTCTTCTACTTGAACTTCTTTTACTTCAAATTCTTCTTCTTCAACTTCTTCATCTGTTCTTTAACTTTTTCATCGTTTCTATGTTCTTCAACTTCTTTTACATCAACTTCATCTTCCTCTTCAACTCCTTGTTGTTGTTGTTCTTCTTCTTCTTCTTCAATTTCTTCTACTTCTTTAGTTTCGTCTTCTTCTTCTTCTTTTATTATTACTACTACTACTGCTACTTCTTCTTTCAATACTACTACTACTACTACTACTTCTTTTTCAGCTCTTCAACTTCTTCGTCAAATTCGCCTTCTACTTTAACTTCTTTAACTTTTTCTTTTTCTTTTTCTTTTTCTTTTTTCTTTTTTCTTCCTCAACTTCTGCTTTAATTTCTTCTTTCTATTTCAACTCCTCTTCTTCTTCTTCTTCTTCTTCTTCTTTTATTACTACTACTACTACTACTTCTTCCCATACTACTATTACTACTACTACTACTACTTTTTCGTCTCTTCAACTTCGTCAAATTCGCCTTCTACTTTAAATTCTACTTTAACTTCTTCTTCTTCAACTTCTTCTTCTACCTCGACTTCATCTTCCTCTTCAACTTTTTCTTCTACTTCTTTAATCGCTTATTCTTCTTTTTATTCAACTTTTTCGTCTTCAATTTCTTCTTCTTCAACTTGTTCAAATTCTTTTTTCAAATTCAACAACCTCGTCGTCAATTTCTTCTTCAACGTCTTCTACTTTGGCTTCTTGAATTTCTTCTTCTACTTCAACTTCTTCTTTAGCTTCCTCTTCAATTTCTTCTTCTTCTTCTTCTTCAACTTCTTCTTTAGCTTCCTCTTCAATTTCTTCTTCTTCTTCTTCTTCAACTTCTTCTTTAGCTTCCTCTTCAATTTCTTCTTCTTCTTCTTCTTCAACTTCTTCTTCAGTTTCTTTTTTCTCGTCTTCTTCATGGCACATTCGTCCCTTTTCCTATCGTCAAAAGATACTTCGCTTTCCTGTTCGTCTGTCAGTCAGTGAACTTGCATTTTGAACGACGACATTGATTTCCATCCTGGGTCGCTTGAAATGCGTGGAGTTCACAAGGGACACTATAAATGTCAGACGCTAGATGAAAACTAAGCGGATGAGCCGTAAAAATCTTTTCTGACGCACATCCGCATTCATACATACAAACACTTATACGCACACATCAAAATATATAAACGCATATTTATGCCGTTGAAGGCTTGTTATCATGCTATTCTAAAAGGACTCTTGATTTTACTGTGTCCTGTAATTAAATGTACACAAGTTTGAATCCTTAAACTCCTAGTATAGAACGAATTGTTAGTAAGCTAGTCTGTGAGATCAGATCTGGTGTAAGTAGTTCATGTGTGCTCCAATATTGTGGCCTTGTGTCTCAATATGATATATTTTATATATAAAGTGTTGTTACCGGATTAGGTCTAAAAAGACCACCATTACTCCAGGAAATAATATGAATTGTTCTGCTATGGTTAACCGAAGTTTTTCATATTTTTTAACTTTTTCCTGGTGACTGGTCACTCTGAACGTTCAGCATCATGAACAGACTCTCGATCGGCCTTGAAACACAAGTTTCATTAAAAAAAAAGATAAGAAAAGAAAACAATGCCCATCAAAAACCCGAGTTACAAGATTCACGCAAAATTAGATTCAAGTACGTTTCTCAAATTTGTTATCCATCGGAAAGATTGCAGAGCCGTTTCAACATAACGTTAACAAAAAATCCTTGAAAAATAATTGAGCAGGCGCAGCTAACACGAGGCCTATTAACAGGCTGGCGGGATACGAATGAAAGTTAGATATGCGCGTATTCCCCCAGGGTACTATACTTGGACCTACTTCGTTCTTAATTTTCATGAATGACCTTCTTGATGACATCAGTTCTCAACTTGGTATCTATGCTGATGACACTACCATTTAATCCAATCTCGAGAGTTGACCTGATCAGTTCGATAAGGTCAAATTTACAGCTGACCTAAAAAAAAGACCTACAATCTGTTGTTAACTAGAGCAAGGAATAGCATGTTTATTTTAACACCTCTAAAACGAAACTTATCTCTATTAATGATCTGAGATACCCATTGCTACCTTCCATCGGCATGGCTAAAAGGGGAGTAACTCGTTGCGCCTACTTCAGCTAAAATTCTCGGTCGACTTGAAGTGCAAAGATTATATTGAATCAATTACTACATCTGCTGAGCCGACCAAGCATAGAAATGAATACAATATGGGTACCAGTAATAGGGAGTGTTAGAGAAAAGCAACGAATAACAACAAAAACTGCAATTTGTTCACTGTGTAGTGCTAGATAAATTTGATTTCCAGAATCTATCTTAAATATTTATACGGTTACCATTTGTCCATGCTTTGATCATTGCTGTCACATATAGTCCGCTGCTTCGGCTGTATATTTAGAGATTCTTGATAAAATTCAAAGGAGAACCAGTAAAATTTATTCTGACTAATGTAGCTGCCTTTTGCCTTTTCTATAAATACTTTCATGATAATTGTTCAGATGAACTATTCGCTATGGTACCTAGATTTTATGAATTTAAGCACAGTACTAGGTTGGCGGCAAGGTCTTATCAATTACAATTAAATTTGTTAGATGTAACAGTAAGTTCTATGCTAACTGTTTCTTTATTCGCACTTCTCGCTTGTGGAACTCTCCTCCGGCTTCTTGCTTTCCAGCCAACTTTGATATTCAAAAATTTAAATGCAATGTTAATCACTATCTACTGTTTGCTGACTCTTTTATTGTTTTCCCTCTTTAATAACGTTTCTCTTTTTTTTTCTTATTCTTTCACACTAAGTAGCTCCCTTGTGTCTTAGTGCCTATATTGCTTTCCATGGGGTGAAGTGATTAAAAAAAAGTTCCGTTGTCCGATCCGATCGCATTACGTAAAATCCAGGAACTTTCCGAGACTACCTCTTACATTGGTGCCTACTTAAGGATGATTCTTAACAGGCTCGTCTAGTAGACTAGTAGAGATCAAAGTAAGTTTTATCCTCACGAGTGCTCCGTTAGTGAAAAATGGAAATCTCTTTGGGGAATAAGAGCTAACGAACTTGCGCTGTAGGCCATTCTTTGTAATAGATCATTCCGTCTAAAGCAGAATAGGAACACACATGACACATCTCGCTCCAGAGTTCACTGTTAGGGGCAGTTTGGTTTAAGGATGTTGTGGATTTGAATCAACCCACAACAAAGAAAAAGGCAAAAAAAGTTTTTAATATAAAAATATACATTTTTTCTCAGCGTATACAAGCATTGAAGTTTCTTGTTTATAGTTGTTTGTTGAGATGAAAAGAAATGTGATTTCTTCGCGTGTACGTGTGAGATAAAAGACGTAAGAAAGACAATGAGGAGGAAAGTGTAAGTGTCACGTAGCTTGGTGTGGAAGACGGGAGGATGAGTAAGGAAATCTCTTTTAAGCCGCCGTCGCGAACTGATGCCACATGTAACCGTCTCTATCTCCTTACTGGTTTTGACCCTCAAAATAAATACTCTTCAAAGGGATCACAAAACATTTTTTGTATTGTCGGCGGAATCCCGATCCATTAAATGTTAAATATTTATTTTCAAAGGATTCATTTATTCACCAGAATGATGCTCAAATTCTCCGATTCAGAACCCATTTTTGTCATCCTCATCTTCACTGCCATATTCACAAGGTTTCGAACCGAACTTTTTATTGTGTTCACCGGGGTAGATTGTTCTAGTTCCACGTGCCATACCTCTACCGTATGTCTCAGTTATTTCAATTTAACTCAAATCTACAAATTTTGTTTCACCACTGCCGTGGGCTGGTATTGAAAACTGGGTCTAAACAATGTCCTTATCTATTGGTTCATGCCTCCTTAAGGACATCTGTGTATGAAATTCTGGGACTTATAAAACTAATATCTCAGCAACATTTTAACCAATGTTCATATTCCAATTTTTGTTATTATTATTTTTGCATTTTTTTTTGGCAGAGCTTATATTGCAATTTTTTGTTGTTATTTATTGCTTTTCTCTAGCACTCCTTATTACTGGTTCCAATATTGTATTCATTTCTATACTTGGTCGGCTCAGGAGATTTTTGTGGCTTAGCATATGTGCTGATTCATTAGGTTTTCGTATTTTCCAATGATGCTATCTGTCTATTAATAAATAAAGTGTTCGGTTCGAAATTCCAATCACCTGGAGAATAGCGTACATCGGCCGAAACGTTGTGAATATGGCTATGAAGATGAGGATACTAGTCCGAATAATGTAAATAATACAAGTAATCATAATACATCATTTCAGATATAGACAGCCATTTGATTATGTTGTTTTGCTACCTTTTTCGCTGGTATTATTTGCCTTTTTTTATCACCAATTTAAATCTTATTCTTGATAATCCTTTTTTTAATTGATTTATAGTGACCGTATCGCAAATTGCGACTAAAAACTCGAGTCATGTTTTCAAATAGACTTGTCGAATCGAGACTTTCATTTGGAAAGGCATATTAGCTGAAGCCATCCTATAAATTGGCATATAAGCTGAAGCCAAAATACAAAACACTTCAAATATCATAGCGTATGGATATAAAAATAGTATAGGCGATAAAGCAAATGAAGATAGAATAGGCTGCACTAGAGGTAGTTTCAGCCGACACGGCAAATTGCTTAAAAACAAAACATTAACCTGAAATATTAAGAAAGGACTCCACCCATCCAATACTGGAAAGAGTTATAACAGTTACTGGACTTGGAATCTAGAAGAATGTACTGATGAATAGGGCGGCTATGCTGATGACATAGTTATTCGAAGTTGGGATAAGAATGATCTTGAACAGAAATCACCATGCTCTACCAAGTGTTCCAAGAAATAGGACTCAAAAGAAACCTTTCTAAGACAGAAACTATGATCTGGAATTAGAATGAAAGCAGTGATGGCCATCATATAAATTCTACACGTGGTAGTAAATACAAAACACTTCAAATATCATAGCGTATGGATCAATTACAAAAAATTTAGTACAGGTTATAAAGCAAATGAACATAGAATAGGCTGCGCTAGAGGTAGTTTCGGCCGACACGGCAAATAGATACAAAACTAAAACATTGACCAGAAATCTTGAGTCATGTTCTTAAATAGGCTTGTCAGAGCGAGGCTTTTCATTTCGATGTCAGCCATGGCGCCAAACCTGTTTAGAAATATCTGAACTGTGTGTTAAATACAACCGCTTCCTAAAATCAACGATGAAAAAAAGGCTTTGAATGAGTAAAGCCTGAGAGTCTTGGCAAAGATCATCCTTCTTTGAACATTGTGGACTGGCGCTACGCAATCACGAACAAAGAACTGTGCCAAATAACAGAAACTGCATCACTTGAGGACTACCAACAGTTGCAACAACTAAAATGGATAGCAGATGTAACTCGAAGAGAAAATAATGACGTAATCACGATGTTAACATTCCACACAACTTCAAATCGAAGGTTCGATACTGCAAAGAGCAATAAAAGTTACTGTACTTGAGAAACCTGTTTTCTTTAAAAAAAAGTATTTTGAGAGTAAGATTTTATAAATTTCAACCGAAAACAGTACATGATATTCGGTCAATAGATGCCAGCTCTTTCATTGCGTGCGTTGCTGGCTTAAGGCTGAGCGTCTGTGACTGAAATTATATCGGTCGGGTTTCGATCCCGGCTTGAAGCAATAGCATGCCTAGCGTCCCTGATGAGATGTAATACAACGAAAGATTATTTTTTTTTTTAGAGCAGTTAACGATTACTTTTGCTGGCCGACTCTCTGCCTCCCAGTGGAGAGGAACTGAGACGAGGCTATGTCAAAGGGCAGAGTATCGTCTGGGGAAATAGACTGCTATCCGCCCCACCTCTGTACATGGGGTCTACGAACAATTTTTGCCGGAGTCTACGGGCACGGAACGCCCCATGCAAAAAAAAAAACAACAACAAAAAAAAACGGCCTTGTACCACATCCCGCCTTGCCGGGAGGGTCTATTTTATTTTATTTTTTTTTACCGTTACGTTTACCCTGTACACGACCCAGGGTTAGGGTTACATTAAGAGGCAGTTTATGTGGATAGCAGAGGAAGATAAAGGTTAACCCCAGACAGGTTAAGACAG
>CAHIKZ030005438.1:475000-515000 GCA_903632075.3 Acanthosepion pharaonis
ATTATTATTATTATTATTATTTTGTCCTTGTGTTCATTATCATCGTTCGTTACATTTTCCTTCTTTTTCTTCCTCCTCCTCCTCCTCCTCCTCTTCTTCTTCTTCTTCTTCTTCTTCTTATTATTATTATTATTTTGTCCCTGTGTTCATTATCATCGTTCGCTTCATTTTTCTTGTTCTTCCTCCTACTACTCCTCCTCCTCTTCTTCTTCTTCTTCTTCTTCTTCTTACTATCATTATTATTATTATTACTTTTTCTCCCTACAATCTTCTGCATATTTTCTATTCTTCCTCTTTTTCTTCTTTTCGTTTTTCTTCTTCTTCTTCTTCTTCTTCTTCTTCTTCTTCTTCTTCTTCTTCTTCTTCTTCTTACTATCATTATTATTATTATTACTTTTCTCTACAATCTTCTGCATATTTTTCTATTCTTCCTCTTTTTCTTCTTTTCGTTTTCTTCTTTTTTCTTCTTCTTCTTCTTCTTCTTCTTCTTCTTCTTCTTCTTCTTCTTCTTACTTACTATTATTATTATTATTACTTTTCTCCCTACAATCTTCTGCATTTTTTCTATTCTTCCTCTTTTTCTTCTTTTCGTTTTTCTTCTTCTTCTTCTTCTTCTTCTTCTTCTTACTATCATTATTATTATTATTACTTTTTCTCCCTACAATCTTCTGCATTTTTTCTATTCTTCCTCTTTTTCTTCTTTTCGTTTTTCTTCTTCTTCTTCTTCTTCTTCTTCTTCTTCTTACTATCATTATTATTATTATTATTCTTTCTTTTTTCTTTTCGTTTTTCTTCTTCTTCTTTCTTCTTCTTTTTTCTATCCTACAATCTTCTGCATTTTTTCTATTCTTCCTCTTTTCTTCTTTTCGTTTTTTTCTTCTTCTTCTTCTTCTTCTTCTTCTTCTTCTTCTTCTATCATTATTATTATTATTACTTTTTCCCTACAATCTTCTGCATTTTTTCTATTCTTCTTTCTTTTCTTCTTTTTCTTCTTTTCTTCTTCTTCTTCTTCTTACTTTTCTTACAATCTTCTGCATTTTTTCTATTCTTCCTCTTTTTCTTCTTCTTCTTCTTCTTCTTCTTCTTCTTCTTATTATTATTATTATTATTATTATTATTATCTCTATTGTTGTTTTTGTTCAGATATTTTTCGAAATGTCCTGCTTTGCTATCTCACTCATGCAACTTTGTTCATTTCTCAGCCTAGGGACCACCATATTGGTTTGCTGGATTTATTTATTTATTTGGATAGAGCCCTTCTTGATATACCAGCAGTGCTAATGAGGATGATCTTCTGAATTTTTTTTTTTATCTTAATGTTGCCATGAAATTTTGTTGGTGTATTTTCTCATCTCTTCCTTGACCAGATCAAGAGCATTCGTACACATTTCTTTCCGGGTGCTGATCAGTGTCCTAAAATCAGAAATGACATCATGACATTTTTCACTGAATAATTTAAAAAAAAAAAACAAAAAAAAAACAAACAAACAAAAAAAGAACACGCTCATATTTTACATGAATAAAATCCTTTTGTAAGGTCTGGGCTGTACTCGAGAGAACAAATTTTGTATTTCTTTAAGTCATGGGCTACCAGGAATCCCTTCAATGAGTCTATTGGAATCTTTTCCAATGAATCCGAGGGCTCCAACTACAACAGGGATTTTTAATATTCCCATGTGTCACATTTTTGAGATTTCGATTTCAAGGTCCTTGTATTTTGATAGCTTTTTAAAGATCTTCAAAGATACATTGTGGTCTGCAGGGACTGCAATATCAATAAGGAGACAATTTATTTTGTTTGCAGTCTCTAATAACAATGTCTGGGCGGTTAGCTTTGATTGTTCTGCCTGTGTGTATTGTGCAGTCCCATAAAATTGTTACAGGTCCTACCTCCGTAACCGGGTCTGGGTGGTGTTCATACGAATTTCTTTCAGTTTCCTTCCCGTAGAAGCTGCAGATTTTCCACTGCAGATATTGGCCCACTCTGTCATCCTGTGTTTTATATTCAGTGGGTGCCAATACCGTGCAACCTGATACAAGATAATCAATTCTTTCTGGATATTTATCAAAGAATCTGCATTTGAAGCTAATTTTTTTAGTATGTGTTATTATTATTATTATTTTTGCAGTTATTATTATTATTATTATTATTACAATGTTATATTATTATAATATTACATTATTATTCAGTGAGTGAGTAGCGTGCCATTAAAATGATGATGAAGTGCAAATATACACCGATCAAATATATCCAGTCGAACAAGTGTATACCAAACACATGCGGAACAGCCAAATGTGCACGATAAGATAAGAGGTTTTGATAATGGTACGTCCTCCACTGCACCCGTACCCACATCGAACACGCGCGTCCTAAACTACATTCGCATCCTGGGTATGAAGATAAACTGCATCCGCGTCCTGGGTATGACGATAAACTACATCCGCGTCCTGGGTATGACGATAAACTACATTCCCATCCTGGGTATGACGATAAACTAAATTCGAGTCCTGGGTATGAAGATAAACTACATCCGCGTCCTGGGTGTGACGATAAACTACATCCGCGTCCTGGGTATGATGATAAACTACATTCGCATCCTGGGTATGACGATAAACTAAATTCGAGTCCTGGGTATGGCGATAAACTACATCCGCGTCCTGGGTATGACGATAAACTACATCCGCGTGCTGGGTATGATGATAAGCTACATCCGCATCCTGGGTATGACGATAAACTACATCCGCGTGCTGGGTATGATGATAAGCTACATCCGCATCCTGGGTATGACGATAAACTACATTCGCATCCTGGGTATGACGATAAACTACATTCACATCCTAGGTATGATGATAAGCTCCGTCCAACAGCAAGACCTCAAATCAGGAGGTTTTGAGGAGCATGGAACCACCTCTTAATTGCTGGTGTTCCCAGGTCCACCCTGACCCGTGGGTGCTAGAACTTGTTAGGGTCCCAAATATGGACAAATAGTTAACCCCCAAAGTGGGGTCAAAACACTATGAAAGTGTAAGAAATACTTTGTAAAAAAAATACCAGCTATAAATTTTTTGAAGAAAAAAATTATTACCAGCTGAACATTTTGGGGAAAAAATTACCAGCAATACATTTAAAAAAAAATACAGCTATACATTTTTTGAAAAAATATTAACAGCAACATTTTTTTTTTAAGCTAAAATATTACCAGCAATAAAAATTTCGTTGGCATTAAATAACTCATTGAGTTGTTGCTATGCCGTAAAACAAACCAAAACAAATCGAACACGCCCAAAATGTTATTGTACGGCAACAGGCAAATGTAATGTACGGGGATATTTACTGTAGCCTATTTTAATTCATGACAATATATATATATATATATATATATATATATATATATATATATATATATATATATATGTGCAATCAGTTAAGATCAGGAGCCACGAGAGCCATTATTTGTCTATCAAAAAGCAATATTATTAGTAGGATTCTTATTATTAATTTTATTACGTTTTTTTTTCTGTTCAATACGATACCTTATCGACCAATTGTGAGGTAAATTCGAAAATGTATGAATTTTATTTACCAAAATTCTAATCTTAAGTGATAATTAATATGTACTATTTTTTTAAAATCAATTAGCTGGAAACTCTACTCCTTAAAAATTTGCCTCCATCCGCCACAACAACAATAATAACAAAATCAAATCTCCTGAAGAATGTTAGAAAACTTTAGCAGCTGAAACTGGGTACGAAAGAATAATAATAATAATAATATTAATAATAATAATAATAATAATAATATTAATAATAATAATAATATTAATAATAATAATAATAAATAATAATAATAATATATAATAATAAATAATAATAATAATAATATATAATAATAAATAATGATAATATGTAATAATAATAATAAATAAATAAATAAATAATAATAAATAATAATATGTAATAATAAATAGTAATAATAGATATTAATAATAATGATAGAGAATAATAAATAATAAATAAGTAATAATATATAATAATAAATAATAATAATAATATATAATAATAATATATAATAATATATAATAATAAATTAATAATAAATATTAATAATTAATAATAATAAAGAATAATAAATAATAATAAATAAGTAATAATATATAATAAAAATAATAATATATAATGACTAAAAATAATAATAAATAAATAATTATAATATATAATACATAATAATAATGAATAATAATATATAATAATAATAAATATTAATAATAATAATAATATATAATAATAATAAATAATAATAATAAATAATAATAATAATAATAATATATAATAAAATAATGATAATATGTAATAATAATAAATAAATAAATAAATAATAATATGTAATAATAATAAATAATAATATATAATAATAAATAGTAATAATAGATATTAATAATAATGATAAAGAATAATAAATAATAAATAAGTAATAATATATAATAATAAATAATAATAATATATAATAATAAATAAATGATAATAATATATAATAATAATATATAATAATATATAATAATAAATATTAATAATAAATATTAATAATTAATAATAATAAAGAATAATAAATAATAATAATAAATAAGTAATAATAATAAATAAATAATAATAATATAGAATGACTAAAAATAATAATAAATAAATAATAATAATATATAATAATAAGTAATAATAATGAATAATAATATATAATAATAATAAATATTAATAATAATAATAATAATAATAATAATAATAATAATAATTAGAAATATCCGTGAAAATTTCACGATTTTCCTATTTTAATTTTCTGATAGACCTTAATTCATACGTTAATAATTGAATAAACTCATAGTGAGTTCTACGACAAAAAATATCAGAAGACCCCCCCCCATCACATCGTTAAATATTTGAGTTTAACAACTTTAAGAAAATATTGCAATAACAATTATAAATATGAATGCTAGTCATTATTTAAGAAGTGGGTATAAATGATAAGATTTGAAAATGACACCTTTTTTTATCCATTTCATTAAAACAGATATTAAACCCTTTTATCTTCTTTCTTTCTTTCTTTCTTTCTTTCTTTCTTTCTTTCTTTCTTTCTTCATTCCTTTTCTTTCCTTCCATCCTTTTTTCCTTTCTTACTTTCTTTCTTTTTTTTTCTTTCTTTCTTACTGCAACCAAGTAGCATCTTTGATATATCATTCCACGCAATCAAAATTCAATAGTCCATTATTTATGAGTTATTGGCAGGAGCCATTAAACACTTCTTTCTTTCTTTCTTTTTCTCACTGAAACCAAGTAGCGATATATTTCAGTCTTTTCACTCGGTCAAAACGAAATAGTTCATTATTTATAAAGTATTGGCGGGGCCGGGGGGGACTAAATAAGGAGATAACTAACAGAGGGGGGCACAAGCAGAATTATAATAGGGTGGCCGACTGTCCATTTCCCAGTACAACAATCTGCTGGGTGGGGGAGTCTATCAATCCCCATTGCAGACGCCTGCTCAGGAGAATTTTTCAACATTCGCATATCCAACATGGCTTTAACTGCAACCAAAATTTTAGTTACAGTTACATCTATCGGGATTATATTCAGCCAAGACCTCAATGGGGTAGTCATATCTCCCATCCGTTGCCAAATATCCTGGAAAAATAATCGGTTCATCGGACCGCTCCAGACTCTTCTCTCTTTACAAGAGTCAGAACAGATTTCTTTCTATTCTGGGTATGACGATAAACTAAATCCGCATCCTAGGTAAGATGATAAACTACATCCAGCAGCAAGGCCTCTCATCAGGAGCTTTTGAGGAGCGTAGAACAACCTCTTAATTGCTTGTGTTCCCAGGTCCACCCGTACCCGGAGTGGTATGACCTGTTAGGGTCCCAGACATGGGTAAATAGTTAACCTCCAAACTGTGGTGAAAATACTATGAAGGTGTAAAAATATGTTTTTATAGCAGCAATACTTTTTGTAAAAAAATATTACCAGCAATAATTTTTTGAAGGAAAAAATTATTACCAATAACACATTAATACCAGCAATATACTTTTGGAAAAGAATATTAGCAGCAATACATTTTTTTTTTAAATATTACCAGCAATAAAAATTTTGTTGGCATTAAATAACTCATTGAGGTTGATATGCCGTAAACCAAATCAAACCAAGCAGATTTTTTTTCTGTCTTTACAAGAGTCAGAACAGATTTCTTCTCTCTTTACAAGAGTCAGAACAGGCGAAAAATGGATTATTGCTAGCACATCTGGGCTGTAGCTGCCGAATCTCAGCTTTCTAGTCATGGCGAAGTTCAAAAGCATCTACCTACGACACTTTTTCTACAGAAGAAATGCAGCAAGTCTCTCTTTAGTCTGTCGCTATTCTCATGAAAATTGTTCTGACGAGCCCTATTTCTTAGTTTCCCCAGTTCAGACCTTTACGACTAAGAACCGCCATGCTGCGTATACAGTGTCGAATCCTTCCCATGCCGTCCGTATTCCATTGGTAGAGAGGAAGTTCCATTTCAACAGCTTGTTCCCAATCGATCACGACAATCTTTGTCATATCAAGTCTAGGGTCAACTATTATCTATTCTACATATCCACATAATATACACTTACTTCCGCATCTCACCTATATACGATGACATCATTCAGAAACCGCTACATTGAGGAGTGACTTGTCTTGGGTGAACAACAGTAAAAAAAATGTTTCCGACAGAGAGCAGATAATTTCGCGCGATTAGTACACGCACAAGTTAAATTGGCACGAATCCTCAGATTGCACTAGATTATTCGGATGACCAACTCGGCGAGCGGTAAAGGTTAGATGGTCTGGTTGACCATTGCTACTGAGAGTTGAGTTCTATCTTCATATGTTGCTCCATACAAAAATTCGACATTAAATCACCTAACAACGGTTGACATATCGAAAAGTCAGCCAACCTAACCTGGTCAAATATAGCTATGGACACATACTCAATAGCTTTTTTTTAAACGCCAGTTCTCTAGGCGATTTCAGAGCCACATCCCGCTTGTGGGAGAGAGGATGGAATGTAGAAAATAATTCTTCTCCAATAAGGACTCAGAGACGGTTTTGAACTCTATCATGATTGGAAAGTGGGGTCTGGCCAGCTCCTTCCCAAATATGGCAACAGTATTCTATTTTTGTCCTGATCTGACTCTTATAAAGGTAGAGGATAGCATGAGGAGTCAGGTACTTACTGGAGCGGTACAAGGAGTCGATAATTTTACATGTATCTTTAGTGATGGATCGTATATAGGAGTTCCACTTAAGGTCAGGTGAGTTTAAGACCCAATATCCTCTCAAGGCCTCCTGGAGAGGACATCTGTTTATTGCGACTGGCTATAGTCCGGGGTTTGATCACTGATCAGCAGTGATGGAATGTAACCAGTTTGAGTGGAGCTTATTTCTTGCCGATGGAATACGGGGGGAATGCAGGTGGTTTGCTACTATGTAAGCGGCATGGAGGGTCCTAGCCTTGAAGGTCAGACCTGGTGTTGCCAGGAGATGCAGTTCGCCCGAGCACTTTCCATGGTAGTAGCGATAGAGCCGTGAGAGACTCACCACATCCCGGCTGTGAAAGAGAGAGAGAGAGATTGGTGGGTGGAATAATAATTCTGCAACAAGGGCTCAAAGATGCTTTTGAACTCTATGAAGACTGGAAAGTGAGGTCTGACCAGTTCCTCCCCAAATATGGCAACAGTACTCCATTTTCTTTCTGATCTAGCTCTTATTAAAGGCAGAGGATAACATGAGGAGTCAGGTGCTTACTGGAGCGGTACAAGGAGTCGATAATTTTACATGTATCTTTAGTGATGGATCGTATATAGGAGTTCCACTTAAGGTCAGGTGAGTTTAAGACCCAATATCCTCTCAAGGCCTCCTGGAGAGGACATCTGTTTATTGTGACTGGCTATAGTCCGGGGTTTGATCACTGATCAGCAGTGATGGAATGTAACCAGTTTGAGTGGAGCTTATTTCTTGCCGATGGAATACGGGGGGAATGCAGGTGGTTTGCTACTATGTAAGCGGCTTGGGGGGGTCCTAGCCTTGAAGGTCAGACTTGGTGTTGCCAGGAGATGCAGTTCGTCCGAGCACTTTCCATGGTAGTAGCGATAGAGCAGTGAGAGACTCACCACATCTAACCTGTGAGAGAGAGGTTGGTGGGTGGGATATAATTCTTCTCCAACAAAGACTCGAAGACGCTTTTGAATTCTATCAAGATTGGAAAGTGAGGTCTGTCTAGCTTCTTCCCAAATATGGCAAGAGTATTCCATTTTCTGCCTGATCTGGCTCTTGTAAAGGTAGAGAATATTAGGAGGAGTCAGGTACTTACTGGAGCGGTACAGGGAACCAACCATTTTCCCAAGAGGTTTTGCCAGTTTCACTTAAAGAATTACGTGAAACTGGAATAACCTGCAACAAAAATCAACTCACCAACCAATGAACTATTGCAAGCCTATTGCTACTCTGTTGCTATTTTCATGGCAAATATTCAGATGAGCTCCAATCTTTCATTTTACAATGTCAGGCCTTTACAGCTAGGACATGCCTTGCTATGCCTGTGGAGTTGAATCACCAACATTTCCTCTGTATTCCCTTTGTAAGGAGGAAGTTCCAATCAAACAGTTTTACTCATCAAGAAGTGCTTTGTGAAGAAGCTCTTATGGGGATACTTCCTTGAATGCTTGTCTTAAATTCTCTTTTAGTTAATGAATTGCTATCTATCCTACTTATCCTCATAATCTTCACTTATTTTTTTCTACCTCCTCTTATGTTCATTTCACACCACATCTCATTCATTGACCGTCTACCATGAGTAGCTTGTAAGCCTTGTATTAGATGAACTTTTAGTATAAAAAAAGAGCAGTGAGAGAGACTTGCAATGTTATGTCTATGGGAAAAAGATTTTAACTCTATTGAGACTGGAAAATGAAGACTGGGCAGTATTATCCTATTTTCAGCCTGATCTGGCTCTTGGAAAGATAAAGAATATCAGGGGGAGTCAGGGGTTTACTGGAGTGGTACAGGGAATCGATCAATTTACTTGCATATTTAGTGATGGACCGTATAAAAAACTTCCACTTGAAGTCAGGTGTGAGTTTGTGGGAGATTCACTCACATCATAGCAGCAGAAATTAGCCTCGTGTTCACCGAAATAAAAACATACTTGACAAGGAATAAAACGTACATAAATAACCGGAAAAGCATGGTAAATTGTATGTTAATTTTATACAATTTATTTATATTTTTATGTGTATTGGTGTTTGCATTTTTTAGATTACAATTGTTTTATGGTACATGTGATAGAAAGGAGAAATTTACTCCGTAGTATTACAAGCCATATCACAGAGAGAAGTCGGACACGTGTTGACCGTACCAAGGTTTGTAGTGAAGAGATTGATTTTAACGTCTTTTGGTGAGTGTCCGTATTTCCGACAGGAACAGTTTTTGTTGCATGCTAGGAATATTTTATTATTTTTATTTTTTATTTATTTTATTTTAGAAAGTGTTTAAATTTTATTGTTTTATTTTATCTATAATTTTCAATATTATTATTAATTTATATTTTATCTTTATTAATTTATAACAAGTTTGAGGCGTAATATTCTCTCAAAGCACGGTAAATCCTCGAGTGGACATCCGTTCATCGTTACTGGTGGTTGATCGGGATCAGATCGGCGGTGATTAAATGTAACTAGTTTGGTTTTTGAGGCATTAAATTTAAACAGCCAGTTTTTTTTCCCTCACTGGAAAATTAATACTAGACCGGAAGAGAGGTCAGTTGTCAGTCGCCGATCGGGATAGTATGAATGGAAGAAGAGATCAGATTAAACGATTCTTGCATGTTAGGCGAAGTAGTTTTATCGTTGTTTTTTTTACAATAATTTTCGCCCTAGCTCAATAACCACTCGACGTTGAGAGTTACAGAGTAAGGGGAACAGTTTATGCGGATCGGTGGGGAAGATTAAAGTTAATCCTAGACTTGAAAAGGTTAAGGATTATAGTAATCGGGAAAACATCTCCTTGGAAGTGGGTTCCACAGATTCGCGAGAAGAGGTTGTTCGAGTGGAACTTATATCGTCACCAATGAAATACAAATGCAATGAGGGTGGTTCGCTGCGATATGCGAGACATGGCGGGTTTTATTCGTGATGGTTAAAACTGGTGAAACCAAGGAATGTAGTTCGTCTGAACACTTTCCATGGAAATAGTGATAGATTAGTGAGAGGCTTACAATATGTCGTCTGTGAGAAAGGGGCTGTATGGTGGGAAATAATCCATCACCCACAAGGCCGTGAAGATGATTTGGACTCCATCAAGACTAGAAAGTGAAGACGCTAAAAGGGATATTCATGTAAGACAATGTCCCTTCAGATTCCCCAAAGCTTATTATTCCCACCTAAATATATGTTCGTTGAATCACAATGTTTTTTTTACAGTACTATTTACCCTATACAGGGCCCAAGAGCCACTCGAAGTGGAGGGTTACAGAATAAGAGGCAAACTTTACGCAATATTGCTTTCCTCTTTGATACCTCAACTTTATGAATTTAAACGCATGACTCGATTGGCAGTTAGGTCTCATCATTTTACAGTTGAAATTGCGAGATGCAACCGTAAGTTATATTCCATCAGTGTCTTCTCTCGCACTTCTCGCTTATCGAACTCTCTTTCCATTCAACTTTCATCATCAAAAGATTAAGTGCAATGACAATCATTAATTTCTGTTTCCTTATTTTCTGTTCTTTTAATTTCTCTCTTCGTAATAATGTTTTTTTCTTTCTCACATATTCTTTCCCAATCAGTAACCCGACTTATGTCTTGGTGACTCTGTTTCCTTACTGGGGGTGAAATGATTCAAATGTATCAGGTGTTGCCACCCGCTCCCGCGTTTCGTAAGTTTCTTTTAAACTACTTAGCATTATCTACATGGAATACGAAGGTAATGAGACTGGTCCGCTACAATGCTCGTGGCATGGCGGATCTTAGCCGTGGAGGTTAGAATAGGTGGAACTAAGGAATGTAGTTCGTATGAACATTTGCCATGGATATAGCGATAGAATAGCGAGAGGCTCGCAACGTTTCTTCAGTGAGAAATGGGTTGTACGGGGGAAAATAATTCATCACCCAAAGGGACGCGGAATTTTTGGTCTAGCTCTTGTAAAGGTAGATGATAGTAGGAGGTTTAGAGTGTAATATTAACATTTTGATCGTCCATTCTCCGACTTTCTTCATGTGTTTCATGCACTCAAGTCTGTTGAGGGAGCCTATTTCGGAGAGGGGTCGTATAGATTCAGCTCGGATGATTTAATAAGCAAAGCGGGCATTGACATTACTAGCGCGTGCATGCAATGAACCCAGGGACGTGGTAGCTCCTGTAAAGCTCAAGGATCGGCCATATGATCAAGACTAAGCGCGAAGAAGACAGAAAACCCGGACGTGACGTATGGGGAAGGGATTTGCCGTCTAAAATAGGATCCATCAAAAATTTGGAACACAGCAGAAACTTTGGGAATACCAGTAAGTACACGAGCGAAACGCTTTGAAGACAAAAAAAACAACAAAATACGCGAAAATAAGCCCGAGGGAAACCACATACAGGTGTTTTATGTATTCATATCGAGGGATCGGCCTTTTCTAGATTCCCGTAAAGAACATGAGGGTAGAGCAACGGTTAGTGACTTGGAAACGGAAGTCGATGAGCCAAGTTCGAATTCCGGTCGGGTTCGTAGTATTTACTTTCGTACGAATACCCTTGGGAAAGTAATAAATCCATTGGGGTTAAATAAAAAGTGCTGACAACTTCTGTCAGGTTATCTTGCCCTAGACACATCAATGCTGTCGTAGATGCAATACATTTCTGCCTCTCTGACCACGAGTGTCGTAGAGACACTCGTGACGTGATAATGTAAGGCATTAACACTTGTTGGTATCAAGTATAATTAAATTTACTTCATATGGAATCCTGATATTGTGAAAATAGGTTTTTTTAATCATTTCACCCCCAAGTAAAACAATAAAAGTCACTTACATTACTTCGCCATTATTATTATTATTATTATTATTTTATTATTATTATTATTATTATTATTATTCAAGGGGTTACACCGAGTGGAGAAAACAGAGAGGACAATAAAAGAACAGTTTCAAGGAGACGGGAGATGGCGATTGACAATGCAGTTAAAATTTTAAAGATCGTTGTTTATAGGAAAGCAGAAAGCTGGAAGAGATTTTTGTAAGCATGAAGTGTGAAACTGTTATAATAGAACCTATTGCTACAGCTATCGATTTTCAACTGTAAAATGATAAGACCTAACTGCCAATCTAGTATTGTGCTTAAATCTTTGAAATCGAGATACCAAAGAAGAAAGCCCATCAGAAACATTAAGGTGAAAATATTTATAGATGAGGCAAAGGAAATCAACGTCACGATGTTGCGAAAGTAACTGAAACAGAGATGACAGGTCAGGACTGATAACGTTGCAGATTCTTCTTTGGATTTTGTCAAGAATCACTTGATAAAAAAACAAAACAAAAGCACCGCTCTCGATGTGGCAGCAATATTCGTGGCACGGACGAATGGTAGACTTATAAATGGGCCAGGTAAATTCTGGGGAAAGAAATTGTCTATCACGGCGCAGTAAAACGACTTTCCTAGCAGCGGATTTAAGGGTTGATTCAATATAATCTCTAAACTTCATTTCCTTTATCTAGTTTGCTTTTCTCTTCTTTTTTTATCATTTCACCCCAAGCAAGGCAATAAAAGCCACTAGGATGCAATGAGTTACTGAGAATGAAAAAAAGAAAGGACAATAAAAGAACAGGATTCAAGGAGAGAAAAGATGACGATTGAAATTGCATATGAATTTTTGAAGATCCTAGTTGACAGGAGAGTGAGAAGATGGAAAAGACTTCCACAATTAAGAAGTGCGAGAGAAGAAACTATTAGCATAGAACTTATAGAACAACTAAAAATGTCTACATTGAAATGATGGGACCAATCTGCCAATCTAGTACTGAGGAAAGCTCATTAGAACAATTACGGTTAAAAAGGCAAAGGGGAGCTCTGTTACGGTGACTGGAAATTTACAATAACCGAAATGCCAGATCAGGACTGATAATATGACCGATTTTTCTTTCAATTTTGTCAAGGATGTCTAGATATAAACAGAAGGACCTGACCAGCGATAGCAGCAATATTCGATGCACAAACGAATGGTAGACAATTAAACGTGTACGATAGATTCTGTCGCGAGAGGTTGTCTCACACGCCATGATTAAAAGAAGCAACAAACCCAGCAAGTGATTCGATATAATCATCCCATGTGATATCAGTTGAAAATGTGGATTATGGCTCTATGCTTTATTTTGTTTTACGGTTTATCAACCCCAATGGGTTATTTAATGCAGACAAGATTTTAAGATAGGTTCGTATGAATAGAATATGTATTCTTTGTAAGAAATCAGTTTGTAGATCAGGTTTCTTTTGACGTATTTTTGTCAAGACGGTTTCTGTCGTGACTCAAATTATATTGCTGGCATTTTTACTATAAAAATCTATTTTTATACTTTCATAATGTTTGATCCCCATTTGGGGGTTAACTATTTACCCATAGATGGGACCCTAACAGCTGCTACCACTTCGGGCCAGGACGGACATGGGAACAACCGCAATTAAGAGGCTGTTCCACCTTCCTCAAAACCTCCCGATCAAAGAACTTGCTGCCGGGTGTAGTTTATCGTCATACTCAGGACAAAATTGAAAATGTAAGACAAGGAAGGCGCAGTGAGTTGCTCTCCTCGAAGTTATCGTTAGCTATGTTGATGAAAAGCAAAAAAAGTTTATTTAAGATGATTGATAGAGTGAACGTTCGTTTTGGAGTGAATATTCGTTTTAAAATTAACAGGCATCTCCTTGCCCCATTTAACAACAATCTGTATATTTATTCAATTGTTAAAGTTTACACCACAGTTGCTTTCTACTTTATATTGAATGCCTTTGTTTTTACAGTTCACGGATTTTCCATCGCGATTCCACGACTTTTAAGAAAACGAATAAACAAAACAACATTTAAACTGTACCGTGTCTGAGAAAGAGTAGGCACGGTGGAATAATGGCTAGCAGTTCGGACTGAGGAATTGGCAGAGCCGAGTTCGAATTCCAGTCGAATCTATTACGTTTTATCGACAAAATTGTGTTATTATAAAGGAGAAAGCTCAAACGGTTTTTAATACATGTCTATATCTCTGAGATTATATATTATGGTTACTTATATTATTTACATTATTCGGACTGTTATCCTCATCTTCATTGCCATATTTACAATGTTTTGGCCGTTGTACGCCCCAGCCTTCTTCAGGGGGTTGGTATTTCGAACCGAACCATTTATTGCGTCCTCAAGGACATATGGCCTAGTGGATAAAGAGGTTGGATGAAGCAAAAGAGAGTTGAGCTAAAGGGGAAATAACTGAGACTTCCGGAAGAGGACAATCTACCCCGGTGGACGAAATAAAGGGTTCGTACCGAAATTTCAATCACCTGAAGAAGGCCGGAGCGTACAATGGCTGAAACGTTGGGGATATGGCAATGAAGAGGGAGTGTCACTAGTACGCAAAAGGTACGAAAGTGATAGCAGGAGTAAAGTCGGTGTTTGAGGAAAGAATATAGCGTATGGCGGGGATCAGGATCAAGTCATCAGATGTCGATTGATATTATATTTGAATATTTGAAGATTATATCTATCAGGGAAGCAAGTCACTGACGGGATAAGAAGCTGTTGAAGTAGAAGAGACTGCTACATTTAACCGTTTCGACAGTGAAAGAGTAGGACCGAGATGCCAACCTGGTAGCACGCTTAAATTCATTCAGGTTTGGGTACGAGAGAAAGTAGCTCGTCGGAGCAGTTGCCATAAAATTACTTAAATTAAAAAAGACAGAGGGAAGCCACAGCACGTCTGTGAGAGAGTGTCTGTAGACGAGATGCCAGACTAGGACCTATCACATTGCATATTCGTCTCTGGATTTTGTCTAGGTCCTCGAGATGAACAGCGGCGACACCAGACTATATATGGTAGCGGTACTCAATGCAAGGACGAATGGTTGATTTGTAGATTTGAAGGATGGACTCAGGCGAGAAAAAAACCTTCTGGAGTGACACAGAGAACCCCAACTTTCCTTGCGGAAGTTGTTGATTCAATGTAGTTGTGTCCAATTCAGGTCAGTGGAAAGCGTGAAACCAAGAAGGCGCAGAGAGGCGCTCTCGTGGAGTGGGGCATCAGCCATTCTAATCAGCGACAGGGAGAGTTCTCTATGGTGGTTAATGAGAGCAGTTTCGTTTTGGAGGCATTAAAGTTCGCAAGCCATTTTCATTTTCGAGACCAACAGCCAGGTTACTTTTGACAGTGATGTTGGATGTACTACTGAAGCAGTAGTAAATAGTAGTGTCGTCTGCGTAGATGCCTACTTGGGAATTAATGACATCAAGAAGATCGTTGATGAAAATCAGAAACAGTGTAGGATTCAGAATAGAGCATTGGGGAACACCAGCGTCCGTATGAAAGGAAAAATGTTTAAAATAAAATTATACACACTGTCGTTTTCAGAAAAAAAAGATTTTACATGTGTAATACATTATTACAAGAATTATTTTCATTTTTTTATGTTAATGAGAATAAATTTTATACTTGTATTAATTTATATTCGGTTAAGTGATATTGTTATTAAATTAAAACTGAATTTACTAATCATAAATGGAAAAGCTTAATGCAATTCAACAGCCTCAGTATTTTCTAAATAATTTTCAATTAATTTTATGTTTGTATAAACGTGACGAGTTTTGTTAATTGACATACATTCACTACATTTTCAGAAACTAAAAGCGATGAATTTAAGATTAATTGGTAATTTTCTAACATTCCCTCAAAAGAATATTCGCAAAATAAGGCCAAATATCTAAAATACGACAAAATATTGGATTGTTAACAATATTTTCTTAAAGTTTTAAAATTACTGATTAGTCATAAAAAGGTGTTCACATTGTATTTGTCAAGTGATTTTTGCAGTTACGTACCCTTTACTTAAATTTGAAAAACAACAGGCTACCGATAAGTCTGACAACATCTCATAAAAACAAGCACTCTATGTTAGAAAGATACGATATTTTAAACTAAAAGTAATATTTGTTTCAATTCTGATTAATTAAATTTTAAATCAGCTAACTTTCTCAACATTTCAGAAAAATATATTTTTATTTTTTAATTATTCTTCTGTTGACAGATTTGTCAGTAGAGACGATTTTATAGATTTTACTGATAACCAGGAAAAAAAAATAATTCCAATAAATTTAAATCGGTCGAGGGGCCCAGGCTATAAAAGTAACTGTACGGTTTCACTCCTGGAAGCTGACTGACGGACTTTCTAAGTGACTAAGCGGCCATTATGTTACCCATGTGACTACATCTCGACCAAAAAGGAGATGATCGCCTTTAGCATTCCTACACGCAGTGTAATGATTATAAGCGCAAAAAGTGGGTTCAGCTATCAGTCGTTGTCGTTTTTTTTGCTCATGATTTTCTTTCAAGAGGTGTTTCGGTTTTGAGTTATTGTCAGAGGGCTGAGTCTCGCCCGGGGAGGTAGACAGACCCAAACCCGTTTATGCGGATTCTATGGGGATTTTTTGGCCGAGCTTACAAGTTCGGATGACTCACGTTAAACTCGGCCTTGTGCCACATCTACCCTCATGTGTGTGGAGGGGTGGTGGTAGCAACTAAATATTAACAGTCGAATAGATTGAACGCTGGGTCAACCGACACACACTCGCTAGTCGTGTAATAATCTACTATTGTACTTACTGTTTAATATATATATATATCTGCAACACTTGTTTTGTTATTTCATTAACCATTTACTTGGTCACAACAATCCATTAGCTTATTAATTTTAGTACATCATTTTAAAAAATCAATTCACCCCAAGCAAGGTGATAATGGCATGAAGACGCAAGGGGCTATTGAGAATGAAAAAAAAAAGAAGACTTTAGAAGGAACTGGTAACCCAGTCCTAAACAGGAAACAAGAGATAAACCTTTACTCCTGTTCCAAACACTGGGGCCGAGTGTGAAGCCGACGATCTACCTAACACTCTTGTTCGATACAGTCTTCAAACCTTGAAGTTATTTAGATGGAGTATTTCCCTAGTATTTTATGCTGATTTTTAACCAGTTCAATATTGCTTTTTTTATCTCAACAATATGGGTCGATTCATGCTTCGACCACTAGAATGGACAGTGCAAAATCATCTTTTCTGACCGAAGTTTTGATTTCAAGAGAAAAACGGGTTTCTCTAATCCTGGAATGGTCAACCACTATAGAAGCCGGAAAATATTGTATTCAAAGTTTAATATTGTTGTTTTATATCAAAACACTTCAGGTTCATTCACTGCATTAAGAGACGTGAATTGCAATCGCGCATTCTGTATGGCTTTCTTGGACGTTGCTTTAATCGAAGTGGCCACAAAAGCTTAGTCGCTTAGTAGTTCTGAATCAGACGACTTTCCCTCGTTTATTCTCCACATTTGATACCTCTTCATCGTAGAGTTCGTCATTTTCTAATTGAATTTTCAATATGATGAAAATATTAGCTACTCAAAAGTTTTATTAGAAACGAAAAGGAGAACATCTTTCGTAGACGATTGGATTGCTAGTTCATCTCGCAGACTGTTGATAGTATTAACTTTTAGCCTAAATAGACGTCGCTTTTTTGTAGACTTAGTTTTTGAATGGGAGCCTGCGATAAATTTATGGCTGACAAGTTCGGCTCGTACACGAGACTTTTGTCAGTTCAAGCAGCGCTGTTTGGTCGACTTTTTCGACAGTGTGAAAAATTAACTCAATACTTACCCAAGTATCTACAATTGTATGAAAAACACATGAGTTTGTGTAGTTGTTTTTATAGCTTGAACACCTTTCCCTCTCTTCTCTGTCTTCTGGAAAACTATTCGTTCAATAATCTTTATTTTCTTGAGTAATGAAAATCCATTATTTTTCAAAAACTGCTTTTTATTTTTAAATTTTCTCAGTCAATTCTTTTCGTTTTTTGTCTATTACTCTTTATTTATTTTCTTTCTTTCTTTCTTTCTTTCTATTCACGTCCATTTTTATCTTTGTTTTTTTCCGTATTATATTTATCTATTTCTTTCTTTCTTTCTTTTGCATATATTCTTTTTTCTTTTTCTTTCTTTCTTTCTTTCTTTCTTTCTTTCTTTCTTTCTTTCTTTCTTTTTATTCACGTCCATTTTTATCTCTGTTTTTTTTCCGTATTATATTTATCTTTCCCTTTCTTTCTTTCTTTCTTTCTTTTATTATTCTTCTGGTCTACTTTTCATTCTCTATTTAAGCTCTCTTTCTTTGATTTATTATTTCTTTTTTCTTCTTTCTTTTATTCACGTCTGCGTTCTTTTTTTCTTTTACGATTCATTTCTTTTTCCGTTTACTTTATTTTTCTTTGCGTTTCTTTGCTTCTTTATTTTGTTATTTCAATCACTTGATGTTATTTCTGTCATCTCTTCCTTCGCTCTTTCTTTCATTATTTCTCCTTCATTGTTCTTTCCTCCTCCTTCTTCTTCTTCTTCTTTCTTTCCGTATTTTCCTCCTCAATCTTAACCTCCCCACCCGCACCTCTCTCAAGATTCCTTTGCTTTCTTTCTTTTTTGATCTTTCTTTCTTTCTTTTTTTTTCTGCGAGCAACATAATTCAGATCTCCTCATCCCTATGTTATTTTTTTCTTCTTCCGTTTGTCTAACCTGTCGACCCTTATGCAAAGATTTTTTCTTCCATTCTTCTTTTTTCTTACCGTTCTTGATATTTCTCGGAGCGATTACTTTCACTAAAGGTTATCACCACAAAGCGATAATCATGGAAATATGAGAATAGCGTAAACGCCATGAGGAATGTGAGAAACAAACATCAAAATGCCCAAAATAACCAACCCTCACCTGTTCTCTAGTTAATGGAGATGAAAGCTGACCGTATAGGTCAACATGGCTGCTGGTACGCATCTTAATGGTCTGACATTGCAGTTAAGGGACGCAGCCGATCCCTATGCATTATTCTGATTGGAGTGTTCGTATGTTTTTGCACATACGTGTTGGTACATATCTTTTTATAACACACCATTTTTTTCTCTTTCCTTAAGAGGATTTCTTCATTTACTTGCTTGTTTTTCTTTCACTTTTTTCTTTATTTCCCTTCTTTCTTTCACCACATGTTGCCTATTTCTTTCTTTCTTTCGCCACATGTTACACTTTTCCTTCATTCTTTCTTGTGATCAATTCACTTCTTTCCTTCTTTTCTTTAGATCAAACGTTTCTTCCGTTCTTGCTCTCATTACTTTTTATTTTGATGGCTACATGTTAAATCTTTCTTTATCTTTTGATAACCACATGTTGTAACTTTCTGTCTTTCTTTCTTTCTTTGTTTTTTTGTTTCTTTCTTTCTTTCGATCGCTACAACTCGTTTTTTCGGATGATCACGTTCCTTCTTTTTTTTTCTTTTAAGTTCCATATTTATTTCTTTTAACTGCAACACATTGCTTTTTCTTTCTTTCTTTCTTTCTTCATTATTTTCTCCTTTTATTCCTAGGAATCATTTTTCATTCTTACTTAAATTCTTTCTTTCTTTCTTTCTTCTTAGTTCATAATTTTCCTCTTTTTCTTTTATTTTCACGAATTATTTTAATTCTCTACTTTCTTTCATTATTTCTTCTCAGTTCATTTTTTATTTTCTTCTCACGAGTCATTTTTCATTCTTTCTTTCTTTCTTAACTCATTTTCTCTTTTTCCTTTTATTCTCATTTTTCTCTTTCTTACTTTCTTTCTTTATTCATAATTTTTTTATTATTTATTTTATTCGCACCAGTCATTTTCTTTCTTTTTTCTTTTTTTATTACTTTTTCTTCTTAGTTCATTATTTTCTCTTTTATATTCTCACAAATAATTTTTCTTTCTTTCTTATTCCCTTTCTTTCTCTCTTCATTTTCTCTTTTCTTTTTTATTTACACGAATCATTTTTTTTTCTTAATTTTATTCATTCTTTCTTACTTTTTTGTCAGTTCATCATTTTTTAATTTTTTTTCTTACGAGTCATTTTCTTTCTTTCTTACCTTCTTTCCTTTATTTCTTTCTTGCTTTTGATGGCTACACCTCGTTTTTTTTTTTTTACGATGATCACGTTCCCTATTTTTCTTTCATTTTCCTTTTTTTCCATACTTATTTCTTTTAGCTGCAACACATTGCTTTTTCTTTCTTTCATTATTTTCTTCTTTTATTCCTAGCAATCTAGCCTCTAGTGGCCCGATGGCGGGCCGTTGATGGCAACGTCAGAGGTCCTCTGGCGGTAGCCACCGGTGGGCCTCTAGCATTACCGAGACGAACACGCTGGCGGTCTGACAGCGGGCTACCGGTGGTAAATGCTAGTGACATACCGTCCAGTGGCAGATTGGTGGCTTGCGTGTAGGGTACGGACATGGAGCAGTCCGGAAAGAAATAGGTAAAATCAGATCAATGGAAGATTCAGAAATGCAGTTTACACTAAAAACTATTCAAGTTCATCCTGCAGAGGGATCCAGCTTCCAGTCATATGCAACCTAAGAATAAAATTACGGAAATTAAAGAAGACTAAAATAACACCTAAGCGACAATACAACAGGCTCCTCAGTGGACCACTGTTATAGTGGAACACACCTATTCTATAGAGTGTCTATATTTCTGAGATAAGGTATTATGTACATTATTTACATTATTCGGACTACTGTCCTCATCTTTGTCGCCATATTTATCACAACGTTTCGGCCGTTGTACGCTCCGGCCTTCTTCAGGTGATTGGAATTTCGAACTGAACCCTTTATTTCGCTCACTGGAGTAGACTGTTCTAGTTCCACGTGCCATGTTTGATGGATGTCAGTTATCTCCTGCTAATTTCCCTCTGAAAGTTCTCCACTGCCTTAACTAGGTATTGAACTCGCACTCTTTGGGTCCTGTCACTGGATCTAACCAACGCCTTTATTCACTGTGCCATGTGTCCTTGAGATAAGTTTAAAATCTCTTTTGAAGTTCTCATTTTATCTCCGAACTAAAAAACCAACTAGCGATCACCCGGCTGAGAGAAGAAACAGATGAAGACAACTTTGTTTTGATCGCCCGTTAACCAATACCCACTTCCAACAAGGAAGAGTATATATCACTATTTCACAACGAGAGAGAAAACATGCAATACACAACATTGTGGAAAAATCTGAAATATTAAGACCTGAAGTAAAGTTCAGCAATGGCGAAGATGAGCATAATAACTGGACCAGATGGGATAGTAGAAATGATTTCGGCATCGAAATGGTTAAGGAAATAAACAAAATATACGACAGTGGTGAAATACAGGAAAACTGCTTGAACTGTTAGGAAAATAACAAGAGAACTTGGCGCTGTCTAAGAGATCATTGGTCAAAGGAATCTCCATCGGCCAATCAGCTTAATGAAACCCAAAATCAATCTTTAAATCTGAATTCTGCGGGGTAGAGCGAGAAGTAGAAAAAACGAAAAAGAGCGCTAAGAAAGAAAGAAAGAAAGATATAAGTGCCGGTGTCTCCCAGGGCTCTATCTTCGAACCTACTTTGTTCTTAATTTTCGTCAATGACCTTCCTGATGACATCAGCTCACAACTTGGTATCAATGCTGATGACAACCATTTGGATCTGTTTCGATAGGGTTGTGGCCTGTTTAGGGGCCAGAAAGAAAGACACGGAAGACAAATGTACGTTGAAAAAGTATATTGAAGATATATACAAAACAATAGTGTTAGTAATAAGTAGATTAGCACTGCGTTTACTACTCCACTCCACTTCCCGACTCTCGCAGTTTGTATTTATGAGAGAAGGAAGAGTTCATTATACTGTAAGAGAGTTTACCACAACCCCCCCTCTAAAATCTTAACTCCGCAGGAGTCTGGAGAAATTTTTTTTTTTCACATGTTCCCGTAAAAAAAGTTTACCAACTTTTTAGTGGTTTTCCTCAGCCTGACTTGTTTTACATTATTTAAAAAAAAAAAAAAAAAAGTGTTTCCTTTTGACATCTGGCTTGGAATTTAAAACTTGACCGACTTGTTTTGCCAAGTTCAACATAGAACAAGCTTGCGAACTTTTGTTTGTGGTCTTTTTTTTTCGGTACGGTTTTTTGCTGCTGTTTCCTCCAGAAACTAAAACCTTTTCTCCCTTTCACTGGTCCATTTTTTTTTTTTTTTTTTTTTTTTTACAGTCTAACAATGTTTTTCTGATCAGAGTTTGCTGAAACTGATGCAACTTTCTTGCTCTATTTAGAGATAGAGGCCTGTGTTCCTTGAGCCAGTATCTTTGCTTTGGCTCCTTTGCCTCTAACAAAAACTTCCCTCTTTTTCATCTTGTCAACATGAAACACTTCTGTCTTTACCTTTGCTGATTTCTTCAGCTTCACTTTCTTAGCAGCTAATTTTTTAGCCTTTTCAGATGAAACTGTTTCTACGTTCGATAGATCTCCAGTTCTTACTACTATTGCGAATTACTCGTTAATTTGTTCCAACGAGGCAAAAGGCACATTTCACATCTTTTTTAACACTGGCTGGACGTTGTCTTGTAGTTTTATTTTTTCGCGGTAAGAATTTATAGGCAAGTCCCAAAGAGGTTGTTAGTGTGAGTATTTTTCAGTACGAAAAATTTTGATTTAAGAGTCTTCCCATTGAACGTTATATTTGTAATTAATTCTCCTTCGAATTTAATTTTTTCTCCTGTTACTGATCTTGCAAGATTTTATCATGGTTGGCTTACCCAATCTTTTCCATGATTGCAAGATTATTATAGTTAAGTCAGAACCCGATTCTAGTTGAAATTCTACATTTTGTTTAACATTTTTACATGCACGAATTTCCTGATATTAGCACCGTCTCCTTCATCCGACCTTGTATCTTTTTTTGCAGCTATTGGTTTTATTTTTAGATCGGCAATGCGAACTTTTGTGCCCAACTCGGTTACAAATGTAACATTTTTTATTCCGGAACATACAATCTTTGTACCAATGTAGGGCCCCACATCTATAGCATGGGTTATGGGGCTGTTGTGAATATGGATTATCTCTTTGATAATCCAAGCTATAAAAGCTGTACATTTCCGCTTGTCAAGTAGACGAGTAGTAAGATTCTTAATTGAGTAAAAGATTAGACAGAATCTCTTGTCCGGTTTTCATTACAGGGGCAACTTATGTTTTTTTCTTTGTTTCAGTTTTAGGTGACTTTGTTTGTTTCTGTTTGTAGCGTATTTTTTTGACGTGAGCAATACTAGATTCTTCAATATTTTTAGAATTCTTCTTTAAACTGATGTACCTCTGACATTCTTCAGTGATCTGATGTAGAGTTATAGTCGGCTCATTCTCCAATTTCTTTAGTATTCTTCGCCTAATTTCTGCATCTTTTGCTGAAACTAGTCCTTGCACGAATATCAAGCAATTTGAAGTTATTCGCACTTAGCTCCGCCAGTCTAAAATCATCGGAGTTCTTGAAGCAAAAGTCGTGTAGTCATCCCATTCTTTCCTAGTTATATTAAGACATTTCCATCTCTTATGGAGACGTCTTTGGACTGAAGAGCTCCGTTAGTAATTCTACGGCTTCGGTGAATGTTAATTCGCTAGTCTTACGGGGCAGAATGTAGTTAACGATTTTTGTGCGCTCAGATGTGCCAAGTTTCCTCAGAAGAAGACGTACTTTTTTTCGAGTCACTCCAATTCGCACAATCTGACGTATAAAAGTCCTCATACCTCCTAAAGTATGATGCAAAGGTTATTTCTTCCTCAGGATTGTATGAAAAATTATTTATCGCACTCCAAATAGTGTTTTGCGAAAAGGAAAATTCGTTTTCAATGGGATTACTACAGTTTGTCAATTCTAACACTTGCTTTTGAAATTCAAGCTCTCTCTTGATTTTCCTTTTGAAGTTCGAGCTGTCTCTCTCGATTTTCCTTCTGGGTTTGCAGTAATACATTTTCCACTTTTTCCTGTTGAGAGAGCAATTGTTTTTGCCACTTCTCTTCCATTTTTTCTTGGAGTTGTAATTGTTGTGCATTCTGGTATTTTACAAGTTCTTATAAAATACTTTTGAAATCCTTCATGATAAGTGTGTCTTTTACGAAAAAATTCGATTTTCCTTTTAATCACGGTGGTTCACGCAAAATCCTCGTAAATCTTCGTCACCAAGTTGTTGTGGACCCTGGCAAAGGCAATTTTTTTTGGTCCCCGTGGCCAAGTTGTTGTGGCCTGTTTAGGGGCCAGAAAGAAAGACATGGAAGACGAAGGTAGGTTGAAAAAAGTATATTGAAAATATATACAAAACAATAGTGTTAGTAATAAGGAGATTAGCGTTGCGTCTACTACTCCACTCTCTGAGCTCCTGTCCGACTCTTGCAGTTTGTATTTATGAGAGAAGGAAGAGTTCATTATATTTTAGGAGGGTTTATCACAACAGATAGTAAGTCTGATCAGTCGCGATAAGGTCACATTGGCAGCTAATCTAAAAAATGACCTACATCTGTTGTTAACTGGAGCAATAAATGGTTTGTTAATTTTAACGCCTTCAAAACGAAACTGTTTTCTATCAATCACTTCAAAGACCCTTTTCAACCTTATATCAGCATGGCCGATGCTAATCTCAATGAGATCGACTCGTTGCACTTTTTCGAGTTAACATTCTTGGCGGACATGAAATGGAAGGACTATATAGAATCAATTCTTAGGTCTGCTGCTAGGAATGTTGGTTCGCTCTATCGTAACAGACAATTTTTCTCTCCAGAATATATCTTACATATATATATGTCTACCATTCGAGTATGCTTTGAATATTGCTGCCACATATGGTCCGGTGACCTGATATATATGTAGAGATTCCAGATAAAATCCAAAGATCAATCAGTGATATTTTTTATGCTAACCTGGCATCTCAGTTTCAGTGACTTTCCCACCACCGCAATGTAACTTTTCTGGGCGTTTGTTTATGGTTTCGTTTGGTTTGTTTTATGGCATATCAACCTCAATTGGTTATTTAATGCCGGCAAAATTTTTATTGCTGGTAATATATATATAATCGTGCAACTTTCGGATAATAAGTGTGACATTACTGTAATTATTGAACAATATAGTTCATGCCACATTGACGGAAAACCTACCAGTAAAAAAGAATTCTCTTATTACTAAATTTTTACAAAAAACGCACAACCTTAAAATTTAAATTCAAACTCAGCGTTGCGACCGCACATTCCAAAACAATAGCACATTTCTCATAGCATTTTTTCGGATTACATCTCTATTTTCGCTGTCCTCTTATTACTGAGAAGTAAAAACAAGAACAAATCTATTTCCATACCTGATGATGTCTGTAGAAACAGACGAAAGCTTGTAAAAAATTAAAAAGATCTTATGCAACTGGAATTTATAAACAGGGATCATATCATTCATATACATGTTCGGGGTTGGTGTATCTTATTTATATTGTTTGGGAAGATGTATTCTCGCCATTTAAATCATTAACCTCTATATTTGTTTTTTTGTATGAATGATTCATGAATATATATATATATATATATATATATATATATATTCTTCAAAAAAGTATTTCTGGTAATATTATTTCTTCAAGAAATCTATTTCTGGCAATATTTTTTTCATAAAAAATGTATTGATGGTAATACCTTTTTTTTATTCAAAAATCTATTGCTGGTAATATTTTTTATATAATATTTCTGGTATTAAACCTTATTTTTACACTTTCACAGTGAAGTGACCCTAGTTTGGGGGTTAACTATTTGCCCATTGCTGGGACCCTAACAGGTGCTACCACCCTGCGTCAGAGTGGACCTGGGAACACCAGCAATTAAGAGGTGGTTCTACGCTCCTCAAAACCTCCTGATCAGAGGCCTTGCTGTTGGACGTAGTTTATCGCCATACCCAGGACGAGCCTTTTTTATGGCAATTGTTCGCATGAACTCTTCATTATGGTACCAAAACTTTATGAATTTGAGTGCAGTACTAGATTGGCAGCAAGGTCTCATCAATTTAGCTCAGTTGACTAGATGTAATCATAAGTTCTGTAATAGTTTATTTTCTCGCACTTTTTGCTTCTGGAACTATCTTCCAACTTTGATCTTCAAAAATTTGAATGCAATGTCAATCGTTATCTACCCTTTTCTTGATTCCTCCTCTATTGTTCTCGTTCCTTAATGTTTTGTTTTCTAATTCTTTTACACTAAGTAACCTCTTTACAACTTGGCATGGGGTGAAATGATACAAAAGATGAATAAAGATGAATAAATAAAGCAAAATAAAGACGAAGAAATAAAAAGGAAGAGGGGCAATAATCCGTCGCCCTGTCGTCTGGGGCTGCTGAATACGCCGACTGCAGCTCTGCCTAGTAGTAAGTCCCCACCAATCGGGCATCCTGGGTAAGACGATAAACTACATCCGCGTCCTTTGTAAAATGATAAAGTACATCCAACAGCAAGGCGTCTGATCAAGTGGTTTTGAGAAGCGTGGAACCACCTTTTAATTGTTCTCAGGTCCACCCTGACCTGGAGTGGTAGCACCTGTTAGAGTCCCAGCTATGGGCAAGTAGTTGACCCACCCGCAAACTGGTGTCAAAGCACTATGAATGTGTAAAAATAGGTTTTAATACCAGCAATACATTTTTGTACAAGATTATTATCAGCAATGAATTTTGAAGAAAAAATGACTACCAGCAATACATTTTTGAGAAAAATATAACCAGGAATAAAAATCTTTTCAGCATTAAATAAACCACTGAAGTTGATATGCCGTAAAACAAACCAAATCAAACCCGAATGATAATAGACAGGCTTTTCACCATTCAGTTGCCAGATCTTAATAAATTTTGTAATCAAAATACTTATATTCAATTGTTCTCTTGTAAAAATATATTATCAGCAATACATTTTTGAAAAAAACACTACCAGCAATAAGAATCTTGTCGGCATTAAATAACCCATTGAGGTTGATATGCCGTAAAACAAAACAAAACAACACCTGAATGATAACAGACAGGCTTTTCACCATTCAGTTGCCAGATCTTAATAAATCTTTCATCAAAATACTTATATTCAATTGTTCTTTTGTAAAAATATATTACCAGCAATACATTTTTGAGAACCAAACTATTAGAAGCAATAAAAATCTTGTCAGCATTAAATAAACCATTCAGGTTGATATACCGTAAAAGAAAACAAACCAAACCGAAGCAATAATTAGTTTTCGAAAAAAAAAATTGGATTTCATTTACTCAAGATATATTGAAAGAAAAGTTTTCTTGAAGACAGAGATCAAAGCGAAAGTTGTTCAAATTCATAAATCAATCTGCAGATTCATACAGATTGTAGATAATTGAATGAATATTAAGTTAATTTTGATCTCTGTCTCAAAAATCGACCAAACAGCAACGATCGAACTGATTAAAAATCTTCATCAATTGACACGGTAACGTTTCTGTGTGTTGTATTAGTTATGTGATCAGTGACATGTACTTTTATGTTCCAGGGTTTACCTTTAAGTACGACTTGTTATTGAATATACAGCGGTCCTCGGACCTTGTAAAGGGTGAACCTCGCTGTAAACAAAACAAAAAAACCCTAAAAACTATCCATTCTTCTTCTTCTTCTTCTTCTTCTTCTTCTTCTTCTTCTTCTCATTATTATTATTATTATTATTATTATTATTATTATTAAAGAGTTTTGAGTTCAATATAAGGCTACAAAAATACTTGATGAGTTTAGTTAAAGGGAAATAGCTGAGACATCCGGAAGAAGCATGGCACGTGGAATTAGAACAATCTACGGAATAAAGGGTTCGGTTCGAAATTCCAATCATCTGAAGAAGGCCGTAGTGCAGAACGGATGAAACTTTGTGAATCTGGCAATGAAGATGCGGGTAACAATCCGAATAAGGTACAATAATGTAAATAATCCTAACACCTCATCTCAGAGATATAGACAGAGAGAGTTCAAATTCCACACGCCAGGGTTCGCGCGGCACCTAGCCAGCATTGATCCCTGGAAAAGTGAAAATAACATTTTTGTGCTTCTAAAATCGGTGACAACAAAGATGCGAAAGAAATCGCCCGGACAACCTCCCCAAACTGATTTCCGCTTTATTTACAGACCAAACACAACATCCGCTGACAGATTTATTCAAGGCAAATTAACCAGAACAATTACCTCCCACCCCCAACATTTGTCCCTCACTAACATTCATTGGTGGGGGGGGTACAATAAAAGATGTCTTGATGCAAACCTATTAGAATGGAATGTGCTTTTGGTGCCAAGTCAACAATATTGTAAAGGTGAGAGGTAGAAAGAAAAAACTGGGGTCAATGTGTTGTTAATGTTACCTTCGGTGATACCTGGGGAGCGAGCGGGGAACGATGAGGTCATTCAGTGCATGTTTGTTGCTATTTACCAGTAGACTTACCTGCGGAGAAATATCTATGTTTTTTTTTTTTTGTTTTTTTGACTTATCTCTATTAGGTATGAGCAAAAGTTCCCAGCACTCTTTTTTTTTTAAACTGGATAATGAATAGACATCTGAAAACCGGTTTTCTACTGGAATCTTTTGCATATACGTAATGGTTGTCTTTTAAGGAAAATGATTGAAACACGGTTATGTTTACGGGGTTAGGTTAAGATTATTATTTAGCAGTATAGGTACGCCTTTGGCGAGACTCGAACTTACATTTCCTATCTTTGGTCGAGTCAATATTATATGTAGCAAAAGTTTATACAATTTTGCCGGTATTAAAATTAGCATAACATAAGTGTCTTTATGTTTTTCCAATGCCTTATCCTCTGTCAATTCGCAGAGACCCAGTACTTTCTGAGCGACTGTTCGGTTAAACTCTCTTCCTACGGACGGGAGGAACCCGAAGGAGGCTACACCGAAGGGCGGAGTCTCCTTAGGGGAGGTAGACCGGCCCTGAACCCGTTTATACGGGTTCAATGGGCATATTTTTGGCCGAGCCAACGGGCTTGGAATGCCCACGTTAAAAAAGCCTTGTGTCACATGACACCCTCGTGGGTGGGGGTGACTGAATATCGTCAACTCGCAGAGAAGATGGATTATTTTCCATCCTACAACCCTTTTCACCACAGACGAAATGTTAGAAATATCTCGCTATTTTATCGCTATTTCTATGTAAAGTGCCTGAACGAACTACAATCTCTAGTTCCACCAGTTTTAAACTTGACGGCTAAGACCCGTCATGCCACACATATTGTAGCGAATCAATCTCGTTTCCATCGTAAGCCATTAGTGAGACCTAATTTCCACTCGAGCAGCTTCTTTCCACGATCCGCTGCTTTGTGGAACCCACTCCTAAGAGAATGCTTCCCAGTTCACTACAATCTTAACCTGTTCAGATCTAGGGTTATCCATTCTCTTCCCCACATATCCGCATAAACTTTACCTCTTACTCGGTAACCTTCTACCTCGAGTAGCTCTTAGGCCTTGTACAGTGTGGACATTATTGTAAAAATAAGATATCACAGAAATAACCTGCTAGTTAACAATGTATTATAATTTTCGCAAAATAATATCCGATTTTAAAACAAACATTTTTAATTTTGTTCCAATATATTATTATAATAGTTGCATAAAAATATTTTATTCGTTCCTAATTACTATACTGTCACTGTTAGCTTTATAACAATCTCTTTCAGAATTTAACTTAAAACATTATATTGCCATCATCTTGAACATGAAAAAAAGAAGAGATATGTTTACTGTTTTTTTTTTGTGTGTGTGAGTTGAAGCTTTGTCATAATGCTTATCAAATTGCTGCCAACATTAACAGAGTATGAGGTGAAGGATCCGCTCGTGATCGGAGAGTATGGCGTTGGTTTCTGAAGTTCCGCAGTGGGGATATGAGTCTTGAAGATGTTGTCGGCAATTGACAATTAACACTTAGAAACACTAGCTAAACAAAATCTACACCAAAGTGTCAGAGAAATGTCTCAGAGAATGGATGTCAGCATTTCCACAATATCTCAAGAAAACAGGAAAAATTGAAAAAACTCAGTAAATGGGTTCCACATGACCTCAGTGAAAATCAATATTTTCGATATCTTGAAATGTGTTCGTTGCTGCATCTGCGAAATTCGATCGATCCATTTCCTGATCGAATAGTCACTTGTGATGAAACATGCATCTTTTAGAGAAACCGTAAACGATCGACTCCATGGTTTGATCATAACGAAGCAACCAAACACTTTCAAAAACCGAAATTGCACCAGTCAAATATTATGGTGACTGTCTGATGGGCCGCTATTGGCGTTATTCCGAACAGCTTTCTGGAATCTAACCAGAGTATCCCTGCTTACTCCCAGCAACTAGATGAAACGCACAATTTAGTTAAGCCAAATGCGTCCGGCTTTCTTTTAATTGTCGAGGTCCAATTCTGCTTTATGACAAGGCTCGGCTACATGTTGCAATGATGACGCTGCAGAATCGTACTGATTTGTGATACAAGACTTTGTCACATCCACCATATTCCTCTGGCCTCTCGCCCAATGACTGCTACTTGTTCAAGCATCTTGATAATCATTTGAGTCGAAAGATATTCCGTTGCAGAGATGCAGAGAGGCCGAGAAAAATATTTTACAGTAAGGAATTCTCGAGAAATGTTTATAAATACTCGTTGCAAAATAAAATCATTACATTTGCCTTGATAAATTTCATCAGAGCATGAAACGCGTTAGCTAAGATAAGTCTTCCTTTCGGCTTTATTATATATATATATATATATATATATATATATATATATATATATATATATATATATATATATGGGGAGGAAGTCTGGTTTTGTAAACAGTGACTATTACGGCTAATAATGCAAGACTCTTCAGTAAATCGAATCGATTTCTCTCAGTCACTGTGTGTTTATCTAAAAATAAATACGCTTAAATTCACCTCCATCTCTGCCGTGCGCCAACGGCTTAGTGGTAGAATCCCCTGACTGATGCCAATTCAGCCGGGTTTCGATCCTAGCTAAAGGCAACCGGACGTCTAGCCACACTGATGAGCTGTGGTATAGCGTAACAGTCTGTCTGGATGACAATTTATATATGAATTTATTTAAACAAAGTAACTAACAATAACAAAATGTCCTTGACGTAATTTTCAGTTAACAGTATAAAAATAGCGTTCTATAAATTCTTCCAGTTGCTAAGGACATTATTTTTAGTTACTTTGTTTAAATAAGTTCATTTTGTTTTTTGTTTTTTTGTTTTGCCTTGAGAAAGTCCACATTGGACGAAACGCGTCGGCAACTATTACAGTTTTCCTATTGTCATATATATATATATATATATATATATATATATATATTATTTCGTCTCTCTCGTTAGTTGGCTAATTTGAGGTGAGAAAAACTAGATACAGAGATAAGAAATACTGGAATAGCAGAAGTTTCAGAGTTGACGATGAAAATTCTCGTAAACATATTTTCAATTTTTCTAGTGTCACTCTGAATGAGAGTGAACTGGTGGTTCTTTCTCGAGTACTTGATTTCTGCATTCCCCCTTCTAAAACCTGTAAGGAAAAGATTTTTTCTGAGTCTACTCTCAATGAAGTTGACATGTTCTTTCCTCTTCTGATAAGAGTCAAAGCCAGACGACTTGAATTGTCTAATGAATATGCTTCGCTCACTTGCTGTGTGGCATTTTCTTGCCTGGCAAAGTGTCCATTTTTAAACTATAAAATCTTTAAAGTCAAAGAATGATGTGTACATTACTAAGCCTGATAAGTATTCTGGTGTTGATTATTTGGATCAAATGGCCAGTATTTTGAATGATGCCTCAAAGTTCAAGATAACAAGTTCTGCTAGTACGTGTGACAATACTAGTAAAGCTGAAGCGAGAACACAATAGTTGCTCCCAGTATAGAAGAACAATAGGATTAGACCTGTAGGCTCTCAACGGCCTAGAATTTATGGACTGCCAAAGGTGCATAAGAATGATGTACCACTTAGACCCTTCTTATCTATGGTGTGTTCTGTGCGTTGGCCAAATGGTTGACTGATCTGCTCCAGCCAGTATCTGATTTCTTCTCAGCACACAGTATTTCTGACACTTTCCGGTTTTCAAATTTCATAAGAAATTTTTAAAATGAGTCGGATAATAAACTGATGATATCTTTCGACATCGTCAGCTTGTATACCAATGTAACCCTTCATGAGACCATTAATATATGTGCTGATGCTTTTTATAGAGGTAATTTAGGACCGGATAGCATTCCTGAAAATTTGTTTATAGAATGTATGCGTCTAGCCACTGAAGGTGTTGAATTCAGTTTCAACAATATTATGCATACCCAGACCGACGGTGTTGCAATGGGTAGTTCTTTGGGTCCCATACTGGCCAATATTTTCGTAGGTTATCACGAGGAACTTCTGTTTGACAAGGTCCGTAAAACCTACATTTATACGAGGTACGTTGATGATACCTTTTCAAGTTTTGATTCCACCAGAGATGCCACTAATTTTTTGGGTAGGAACCCAATTCTCTGCAACAATCCCTTCAGCTTACTATGGAGACTGAAAGTGACGGGTATTGCCCATTTTAGATGTTCTCATAGAACGCAAGCATGTAGTTTTTTTTACACCAGCATCTTTGGTAAACCCACTTTTACTAGCTTGTACACAAGTTGAAACTCTTTTGTTCCCAAGGCCAGAAAAATTAGTCTAATTTCTACCCTGGTTCATCGTGCTTTGATGATCTGTTACCCTCGTGTGTTAATTGGAGAACTTGCTTCCAAAAAACTTTGACAGTAATGGTTATCCTGCTAATATCATCAAACGCTTTATCGATGGTAAAATTAGATGATTTAAGTAACTAGCGGTTCTAGGACTTAGTCGATGCCTGATTTGTTTGAAGTTACCTTGGCTAGACGGGGAGTGTCAACTGCTTGCTGACAGAAATATTTGCTTGCATTGCTTCATGCTACAATGCTGTTAAGTTGCGTACTGTTTTCTAAACGTGATCTGAGTTTCTTTCCTACAGCAAAGGTCGGTTGTCCTATTTTCAGAACAGTTCAGTTATATATAAATTCGAATGCCGCTGTGATGCGGTGTATATGGGACGAACCAATTAGAGGACGGAAACGAAGATTACGCGACTTTTGCCTTCCTATTTGGGTTCAAGTAGTCAGAGTCGTGCTTCAAGAGCCACTCAAGCAATGCACGACTCCGCTATTGGGCAACATTTGCTGGACAACCCCGATCGAGATTATAATGATGCATTTTTTTCCATCTTACATAATGCTTATTCAAACAGAAAGAGAAAATTTTGTAAATTTAATAAAAGCAAATGCTAAGAGACAGAAATACATTACCAAAAAAAAAAAGACAAAAAAAAACCCCCCAAAACATTTAAACAAGATTTTAAAAATATCATTTATTTTAATAACTTTAAGAACCATTTCTTATCTAGTAATGGCTTCAATGTTCATATATTTTTGTTTTGTTTTTTTTAAAAAAAACACATGGACGTTTCAAACTTACTTACCTCCCCTGACGTTTACATCGTGCAATTCAAAGCGCACAGTAGGCAACTTTAGCGCTTTTCACTTCACAGTTTAAAAAGAAATGTAATTTTCAGATGAATGCAACAATTTTGTCTTAGAAAAAAACAAAAATAGTGACATTGTGCTAATGTCGAAAGAACTCCGAGTAAATGATCAAGATGGTAATTTTCTCTCTTTCTTTAATAAGGATACTAAGAAAATTGTCTGTGAATATGAGAGGACCCTATTGAAGATAAGTAGACAAAACTTGTCTAAATTATTCACTGAGACATGTCTTAATGAAAACATACTGCCAAAACACACGTAATTTATATATATATATATATATATATATATATATATATATATATATATATATATATATATATAAATAAAACATTAGGCAGCATATAATTTATATACAAAGAAATAATCACACATAGAATCAATCAGTAATATCAATACTATTATTGGCGACATCCATTGCTAGTAGTGTATAATGTATGCATTAAAATACTGTTAATCCATATAGTGATGTGATCCTCATTTATAAAACTGTTGTCTGTTGTTTCCAGTTTATATTTTTTTAAAATGCAAGTACTTTCGAATAATACTTTATTCATCGTCAGGCATATGTTTTCCTTATAAAATCAAAAACTTGGAGACGAAATAGGCCGGAGCGTACAACGGTCGAAACGTTGTGAACATGACAATAAAAATGAGGACAACAGTCAGCACAATGTAAATAAAGTCTACTTTTGTTAATTCAATCCCACTTTCATTGTCATGTCTTTACTTTTCGTTTGTCTTTGCGAATAAAACGTTTTTCGTCTTATTTTTTTTATCTTTTTTAAGTTTTTTAACCTAAATTTCCTTGATTCAATTCTTTACTGAGTACAGCCCAGACGTTTCGTTTGGTTTTGTTTGGTATGTTTTACGGCATATCAACCTCAATTGGTCATTTAATGCCAACAAGATTTTTATTGCTGGAAATATTTTTTAAATGTATTGCTAGTAATTTTTTTTTTTAAATGTATTGCTGGTAATATTATTTTTTTTCCGAAATGTATTGATGGTAATAATTTTTCTTCGAAGATTTATTGCTGGTAATAATTTTTTACAAAATATTTCTGGTATTAAAACCTATTCTTATACTTTCATAGTGTTTTGACCACAGTTTGGAGGTTAATTATTTACCCATAGCTGGGACCCTAACAGGTGCTACCACCCCGGGTCAGGGTGAACCTGGGAACATCAATAATTAAGAGGTGGTTCCACGCTCGTCAAAACCTCCTGATCAGAGGCCTTGCTGTTGGATGAAGTTTATTGTCATACCCAGGACGACAGCCCAGACGTGAGAGCAACACTCCATTTTTAGTCTAATCTGATTCTTTTTATCATTTTAAACATTATTTTTAGAGGATACACGTTTCTGAGTAAAAACTCTATTTATTTATTAAACAGTTTATTTATTTATTTATTTTCATCTATCAGCCTAAATGTTTGAGAAATCTTATTAAATAAAAAATTGCGCTTCCCGGCAATAAACGGAGAGACTACTCAAGTACGAGTCTCTACGAATGTTTAAAGTTATGTGTGGTATTAATGAAAATCCATTACTAATCTGCTTCTTGTAAATATAAAACATTACAGAAGGAATCGGTATTTCCTGGAGCGAAAGAATGAGACCTCTGTACAAGATGGTCCGAATGTCTTGTCACACCCTACTGAAAAGTAATGAGAACAATAGAACAAGTACTACAGTAACACGAAACACATGTACTGGATTCAGTTTATTCGCTTTCATTGACGCTGTCACACATCGAGAAGGTCTGTATGAACATCCATCATTCTCATGTCAGCCATTTGAAATAGAAAATTATATGATGTAAGGATAACAAGACATGTGAACTACATTGTAGAATGTGTAGCTTCGGCCCAGATATGATAACATTATTCTATTTTTGGTCTAATCTAACTCTTGCGAAGATAAAGAATGGTAAACGGAATCAGATACTTTCTGAAGTGATAGAATATATTTCTTGTAACTTTAGCGAAGTATATATATATATATATATATATATATATATATATATATATATATATATATATTGATTAGAAAACAGACAGCCTTAGGGGTCCATTCATTATATTTTATTTCCCCAGGAAGGTGGTTTTACCTGGTTCTTCAGATCACATCTCCAAGCATAAGAAATGGTTTTAAATTTACGTATTATTTTTATACACTTTATATATATATATATATATATATATATATATATATATATATATATAAAAATAAAAAAATATATATATATATATATATATATATATATATATATATATATATATATATGTTATGGTCCAAGTTCCTTGTACCCCGGTGATGGTCCAAGGTTAGAACCAATGAAGAATAACACGAACACATGTATGGAATACAAAGATATATTACAACAGAAATATAATACAAAGAAGTAGAAGTATTAGTAATGACTATCAGATTTGGTTAGAGTGAACTATGTTGTCTCGACAAGTATCACTATTCTAATGTCCTTACAATATGCTCTCAATTAATATGCTCTCAATTAATATGCTTTCAATTAAGTCTTACAATCTCCTCATACCTCTTGAGAAGAGCAGTATTTATAATGTCATTATTATTATGGGTAAGTTCCCATAACAATATATAATATATATATATATATATATATATATATATATATATATATATATATATATATGAATGAGGTGTCGTATTGAACGTTCATCTTGCCTGCAGAAAATTATGGGTCTAACGTCCACGTATTTAGTGTTATCATAATCTTTTTATCCCTTATGTGGTCTGGCCTTCTGGATAATCTTTAGGGAATTATTTAATCATCAGGGATAAACTGTTATCGCTCCAATACCTGTGTATATGGATATCTCGTCTTGATCATTTTTTTTTAGTACTGCTTAATTATTGCTCGTCCTGGGGCCCATGGAAGGAGCGTTCACGTCTCGGCCCCCGCCGATGAGTTTTCGCATTTCTCAATCCTTCCCCCAACGCAAGGCTGCAATCAGCTGTTGGTCAATGTAAAGCCAACCTCCAGAAATGGCGATATGCCACCGATGATGACCACAACTGCCAATTCGGGCAATTAGAAACTGTGAAGAACCTTCTAGTTTGACCCAATCTTGTAGATCCATGTATAGTTAAAGACGTTGAAATCTTAACACCCCAAACAAGGCTCTGTGTGCAACATTGGATGAGTGTAATGTAGCAACACGATAAGAAGAAGATTGATCGTCCTGTTTCTATCGGATCTACTACAGGGATTGAACTCGCGCAATTTTTATACATCCGACATCGCGAATCGAAGCTTAAAATCTTCTAAGATTTTGTCCCGCACTTTTTGCGTAGTTGGCGTTTGGCGTACGCCCTTAAACTCTTTGGATATGACTAGTTGTATGGCAAAAGAGAGAGAAAGAGTGAAAGAGAGAGAGAGAAAAAGGAAAAAGTGAGAGAAAGAGAGAAAGAAAGAGATAGAGATAGACAAAGAGAACGAGAGAGAGAGGGAAATAGAGAGAGAGTGATAGCAAAAGAGAGAGAGAAGAAGAAAGAGATAGAGTGAGACAAAGAGAAAGAGAGAGAGAGAGAAAGAGAGAAAAAGTGATGGAAAAAAAGAGAGAGTGAGAGAGAAAGAGAGAGAAAAGTGATAGAAGGAGAGAGAGAGTAAAAGAGAAAGAGAAAAAGTAAAAAGATAGAGCGAGACGAAGAGAAACAGAGAGGGAAAGTGAAAGAGAGTGATGGCAAAAGAGAGAAAGAAAGATGGAGAGAAAAAGAGAAAGAGAAAAAGAAAGAGAAAGCGAGAGAAACAGAGACAAAGGGATAGAGAAAAACAAAGAGAAAGAGAGATGGAAAGAGAGAGAGAGAGAGAGAGAGAGAGAAAGTGATAAAGAGGGTGAGACAGGGTACGTCGGCATATAAAAAAATAATAAATTTGCCTATTTATATTATTTGCTTTTTAGCACTTGAAAAGTTTGATAAAATGAAATAGTGTACGAAGGAACGTCGACTTGAAAAGTTCTTTCTTACTGCTGTCACTTATCAGTTAAGTCGGTTTCTTTGATGCTGCGTAGTGTTCCTCCTTATCATTGTAGTAAGGGGGGAGCAAAACGGCATGACAAGTAACTTCTGTAGTTTTTTGTCGCTATCTGTCATGATTATGTTGTTAAGCGTCTATTTATAAAGGTCTGCTTCCATAGAAGTTGATGTGTTTATTTAACTTCTTTTTAAACTTTTTTTTCCATTGGCTGAAAAACAACTTTCATTTTTTTTTATGCAATACTTTGATTTAGAATCACGTATTTTCAGCTGGAAGTGTTTTATCTCACGGTCCTTTGTTGGATTTTAATTTCGATTATGTTACAAGCTGTCAGAGTGAAAACTTCTGCATAAGGCGAGTACGTCAAGGCGACGTGATATAAAAAACTTCATTGCTTAATGAAGGTGAAAAATGAAGTCTCGTATTATCAAATTACAGTTTGCAGTATTTATCAACGAGGCTCAGATTCGGGATGATTCTGCCAACTGTAGACGAAAATATTTTCTGTAATTTTGAAAAGAGTCATTATCATTCCAAGAGTTGTTTTGCGCCATGGCAACACTCCTAGTCTGGTTGCAATTTAACTGAATGATAGCATGAGTTAATGGACAGCCGGGGAAAATAATTTGATGACTGAATAATGAATGTAAGGAATTTTTATGAATAAAAGATTTTGTCAAAAAGATCAAAACGAAAAAAGAAGAGAAACTTATGCATCAGGCTGATAAACAAAAATGCAAAAAAAATTACAAACAGCGGTATAATGCATGTTTTCAACATCTCCCACTTGAATAAATGCATTCAACCGAATAACGCATGTGTGAAGCAATAGATAAAAAGGTACTCTGAGATTTATTTTTGGGAGCTCTATGAGATGGGAACAGGAATTAATACTGTCTGGCCCCAGAATGACAGTTAAGGACAGCATCATGGGACATTTTATGTCCGAGGTGGCAGTTAATTTTGCTTTAGTTGAGGTAGCATGAGCAGAATCATATTTTTGTTGGTTTGCTTTGGTTTTGTTTTACGGCTTATCAACCTCAATGGCTTATTTAATGCCGACAAGATTCTTATTCCTTGCTATATTTTCTTTTTCAAAAATGTATTGCTGCCTAATATATTTTTACAAGAGAAGAACAATTGAATATAAGTATGTTAATCATAAAATTTATTAAGATCTGACAACTGAATGGTGGAAATCCTGCCTGTTATCATTCAGGTTTGGTTTGGTTTTGTTTAGTTTTATGGCATATCAACCTCAATGGGGGCACCTCGGCGTGGTGTAATGGTTAGCAAGCTTGTCTCGCTAGAACAATTACAACTGAGTCGTGACTTCGGTCCTCACTGGGTTCCCCATGCTTTCGGCCTTGTGCCACATCTAAGCTACGCTTGGAAAATCACTATCAACTTCAATGGGTTATTTAATACCGACAATTTTTTTTTTTTTATTGTTGATGAAATTTTTTCAAAAATGTATTGCTGCTAATATATTTTTACAAGACAAGAACAATTAAATATAAGTATCTTGATAAAAAAATTAAAATATGGCAACTGAATGATGAAAAGCCTGCCTGTTATAATTCAGGCTTGGTTTGGTTTGTTCTATTGCATATCAACCTAATGGATTTTTTATTGCTTGTAATATTTTTTTCAAAAATGTATTGCTGCTAATATATTTTTACATGAGAAGAACAATTGAATATAAGTATGTTGATCAGAAAATTTATTAAGATCTGGCAGCTGAATGGTGAAAAGCCTGCCTGTTATCATTCAGGTTTGGTTTGGTTTGGTTTGGTCTACGGCATATCAACCTTAATGAGTTAATTAATGCCGACAAGATTTTTCTTGTTGGTAATATTTTTTCAAAAAATGTATTGCTGGTAATTTTCTTTTCAAAAATGGTTTGCTCGTAATATTTTTTCCAATTTTTTTCCAGTTCGCGGGGGTTAACTATTTGGTCCATAGTTGGGACCCTAACAGGTTTTACCACACTGGGTCAAGGGTGGATCTGGGAACACCAGGAATTAAGTGATGGTTCCTCGCTTCTTAAAACCGCCTGATCAGAGGCCTTGCTGTCGGAAGTAGTTTATCATAATAACCAGAACGCGGATGTAGTTTATCGTCTTACCCAAGACGGAGTTTTTTTTTTTTTTTTTTTTTTTTTTGTATGAAATATATGTATCATATAGAATAGTCATGTTCGTGGGGAATTTTTAAACAGATAAAATAAGGGTACCGGT
>CAHIKZ030005438.1:520000-537500 GCA_903632075.3 Acanthosepion pharaonis
ACAGTTACGATATGAGGCAAACGTCATACCAACTGTACCAATTAGACTCGATATAGCGCCGCTCAGTCACATATTATCTGGTGGAGCTAATCCAAGTTTCCCTTACCCATAGGACTTCCCCCCACCCCCACGAGCCACGACTACTATCCCCAAGCCGCACCATTCAGACCATTAGAAGCTGGTTAAGCAGGGATATACAAGTGATAGAAATTATTAGGAGGATTTGAGTTAATCATAATTAAGTAATTCATCAAGTCTAGAAGAAACCTCAACAGAATGCAGAAAGCATTCACCATCTATCATACCAAACCTAATGGTTTTATAAAACATAAGCAGAAATTCATTTTTGCCAAAAGTTCAGAAAGGAGTTCAAGGTTCAATAATACATAACAAAAACGAACAATGAGATATTAAAAGAACATATGAAACCTTATTCTTTTTAAAAATATATTGCTTTTATATGCCCGAAGAAGGTCACGAGACTGGAAACGCGTGTAACAGAAATATGACGAATTAAATATAATATATATGCTAAAACAAATCCACATTATAACCAAACACGTTTGCGATTTTATCTCAAAGAAAAAGGGTTGTGACATTTTGACATTGTGTAAATTCTTGATTTTCTGTATTACAATTCGATTAACTTTGTTAAAAGATAATGAAGAAATCTTTTAATTAAGATTATTTTTTTAAATGTCACTCCCAACAGGAAATTTCTAAAATCGTGTAGAACTTCCCGGAATATCTTAGAACTTTACAGAACCGTCTGGAACTTGTTTTCTTTTTCTTCTTTTTTTAATTTGCAAGCTTGTATTTTATGCTACAGCTATAAACTGTTAAATGCGTTAAAATACATAAGTGTTATCTAATTACATCATTAGCAAATTGAAAATAAAGCTTTAGAAATATTTTTATTTTTTACCCTCATTGCGTATATGGTAAAATCGAATTTTCGGTTTGCGGTGGGGTGACGTTTTTCAAGAACTAAAACAAACTCAATCATTTTTCCATTACTTTTCAATAGAAGTTCATCTGTTTATGATACGTGAACATAGGATAACAAAAATGTCATAATTATGCCGCGCTAGGAAATTTTTCTTGCCGGAGTCGATCCTTCAAATCTACAAATCAACCATTCTCCCTTGCATGGAGTATTGCTGCCATATATGGTCTGGGATCCCTTTTGTTTCTCTCAAGGTTCTTGATAAAATCCAGAGACAGATATGCAATGTAATTGGCCCTGATCTGGCATCTCGTCTGCAGTCGCTCTCTCACAGACGTGCTGTCGCCTCCCTCTGTCTTTTTCACAAATACTGTCATGGTAACTACTCCGATGAGCTGCTTTCGCTGGCTCCCAGACTTCATGAATTTAAACGTTCTACTAGGCTGGCATCTCGCTCTCACCCTTTCATTGTCGAAACTGTTAAATGTAACCGTCTCTTCTACTCAAATAGCTTCATGTCTCGCACTTTTCACATGTCGAACTCCCTCCCCATTTCTTGTTTCCCTGATAGCTATAATCTCCAACTATTCAAATGTAATGTCAATCGACGTCTCCAGATGCCTTGATCTATCCCCTATCCTTGTCTTCATCCATTCCTCTATCACTCCTATTTGCTCTCGCTCCAACTCTCGGTAACCGCCTTGCTTGGGGTGAAGCGCTTTAAAAAAACCTCTAATATATGTGCGTGTGTGCGCATGTATATATCTCCTTTTGTATTTTGTAAATATATGATAAGAGTTCTACAATTGCCTGTTACTTCTTTTACTGTCCGACTTTATACCGAAATGTGTTTTTTTTTCTTCATTTTATTTTTTCCAGTTTTTATCTTTCTTCCGATTAGTCGTGGAATGACAAAACTGCATCTCATTTTCCTCGATTTTCATTCTTGACGTAAAATGAGTTAAAATTCACAACCTACGCATGGATCGTATAGCAAGACACGTTGAAATGTCACATTTAAGAACGTATGCATGGTATGAATTTCGTTTAAATTTAAACCATGTTTTCAAGAGCCAAAGTAAAAACGCAACGAACCTTTTTTTTCCAACTCAATATATATAAATCGGCAGCTCAAGGGAGATAAATCGCAACCAAAAGTCATTACAGTAGAAAATACATGGCATATTTTATACCGGTATTTGGCAACTTTCACAGATTGCTTTAATTTTCTTTTGTCTTTCTTTCATTCTCTTTCCTTGTATTATCATTTTCTTCTTTCTTTTATATTTTATATCACTTTCATTTTTCTTTCTTTGTTTTTTATTTTCCTTTCTTAATCATTTCTTTTCGTTCTTTTCTATGTTCTTTTTCCTTCTTTTTTATTCACTTTCATTCTTCTTTCCGATTTTTCTTTTTCTATCTACATTTTCGTTGCTTTCTTTATTTCTTTAATTTGTATATTTTTCTTCTATGTTTACCACTTTTCCTTTCACTTATCTTTTTTTCCTTCCTTCCTCCTTTTCAATATATATTTGCCTCTTTCTCTCTTTCTTTCTTTATTTATTTATTTCTTCCTTCTTTTCTTTCTTTCTTTCTTTCTTTCTTTCTTTCTATTTTTATCATTTTTTTCCCTTCGTTTTTCTTTCTTTCAATCTAAATTTTCCTCGTTCTTTTTCTTTCTTTCTTTCTTTCTTTCTTTCTTTCTTTCTTTCTTTCTTTCTTTCTTTATTTATTTATTTATTTCTCGATTTCCTTCTTTCGCTCTACGTGTTACTCTTTAGTCTATATTCTTCCTAATTTTCTTTCTTCCCTCTTTTTTATACCTGCCGTTACTTTTGTGAAGTCGTGGCTCTTGGGGCACTGTTCCGAGGTTATCTGAATACTTGGATGAGTATCGCTGCGGAACTGAGTGAGTAGCGGCGCTATATCGAGTCTAGTTTGTGTAAACTTCGACACTGAGTCCCGTGGTACAACTTGTAAGACGTTTGCGTGATATCGTAATGGTCCAGGTTCGATTCTCGGTGGTGGATGCTGATGAGTCCCAGGTAGGACGAAACGGCCGTCCAGTGCATTTTGTTGAGGATTCTTCTAGACTCATTGCTATAAGCCTAAATCCCCAAAATCAATTTCTAATATATGTATATATAAAGAAAGAAAGAATAGTAAGATACATAATCCGGTGTTCTTATAGATATTTTTATTTTTACAAAATAGTGCTAAATGTAAATTTACAGAGCATTAGTATTATAAATTAATTTAAAATATGTTTTTTTCGCTACACAGTTCTAACCATGTTTCAAAAATTGAAGTGTAGCGAAAAAAATATTTTAAATCAATTAATTTAATATATATATATATATATATATATATATATATATATATATATATATATATAAGATTTGTCACTTAGCTGATTGATGTTACCTTCAGCAACCAGACTACACTGTTTCGTCGGCGCCTCCCCACCTCAGAGATTATTCCACCCCTCCTCTGGGTTATGGTCACTGTGTTGATGTTGATTCTTATATTTGTATACCCTCTATCATTGATATTGAACACTTTTACCCATAAATATTTTTTTATATGTGCCGTGTGCCTTTAGGACTTTGTGATACCTTTTCACTCGAGATCCATCCAACCAATTTTGACCAAACTTGGGCCATACATTGTATCATGTAAGAGATAGATTCTTAGTGCAAAAAACTCGATAATTGTTTTAAAAAATCAATAATCGATAAAGCTGATCAAAAATCAATGAATTCAACTTTTTTCCTCTGATTTCGTTCAGTCTCGGTATGTAGGTTACTTGCATCATGACGAGTTCAACGATGCCTCATTTTTTATTTCTACGTCATTGCGTTTAGCGAAAAACGAAAAATCGGTTTCAACACAAATTTTAAACTAAAAACTCCCTTAAATTTCAAGCAATCTAATACAAACTTCATTCAATTGTAGCTAACAATAAGTCCATTTAACTTGACAATTGAGTCCACCCATATTGTGAAAACCCGCGTAAATTGTGAAAAATTGTGATTTTTACTGGTTTCTTTCTTATTTTTCTTTGATCTATCAACTAATTTTCATCAAACATAATTGCTTTATAAATGTATCTTCTTTACATCCCTAATAGCAAAAACTTTAAAATAATTGTGGTCTGAAGTGGGTCTTCATGTTGTCTGTTTTACCATTTCACAACCTCGGCTAACATCGATTGAATAAATGCAGACTACTTCTGTTATATCTGTAACTGCATTAATTCAATTTTTTTTTTAATGAAGTTACTTTAAAGTAATTGAAGAAGATAGACTCTGTTACATCTAAACATGATGCTGTTTTTGCTCCATTCTAATTGAACGCTTTTTTCTGATCGACCAGCTGGGTATGGTTGCTAGTTTTACTATAAAAATGTTCTGTTTTTTTGTTTGTTTGTGAGCTCACTATTTACCCATAACTGGGAACCTAACAGGAGCTACCAGCCCAGGTTAGGGAGGACCTAGGTGCAGTAGCAGTTAATAGATTGTTCGACGCTTCTCAAAACCTTTACTCTACTAATCAAAGGCCTTGCTGTTGGATGTAGTTTATCGTCATACCCAGAACAACCTGCAAAAATTTGATAACTCGTAAAAAAAAAGAACAAATCAAGAAAAAATAAAAACGAGTCTCTTGTTTTAAAAAAGAAAAGAAAAGTTTCTAATATTTGCGTTCTCCCACTCCTTAACAAATAAAACATTTAAAAAGTTAAAAGAAATTTTAGAGCTGGCAAAAAAAAAAAGGGAAGAAAAAGAAAGATTACGAAGGTAGAACCTCTTTCCTAACATGGCGACAGATAAAACTCTCTTTTGATTTTCGCTTTTAAAATACGCTGATTTCTAAAGTAACAATAAAACTCTTTGCTCGCTTAATATTTATTACTGGACGACAGTAAAGGAATAACAATACACTCACAAATTCACTGATCGATTGGAATAAGTCCGAGTGTTTAACAAAGATGCACTCAAGGCAACGTTTAGGCATTTATAAGGAAACAAGGGAGGTAATTAGCTATTGCTGCCCGTCTTGACATGACCACTTAATGCAGGTCAATATCTTGCGACTCTCTCGTTGTATTATTTGAAAGAGAAATTTTGTTATTTCTAATCGAATTTATTACAAGATTATTTCAGGGAGGAAACAATAAAGAAATAAATCGAATGAAATAGAATCATAGAGAAAAGAGAGCAAGTATAAGGGAACTAAAAGTAAAGGATAAAGACGAAAAAAGATGGCGGAAGAAAAGAGTAAAATGCTAGCGAACAAGAGGAAATGACAGCAGCGTCGAAACAAAAGATAAAAGAAACGGTAAAGAAGAAGAACAACAACAAGAACAAGAAGAATCTAAAAAGATGTCGATCGAAAATAAGAAATGGAATACTACTACTACTACTACTACTACTAATAATAATAATAATAATAAGAAGAAGAAGAAGAAGAAGACGTGATGTTGAGGGAGAGAAATGGAAAAGAGCAGTAAAGAAAAATATGTGTCAAATGAGGAAGAAAAGATGCAAAATTTGTGGAGTAGATGAAAGTGAAAGTCGAAGAAGAAATAAGAAGAAAAAAGCGTCAAACGAATAAGAAGAAGAAGAAGTGGAAGAAGAAGAAGAAATATGGTGGAAGAAGAAGAGAAGAAGAATGGTGATAGAATAAAAGGAGAAAAAGAAGAAGAAGAAGAAGAAGAAGAAGAAGAAGAAGAAGAATGGTGGAAGAAGAAAGAAGAAGGATGATGATGCTAAAAGAAAAAAAGAAAAAGAAGAAAAGAAGAAGAAGAAGAATGGTTGAAGAAAAAAGAAGAAGAAAGGAAGAAGAAAAAGGATCATTTAAGAAGAAAATAAAAACTCTTTTTCTTCTTCTATTTGCCATGTTCCTTCAGGGAATTGGCGATTATGGCTTTCCGCAATACTCTATCCTTTATATCTCTTAATATCGTTCGTCTTTTTGTCATTCTCCCATACATTGCTCCGCTATCTATATATTCAAGCTCGCCAAGTAATTTCTGAATTTCTTTCTTCTCTCTCTTTCCTTCAATCTGTCCCGTGAGTATCAATTTTTCCGAGCCTTTCTTAGCCAGTTGCTTATAATGTTTTCAGATAAAAAAAAAAAAAAAAAAAAAGCAGCGATTATTTTATGATTTTTCTGTAACATTTCAAAGTCGCTGACTTGTTTCTGGGCAAATAGCTTTTTTCCCACCGATCACGACAAAGTTTTCTTCTTTTATGGGCCGTGTCTCTTCAGGATGTGGTTGATCATGGCTCTCCACGATTTCCTCTCCTTTATAGCAATAAATTTTGTCTGTTTTCTATCCCAATCCTAATCCCTGTTCTGTCAATCCATTTACACAGGCTTATTGAGTAGGTTATGCAATGTCTTCTTCTGTCAACCTGCTTCTATATGTTCTGGGAGTGTCAGATTTTCCAAGCCCTCTTTCCTCATTATGTTCCCTAGAAATTTCATCTCTCTCTTTCTGATTCTACGCATAAGTATCTTTTTTGTTTCAGGCTTACCACCATTTCACGCTGAAACACCGGAAAAATACCAAGGGCTGTAAGCTTGGATGTGCGGGTGGTGTAATAGATAATAGGTCGAAATTCTTAATTGGAGAGCCGAGTTCTAATTTCCGTAGGTTTCGGTATATTCACTTACGCACATATAACCTTGGGAACGGTATGAATCTACCTCTTCTCCCCCAGGTATGGGTTAATTAACATCACTTATCAATAAATCATTATTATCTCAAAAACATAAATATTTACAAACTAAAAATATTTTGTATTTAAATAGCCTGCAATGGGCTCATAAGTTATAGAAAGTGAATCAATCAATAAAAAAAGACTTTTTTTGTTTCCATTTTCTCTAATTCTTTACCTTTGCTCACATATTCAGTCCATGGTATCCTCAGCATCCTTCTGCAGACCAACATTCCTATTTTCTCAAGTTCCGATATTACATAGACTTCCAGTACTTTTTTCTTTGTTTCTAATGAAATTTGCATGTTCCTTCATACATTGCTTAGCTTTTGGAAGACATCTTTCGTTATTCCAATGTGCCTTAAGATTTATCCAATTTTCCCTCGTGCTGAGTACGACGATAAAGTTCATCCACCAGTAAAGCCTCTGATCAGGAGGTTTTGAGGAGCCTGGAACCACCTCTTTATTGCTGTTGTTCCCAGGCTCACCCTGACCGGGAAGGTATCACCTGTTAGGTTCCCAGCTATGGGTAAATAGTTAACCCCGAAACTGGAGTCAAAACATTATGAAACTATAAAATTTTATAGGAAAAATATCTGCAATACTTTTTCATAGTAATAAAAACTACGAGCAGTACATTTCTGGAAGGAAAAAAAAGAAGTAACTAAGGCTCCCAAGAAAATTAAATTTCGGCATTCAGTGACTCAATGTATTGATATGCCGTGAAACAAACCAAACCAAACCAAACCAAACCCAGTTTTCCCCGTCCTGGGTAAGACGATAAAGTACATCCGCGTCCTTGGTAAGAGGATAAACTACGTCCAACAGCAAGGCCTTTGATCAGGAGGTTTCTGATGAGCGTGGAACCACCTCTTAATTGCTGGTGTTCCCAGGTCCCCTCTTACGCGGGGTGGTAGCACCTGTTAGGGTCCCAGCTATGGGTAAATAGTTAACCCCCAAACTGGGATCAAAACACTATGAAAATATAAAAATAGGTTTTAATACCTGAAATACTTTGTAAAAAAATATTGCCAGCAATAATATTTTTGAAGAAAAATTATTACCAGCAATACATTATTCCCAGCAATACATCTTTGAACAAAATATTACCAGCAATACATTTCTGAAAAAAATATTACCAGCAATACAATTCTGAAAAAAATATTACCAGCTATACAATTTTAAAAAATTACCAGCTATACATTTAAAAAATTAACAGCAATACATTTAAAAAAAAAATAATTTTACTAGCAATAAAAATTTTGTCGGCATTAAATAACCCATTGAGGTTGATATACCGTAAAATAAAACAAAACAAACCCAGTTTTCCTACGAGTACAAGGAGATGGAGATGAATAATATACCTCTCCGAGATGCTGTATACATTACTCTGAAAATTTAACCCACGTCATTGAAATCGAATATGATCGACATCTATCATGGATGACAATGGTTGTAACAGCTTTTTACTATAACTACTCTCTGGGAAAAAAGATAGTTATGGAAGTAACTGCTCACATCTCCGTTAACCATCGTGACATGACAGGGACAAGACGTTTTTTATGTATATATGTCGATGAGATACAACGCAGGAAAATGTGTATTCATGACTTGTTCCCAGGATTTAAGAGTTTAAGTAAAGTTTAAGTAAATATGGACAGTCTCAAAGGACTGGCGATAGGACGTAGTACAGAGATAGGTGTATTTATATATCTTTCGAAGTACACTAGTGAAATTGAGTAGTTAATAGTGGTTGGCAATGAGACGGAACAGATTGATTGTTTAAATAATTTGGTTATCTAAAACTGAAACATACACCCTTGTGCTAACTGAAACAACCGCTTTCGTTTCCCTTCTTTCACCAAACGATCAGTTTTAGACTCACTGGAGTGACAGGGTGTAATCGAGTTTTATTTTTTCCTCAGATTAGGTTATTTGCAGTGGTGGGCAGTGATATGAATCTATTTTTGGGGTGTATGATAAAATTTGTTTGGTTTTGAAAAATATGGTGTCAGCCGTGATTGCATCAGATTTTTATAACGCCCAGACGCTATTGTCTCGACTGTCGATTAGTTTTCTTATGGTCATTGTCTGCGATGGACATTACTCCGTGGGAGTGTAGGAAAATTTTAAAGCTGCACAAACACACTGGCAAGAGTTACCAGTGAGCTAATCAAAGTACTATCGACTGGCTCGGGAACACTCCTAATTTAAATCTAATCGAAGATCTGCGGCTAGTCTGCAAGGAATGACTTCGTGGAATGGACATATGAAGTACTAACATGTGCACTGGGTTATGCTTCATTGGAAAATTACGAAAAAAAGTACATAATAACAGAATTATTCGTTTTGTTTCAATTAATTTACATAAGGGTGTATTTTGGATTGCAAGAATAAATTTTTTTTGTGAGTGAATATACCATTAATAATTTTTGAGAATAACAATGATTTTTCTAGATGCAAGTTCTACTATTTAACCCATATATGGGAGAGGAGATTGATTAATACCTTTCGCGTAAGTGGGCGTGATGAAACCGACCGGAACTGGGACACATCTCCCTCTTTGTTCACAACTCTCAGATGCCTGAAACTTTGTGTGCATGAATGTATTTCGAAGGTGGTTATAGTTTATTGAATTGGTTTTAATGATGCTCCTGGTTTGTTGGTTTTGGTTTTTCTATAAGTGTATTTAGATCTATATTTGTCACTGACCATTTCGAGTTTCCTGAATTCTATTTCTGAATTGCTGATAGTGATTAGATTGTTTGTGCTTTTAAGGTTGTCAGTAGGAATTTTTTTTTCATGGAATTACATCTTTCAAACATATTCAAGAGTACGTCATCCCAGAACATTTTTCTAATCATCCTCTGCCAACAACTGCTTTAGGTGCCTTTTACAATCTTCTAGGGAATTAAATTTCTTCTTTTTCAAGAGAATTCCGTAAAAACTGCAATAAATGTTAACCCAAAGTTGCAATATATTTGCTGAGTATGATGAATGTCGGAAAAGTTTACGGCTAAGAAGTAAGCAAATTTTTTCCTAACGCCAAAGAAACATGCGGTTTAATATTATCTCGGTTGAATATTATGTCAGTTCTGTTTTTAATTTAATTACAAAAATTAAATTTGAAGTTTTTAGCTTCCATTTTTGAAACATGGTTATTACTATGTAGCGAAAAAACATTTTAAACCTTAATCTATAATATTTATGCTCTGTAAATTTACATTGAGCACTGATCTGTAAAAATAAAAATAAAAAATGTCAATAAGAACACCGGATTATATATCTTACTGTTCTTTCTATATATATATATATATATATATATATAAGGTGTGCTATATTTATGGGATAAAGTACTCAATATCAGAGATAGTGAGTATGTAAATATAAATATAAAAGTGAACATTGAAGTCAACACTCAGACAGGGTGTTTCATGCTAGACGCAATCATCAGACGGCCTGACGATTGCGCCCAAAGTGTAGGAGAACGAACTAAGATTACACCATAATTCCCCACCTGATGAGACGTCTAAAAATGTTTTCCCTTTTTGACGTTGAAACAAAAATGTACAATTTTGTAGTGGATATGTGGATGTTCTAATATAACACTGCATAAGATATATATATATATATATATATATATATATATATATATATATATAAATATCAAATATGTGGTGCAGTTCAATTTATATTACAATGAATCATTCATACAAAAAGTAGATTAGTAAAGTTAACGATATAAAATGGCGAAATCCCTTCGCAAACTGAATTTTAATGGTGCATTAACCTACAAATCACTCGATGAATGTTATGAAAAAATGTTATACAAAATATTAAATGCAAATTCAACCTTAGCATTTATTTTAGTTTGTATCCGTTTTTAATAACACATTAAAAAAAAACAAAAAAAAAAAAAGTATTTCGATTCGCATTTAATTTTTTCGTTTCGGATGCTACCTGAATTTTACAAAAGACAAAATAATTTCCATGTCTGAAGATGACTGAATGTAGAGTTGAAAGTATTTGCGTATTAAAGAAAGGCCTTATACATCTTTTAATTTTAAAAAAACAAGGATCATAACATTCATCAAGTTATTTGTAGGTTAATGTACCTTTAAAATTTTGTATGCGAAGGATTTCGCCATTTTATATCATTAACCTTACTAATCTACATTTTTTTATGTATGATTCACTGAAATATATATATATATATATATATATATATATATATATATATATATATATATATATATATATATATTTTAGAGAGATAGAGATGTAAAAATAATGAATTAGTAAATCCAACGAGAGTCAGGTTCATGTTGCCTATGTAGCGACGGAAGTCTGTTCGTTTTCCTATTTAAAAGTTACGTGGCTCCTTCCCTGTGACTTTTAGCTTTCGTTATCCTATCTGTGTGAAGTGGTAAACTCCCCGCGGCGAACGAAATTGGTTCGAGGGTCTTTTTTACTTTCAAAGAGTTTTTCGTGCGGAAAATATCCGCCTATGGTATACAGTAGAGACCATTGTTTTTCAAAGCTTGAGAAATGAGGAGGTGGATATAAGAGAAGGAAACGGGGGAAATTATGAACGAAGGAATGAAAGAATAAGGAAGAAAAGGGAGAAATAAAAAAAGAAAGATGGGTAAGAGGAATGGAGAAAGGAAGGAAAGTAGAAAAAAATGGAAAGAAGGAATAAAGAAATAAAGAAACAAAGCAAAACAGAATGTAAAAGGCAGGCAGGAAGGAAGATAGAAATCTTACTTATTATAAAACGCAGATTGTGTGTGTGTGTGTGTGTGTGTGTGTGTGTGTGTGTGTGTGTGTGTGTGTGTGTGTGTGTGTGTTATACGTTCATATATTGGATCGGATTTCCTACATTTTTCAACCGATTTCAACAAAACTTCACAGGACTATGTAAAATTACCTTGCAGTGGTTCTGACAGCACCAAAAATTGGAAAAAACACAATTGTTTTTGCGCAAAATCAATTTGAAAACACGATTAAGAGGCATTAATGAAAGGGGGACAACTCATATCGAGTTTTACTTACTAATATCGAGTTATACTTATTATAAAAACCCAGGTTGTGTGTGTGTGTGTGTGTGTGTGTGTGTGTGTGTGTGTGTGTGTGTGTGTGTGTGTGTGTGTGTGTGTGTGTGTTCATTTATATATGGGATTGGATTTCTTACATTTTCAACCGATTTCAACAAAACTTCACTTTTTTGGCAGGTAGTGTTTCTTATTGTCTTGCGCACTTTTTTCTTTATTTTTACATTCAGAATGCTTTAAAAATTCCATTTACAAGACAATTGTTTATAATAAAATTCTATTCAATCGGTAGACTCATAACGATTGAAAACAATGTTTTTGTTTTAGTTTGGGTTTGACCAATTCGTAAAAAAACAAAAAAAAAACAAAACAAAACAAAAAAACCTAATTAAGACATGCGTGTCCATCAACCTTAAACAATAATCTTTGTCAATTTTTTTTTCAGTCTTTATGATGGTCGATACTTGATCTATCTTTTACTGTTACCTCCCCGAGCAACGCCGGGCTCTACTGCTAGTTAATAATAAAGAAGGTAGCAAGGCAAAATGAAAGAGAAAGAAAGAAAAAAGATACAAAAATGAATGTGGAACGAAGAAAGAAAGGAAGTAAGACAGAAGGGAAAGAAAGAAGGAAAAGAGAGAAGGAAGGACGGAAGGAAGGAAAGAATAAAAGGAAGGGCGGAAGGAAGGAAGGGCGGAAGGGCGGAAGGAAGGAAGGAAGGAAGGGCGGAAGGAAGGAAGACAAACGGGAAAGAAGGAAGGAAAGGAGAAAAGGAAGGTAGGAAGGAAGGTAGGAAGGAAGACAGAAGGGAAGGGAGGAAGGAAAGGAGAAAAGGAAGGAAAGGAGAAAAGGAAGGAAGGAAGGAAGACAGAAGGCAAAGAAGGAAGGAAAAGAGTGAAGGAAGGACGGAAGGAAAGGAGAAAAGGAAGGAAGGAAGGAAGGAAGGAAGGAAGGAAGGAAGGAAGGAAGGAAGGAAGGAAGGAAGGAAGGAAGACAGAAGGAAGGAAGACAGAAGGCAAAGAAGGAAGGAAAAGAGAAGGAAGGACGGAAGGAAGGAAAGGAGAAAAAGGAAGGAAGGAAGGAAGGAAGGAAGGAAGGAAGGAAGGAAGGAAGGAAGGAAGGAAGGAAGGAAGGAAGGAAGGAAGACAGAAGGCAAAGAAGGAAGGAAAGAAGGAAGGAAAACAAAAGAGAAAGAAGGAAGAAAAGGAGAAAAGGAAGGACGGAAGGAAGAAAAGGAGAAAAGGAAGGAAGGAAGGAAGGAATGAAGGAAGGAAGGAAGGAAGGAAGAAAAGGAGAAATGGAAGGACGGAAGGAAGAAAAGGCGAAATTAAATATCGAATAGAATAAAAAAAGAATACAAAAAGACAGTATGATGAACAAGGAAGTAAAAGTAAATAAGCAAAAGAAAAGGAAAGAAAGAAATAATAGAAATGGAAATTAAAGAATGAAGAAATGTCAGAATAATAAAGGAAGGAAAGGAAGAGAGGGAGAAATATAAAGGAAAGGAAAAAAAGAACATAAAATTAAGATGAAAAAAAAACAACAAGGGAAAATTTAAGAAAAATATGTGTAAGGAAAAAAACAAAAGAAAGAAAATACAGGACCCAAAAGATAAGCAATAACAGTATAGATGGAAGAAGGAAAATAAAAGTAAAAAAAAGAAATAAAGAGAGGGTGAAACATCAAATGAAGGAAAAAGAAAAGCAAAGAATGCAAAATGTAAACACCCCCGGAATTGCTAGAAATGTAAAAGTAAGAAAGAAAAGACAAAAGGAAAAGCAAATACTAATAATGAAAAAGAAAGATTTAGACAGAAAAAATAAAGGAAAGAAAGAGGCAAAATATTAGAAGGAAGGAAGGAAGGAAGGAAGGAAGGAAGGAAGGGTGGCAGAGAAGTAAAAACTACAAAAGCATTAAACCCTATAATAATTGATATAATGGTAGAAATAAGAAAGAAAATAAAGGAAGAAAAAAACGAAATAAGCACATGGGAATAAGAAGAGAAATAGAAGTAACAAAGAAAGAAAGAAGGAAGGAAGGCAGGCAGACAAGAAGGAAGGAAGGAAAGAAAGAAGCAAGCAAGAAAGAAAGAAGGCACGAAGAAAGAAAGAAAGAAAGAAAGAAAGAGGCAAATGTTAATAGAATGAATGAAGGAAGAAAGAATGGAAGGAAGGAAAGATAAAAATGTTAAAATAAACGGAAAAGGTAAAGGAGAAGAACAAAACCAAAAAAATAATGAACAATTGCTAAAAGAAAGAACTAAATAAGAAAAATCAGCAGAATTGAAGAATGAAAGACAGAAAGAAAGAAAAAAAGGCAATTGTTAAAAGTGAAAAAGAAAGAAAGAAAGAAAAACGAACACATGTTAAAAGAAAGAAGTAAATGAGAAAAACACAAAATAGAAGAATTAAAGAAGGAAGAAAGAAAGAGGCAGTTTTTGAAAGAAAGAAAGAAAGAAAGAAAGAAAGAAAGAAAGAAAGAAAGAAAGAAATAATCAAAGAGACTTTTGTTAAAAGAAAAAAGAAAGAAAGAGTCAGTTGTTAAAAATGAAAGAAAGGGGCAGTTGTTGAAAGAAAGAAAGAGACGTTTGTTAAAAGAAGGAAAGAAAGAAAGAAAGAGTTGTAAAAAAGAAAGAGACAGATGTTAAAAGAAAGAAAGAGGCAGTTCTTAAAAGAAAGAAAAAGGTAGTTGTTAAAAGAAAGAAAGAGCGGAAGAGACGTTTGTTAAAAGAAAGAAAGAAATAAAGAAAGAGACAGTTGTTGAAATAAATAAATAAAGAGATGTTTGTTAAAAGAAAGAAAGAGACGGTTGTTAAAAGAAAGTAAGAAAGAAAGAAAGAAAGAAAGAAAGAAAGAAAGAAAGAGGCAGTCGTTAAAATAAGAAAAGAAAGAACGTAGACGAAATATTCTGATGGTGATCATATTATAGAGAACATTCTCGAACCTAAATGGAAGAATTCATATTGCATTTTTTTTTTGTATTTTTAATATAGAATATTTCACAGAATAAACACCAATAAAACCTCCCTACTTAACACAGAAAAGAAACAAACAAATAACGAAAGAAAAGAGGAAAAAAAAAAAAGAAAGAAAATTCTTGAACAGCAAATTGATGTTTCGCATGAAGGAATAACAGTTTCTACAAATCCGGAGCATTTCACAACCGCTTTCAGTAACTATACACTTCCACAAACTAATCCGTCACTAGGAAGACAAGAAAAAAAAAACCCTGGCGTCCTCATCATTTTTTTTCTATGAGAAAAGAAAGAAGCTACATCTTTTATGTGCCGTGTCTGTTCAGGACGTTGGCGATCATGACTACCCACAATTCATTGTCCTTTGTAGCCTATAAAACATTTTGTTATCTCTCCTAAACCTTTTTCCGTCTTCCATTTACTCAAGTGTCCCTCTTGTCTTCAATCTGTACTGTGAATGTAACATTTTCTACGCCTGCTTTCTTCATTCTGTGCCCTAGAAATTTCAAAAAAGAAAGACATTTCCTGATGTGAAGTATACATGTCCTTTTTTTCTCTAAAACTCCGTTGTTGCCCACATATTAGGTCACTGTTATTCTCAGCATCCTTCTGTAGAACCACATTTCTGTTGCTTCTTTCTCTGGGTGGAGATTGTCAAACATTTACTGACATGGGGGGACTGATATTTCGTAGCAGTTCATTACGCTTTTCTCTGTTTCTAACGAAATTTTCCCGTTTCTTAATACTTTGCTTAGATTTTGGAAGACATCTTACGCTGTCCCAGCACGTCTTCTGATTTCTGTGTTGCACTCTCGGTCTTTTGTTAAAATACTTACCAGATATTTAGATTGTTGTACTTGTTTGATTTTGGTATCTCCAATTTGTAATTTGCATGTTGAGCTGTCCCTTTTGCTAACAACCGTGTATTTTGTTTTCTTCCAATTGGTGTTTAGTACTTTCTTCACACCGTCCTTCACTTCCTTCTGTAGAAGTCTTTAGATTTTCCTTCTTGTGTCTTCTATTAACACAATATCTGCATACATTTTATTTTGCTAAGATTGTGGCTGCCAATAATGAATCCTGTAGGACTTAGATTTATTGTATATGAAATAAAATTTTGGCACAAGGCCTAAAAGGAGAAATGGGTTAAGGCTGGTCGTCACTTACTATCCTATACCTAGCTAATCTGATTCACGACCCATTCATTCATTACAATTTGCACATCCACCAGGAGAACTCATCCACCATCATACAATACTTCATATACTATAATACAGCATACTCTCAGAGAATCTACAAAACACACCCCATGACATAAAAATTTAATGAGCTTAAATTCTGTATATAAAAATCAATCCTGGCAGGACTTCTAATTCTCTCAGAATGGCCACAATTTATATATTGAACTCTTTCTCCTTAATAGTATATTTCTCATATCCTCTAACACACAATAACTTCTTGCATCTTAGTGGCTTTATTGCCTTGCTTGCAGTGAAATTATTAAAAAGAAAATAAATGCTCTGCTTCTGTTTTTTTTTGTTTTTTTTTTAATCATTTCATTCTAAGTAAAGCGGAAATACCACTTATGCACAGGAGTTACATGGAATGAAAGCGAAAGAAAAGACTGAACATATGGTGGATTGAAGAAAGGATAAAAGATGAACGGGATTCAAGATGACTGAAGATAGCGATTGACATTGCATTTAACATTTTTAAGATTGCAGATATCAAGAAAGGAAGTGAACGGAAGCGAGTTCCACGGGTGGGAAGTACGAGAAAAGAAACTCTTAGAGTAGAAGTGGCGGTTGCATCAACCTATTTCAACAGAAAAAGGGTAGGACTTAGATGCCGATCTAGTATCACGCTTAAATTCATGTCGTCAGAGCAATTGCCAGGAAAATGTGGCTTCCCTCTGTCTTTTCTACAAATGTCACGCTGGTGAGAAAGTGAGTGATGTTGAGTTGCCTGGTCAGGATCGATTACATTACAGATCCTTTTGTCAAGAACCTCGAGATGAACAGCAGGAGCACCAGACCACATATGGCAACAATATTCAATGAATGAACGACACAGAAGGCGCACGGGAATAGTAAATGATGCCTTTCGGAAACTAAGCAAAGTATTAAGAAATTGGAAAATCTAATTATTAGGTTGGTGCAAAAATAATGTCGTTTTTGACGTTGAACTTAACGTTAAAAACGACATTATTTTTGCACCAACCTAATAGAAACAAAGAAAAGTGTACTGAAAGGATTTGTGTATTTTTAATAATTTCATCCCAATCAAGGCGGGAATGTCACTAGTGCGCAAGAGGTTACAGGGAGTGAAATTGAAATAGAGACTAGGAAAGAACAAAAGTTGAACGGGATTCAAGACGATAGAAAGTGACGATTGACATTGCATTTAAATTTTTGAAGATCGTAGTTATCAGGGAAGCATCAAATCGGAAGGGATTTCCACAGGCGGGAAGTGCGATAAGAGAAACTGTTAGGGTAGAAATGGCGGTTGAATTTATTTTTTTCAACACTAAATGAGTGGGACCTAGATGCCAATCTAGTATCCCACCTTAATTCGTGTAGTCGGGGCATCAGGGAAGTTGCCTGGAAAATATTTGTAGAAGAGTGATGCCACGCCACGTCAGTGTTAAAGTGAATGTAGTCGAGTTGCCTGGTCAGGGTCGATTACATTACAGATCCTTTTGTCAAGAACCTCGAGATGAAAAGCAAAAGCACCAGACCAGATATATTTTTTTAAGCATATCACCCAAAGCAAGGCGGGAGTTCCGCTAGCACGCAAGGGATTACAG
>CAHIKZ030005438.1:542500-697500 GCA_903632075.3 Acanthosepion pharaonis
GTGAATACAGAATTGAATGAAATGTAACGTATTCTTTTGAATAATAAATTCTGTAATTTATTATTTTGAAGAATAATTTTGAAGAATTTTTTGATAAAAAAAACCGGAAATTATTTATGACTCAGAACTAATATATATAGCGATTTCCTAAACGCTGCTTGGATGTGTCACAAGGCCGGAACTAATATATATATATATATTATGGATAGATTAAAATATAAGTCAAGCCGGAATCTTTGCATCTTTCTCTTTCTTTCTTTCTTTCTTTCTTTCTTTCTTTCTTTCTTTCTTTCTTTCTTTTCTTTCTTTCTTTCTTTTCATATTATTCTCCGCATTTTCTTTTCTTTTTCTTTCTTTTTTTTCATATTCTACTCTGCGCCTTTCTTTCTTTCTTTTTCCTTTCTTTCTTTGCATATTTTTTTCTTTCTTTTTTTCTTATTCTCTGCCTTTCTTTTCTTTCTTTCTTTCTTTTGCATATTTCTTTTTCTTTCTTTCTTTTCATATTATTCTCTGCGCCTTTCTTTTCTTTCTTTCTTTCTTTTCATATATTTCTCTGTCTCTTTCTTTCTTTCTTTCTTTTTTCTTTCTCTCTTTTTATTTTCATATTCTTCTCTGCCTCTTTCTTCCATTTTCTCTCGGCAAAACTTTTTCTGACAATCGAGAGCCTTTCTCTCATTTTGTGTTTTCATATTCTTCTCTGCCTCTTTCTTCCTTTCTTTTTTCTTCCTCTCTTTTTATTTTCATATTCTTCTCTGCCTCTTTCTTCTTTCCTTTTTTCTTTCTCTCTTTTTATTTTCATATTCTTCTATATTGCATATAGATTAAAATAGGCTATTGCAAATGAAGTTAAAGACAAAATATCCGAGATACGAACCAGCATTGCGGGAAACCTCAATGGCCAGTGCTTCGACGTCCTATCAACATACCGCAGACAGAATGAAACAGGGACATATCCTCTATTATGCCTTGTTTCAACCAATATAACATTCTCATTACACATATTCTTGGTCCTTATTCAGTGGTCCTCGAAAAGCCTAGAGGCTAATGCCATAAATAGCACCTCAAACGACAGGATATACATCTAAAGACACAGGTCAGATAAAGATTCCTTCATCTGACAAATTTATCACACACTAGGATGACAATTTACATCATCTTTCATTTGTTTGTTTTCATTCATCTTTCAGTTTTTCTACATTTTCTTATTCTTCGTGAGTTCGTCCTGACTTCATTCATTATTCTATTTGGTCTCTTCGTTTTGGATAATACAATTAAGCGCCAAGAATTGGATCATGAATTGTACAATATTACGCGTCAAGAATAGATAATCCCCAGTTTCTCAATTCCTTCTCGACGAAGATGGAATTTGACGGCCCCGATAGTTTCAATTGGACGACTGTAGACTTTAAGGTTAATTGGGCCTGACAGAACCAAGGAATGGTAAACATATATTCCGGGCAGTCAAACTGAAGAAAAATCTGTAAAGCTACAACCACGGTCGGAGAAATGACTGCTGAGAAAAGAGTCCATGGGACGGTAAAGAGAACCTGGGATATGTACTTGTAAAAAGATTCCTTCAGTGATAAAAAGGGGAGACAAATCGATCACTGACGCATTCACTCCAGCGGCCTCATGTTTTAAATTCAAGGGACAGCCTTCTTTCAGTCAATGAAAAATAAAAAATGAGTTATTTTCCAGTCAAGTTTTCACATCGTCGGCGTTTTTAGTTGTGATGGTTTTTGTTGACATGCATGTCGTCTGGTCACACGGCTCTGTCACTTCCGTAATCTGCACCTTCATAAATAGTGATGTGTTGCAATCGCCGGCTTTCTTTCTCTATTCTTTTCTTTCTTTTATTCTTTCTTTCTTTCTGTTATAAAGTACGGAGAACGCTCGTAGCTCTGGTTGATAACACTGTAAGGGAACACGGGAATAAATGGTTGAGTGAAGAACTGCTTTAATGATATTGGAGACATGGATTAATAATACAGTAATGGAGGCACGGTGGAGGAATCGAAGAGCCGAGTTCGAATTCCAGTTGGATCCATTACATTCACTTACTAGCCTTGTAAATAGTAGGAGAGACTTTGCTGGCAACCGGTCTCGGAGGAGGAAAACTCTGAATTCAAACCGGCCTAAACAACACATCTAATGCCCCTAATGGCTCCGTAGTTCAGTGCGACAATGCGTACGACTCAAACGTTACGCCACTTTGCGACGACCGTTTCTCTGAGCAGACGTTCTATTTATAACGGATGGACGAGTCCATATTTAATAATTAGGGTAGAGATGGTCGTTCGTCTTTCTACACAACGCTTGCTTTCTTTACAGCTTATTTTCTGCATCTTTCTTTTCTTTTTCTTTTTTATCTTTCTTTCTTTCTTTTCATATTCTTCTTTGCATCTTTCTTTTTCTTTCTTCCTTTCTTTCTTTCTTTCATATTATTCTCTGCGCTTTTTTCTTTCTTTCTTTCTTTCTTTCTTTCTTTCTTTCATGTTTTTCTCCGCGACTTTCTGCCATTTTTCTTTCTTTTTCTTTTCATATTCTTCTTTGCATTTTTCTTTTTCTTTCTTCCTTTCTTTCTTTCTTTGTTTCATATTATTCTCTCCGTCTTTCTATTCTTTTTCTTTCTTTCTTTTCATATTCTTCCCTGCGTCTTTCTTTTCTATCATATTCTTCACTTCGCCTTTCTTTCTTTCTTTCTTTCTTTCTTTCTTTCTTTCTTTCTTTCTTTCTTCTTATATTTTCAAATCACCTTTATGTCTTTCTTTCTTTATTGCTTCTCGTTGATTCTTTTTTCCTGTCTTTATCCATTTTATATTCTTTCTTTCATCTCTTTCTTTCTTTCTTTCATCTCTTTCTTTCTTTCTTTCTTATATTTTCACATCACATTTATGTCTTTCTTTCTTTATCGCTTCTCGTTGATTCTTTTTTTCCTGTCTTTCTGTCTTTATCCATTTTATATTCTTTCTTTCTTTCTTTCTTTCTTTCTTTCTTTCTTTCTTTCTTTCTTTCTTTTATATTATTTTTTCTATTTATCTATCTTTTCTTTCGTCCTCCAATTCCCCTTTCTTTCGTTTTTTTCACAATTTTTCTTTCTTTCATACAAAAAGACACACATTCATTCCTCTTACGAATTTTTCACGTTTCTTTTTTTCCCATACATCCAACAAAACAATTTAATTTATATTTATAAATACGCCTTCTAAAATATTAAGATATTGGAAAATCAGCTTACAACCAAAAAAGAATACTGAACTGTTACGTAATATCAGTCCTCCTATATCGCAGTGAATGCTGGACAATCTCCTCACAGATGAAGAAGAGATTTGAGGCAACAAAAACAAAGAGAAGAGTGCTGGACTCTTATGTAATATAATTCCTGCTATATGGCAGTGAATGCTGGACAATCTTCTTACAGATGAAGAAGAGACTTGTGGCTTTACATAAAGTTGCTGAGAATACCATGGAAAGAAACATGTAAACCATGAGGAAGTTTTAAGTGGAGTAGAAACAAAAAAAGAATACATACTTAGAATCAGAAAGAAAGAGGTGAACATTCCGAAGCACACTATGAGGAAAAGGGGCTTAGAGAATTTGAAACTCACAGAATATTGGGAGAAGTAATGATTCGCCTAACTGACGAATTTGTATGACTAAATGGTACAGCGGGAAGAAGAAGAAAGAGTCGAATGTTGTTTAGTGCAACAAGGCACGGGAAGCTGTGGAGAGCCATGATCACCCACATTCTGCGGAGATGCAAAAAAATAACGGATAAAGTATAACCAAGCTTTCGCTAGTACAATAAATTTAATCCTAATTATCTGTACCAGCAAATATAGACTCTTGCCAGGCTATAATAAGCAAGTAAATATCTATGCTTAACTATAATTTGAAGATAAACATAAAATTAATTACAATTACTTCTAAAACAATAAAATAATTAGTACAAAACAAAATAATAATAATAAGCTAAAATTTAAAGGATGAATTTACTCTATTACCTGTAATAATTGCCACAAGTAATAAACAGGAGAAACTTCAAGGAATTCGAATAAAAGATTATATGAACACAAAGGGGATCTTTTACAAAACAACACACTAAATGAATTCATTGCTCACCATGATGAGTGACCATAGTTTCGAATTAAAAATGTTACTTTAAAAGAGAAAGCAATTTATAAAGACAAAAATCTATAGAAAGATGTCTTGCTTAAGTTTGTTGTCTCTATAGACTGATATACAAAGGTGATGTTTACAGTTTAAGTTTACTATTATTCTATATATTTTCATAGGTATGGAAATGGTGATATTACCCGTTTCCCTACAAGGAAATATTTGTCAATTTTTGACAAAAATTATGAAGGTTACTCTGATTATTATGCATAAAATGCAAAATATTTTATTGTATTTGTATATTTACTACATAAAGGTCACTTGTTACCTAACCTGAGAAATTACTGACAACTTCTGCCTGATATATATATATATATATATATATATATTAGGAATGATCTAACGATTAAAGCACTTTCAATAGATTTTTGTCTTAGTAAATTGCTTTCTTTTTGAATTAGAGTAGCATTTTTTTTAATGAAAAACGGACGTAATTAAAGCAAAATAATAAGCTAGAATTTGAAGGAGGAATTTACTCTATCACCTGTAATAATTGCCACAAGGAATACATCGGAGAAACCTCAAGGAATTTAAATAAAAGACTATAAGAACACATAAAGGGATCTTTTACAAAACAACACACTAAATGCATTAGATGTACACCGTAATAAGTCTAATCATAATTTTGATTTAAAAAAATGCTACTGTAACTAAAAGAGAAAACGATTTTTTAAGATGAAATTATCTGGAAAGTGTTTTAAACGTCAGATCATCCACAGTAAATTTATATCCAGATTCATTACACCTTTCCTGTCAGATCGAATATCATGACAATGTGTGATAGTTAATAACTAAAGTGATGGAAACAAACAAAATAAAAAAACGGTTCTAAATAAAATCGGCTAGAATATATGTATACCCAAAAAGTATATTTATAAAAGAATTTAAAATTAAAATTCTCAACGATCTCAATTTCCTTCGTGCCATTGTGTAGCCACATTAACGTAAACATCACTTTAAATCCGATGAAGTCTTAAATGCCAAAATGAACCACGAGAAAACATTTTTTCCACTTTTCCCTTAAAATATATTCCTAACCAATTTCTTTCTTTCTTTCTTTCTTTCTTTCTTTTTTCTTTTTTCGTTTTCTTCATACTTCTTTCTCTTTTTCTATTCGTTAACCGTTTCCTCCTTTTTCTCTTCCCACGTATGATTTTAATACCTTTTTTCTTCAACTAGTCTATTTTAACATTTTTATATCTGATTTTGTCTGCCTTTCTCTCCCTCTCCCTCTCCCTCTCTTTCTCTCTCTTACTAAACGCATGCGCACAAAAGACTTGGGTGGGAGACAACAGCGGAAGACTAGTCCTATTGATTCTGACATACACCTGCAGAGGTATGACATCAATTATAATTTACAAAAATATTTTTTGAAATTTAGCAGATGGCTCAACAGACCAGATATTAAATTTTCGACAGAAAACGTAAAGAACGCGTGTGTAGATTTAAACCTCTTTTATTTTTATTTTTATTTTAATATTTGATGTGATTTCACTTATTTTTGTATTTGGTGTATGTAATTTGCTTTGGTTGGTTCCAGCAATGTCGGATAATAAAACAGCTTTTATTTTTATGTCGTTGGAAACTCTCGTTAAATTGAGATTTTTTTTTCTATTGTAAATTGTTTCTATGCCATCTTTCCTTTTTTTTTTCATTTATTTACGGTGTTTTTTTATCCTTTTTTTAATTTTCTAACTCTTTTTTTTGTCTACCATCTGTTTTTCACCTTTCTTTCTTTCTTTCTTTCTTTCTTTCTTTCTTTCTTTCTTTCTTTCTTTCTTCCTTACTTTGACGGTTTTTTCTTCATCTTCTGCAATTCTTCCTAGTCATTTTGCCATCTTTCTTTTCTGGGTCGCTTTTACTTTACCATTTGCTGATCAGACTTTTCTATTTTTTTGTAAAATTTTTTCAGTATTTTGTTTGTTTCTTTCGTTTTTTCTTATTTATTTTTCTTCCCTGCTTCTCTGCCTTCTTTCTTTGAAAACTTTTTCTTTCTTTTTTTCTCATTGGTTCCTCTTCCCTTTCTCTTTCATTCTTTTGTTCTTTATTTGCCTATTTTTTCTGCCCTCTCTTTCTTTCATTATTTCTTTTTTTTTTCTCATTTGTGTTCCCCTTTTCTGTCTCTCTTTCTTATTTTTTTTATCTTCCTTTTGTTTTTTTTTTTCGTTTTCTTCTCTTCCATTTCTTTCTTTCTTTCATATTTGTTTCTTTTTCTTTTATTTCCTTCTTTCTTTCTTTCTTTCTTTCTTTCTTATTTGTTTCTCTTCGCTTTCTTTCTTATTCGGTTCTCTTCCATTTCTTTCTTTCTTTCTTTCTTTCTTTCTTCCTTTCTCTTCCCTTTTCTTTCTTATTCGGTTCTCTTCCATTTCTTTCTTTCTTTCTTATTTGTTTCTTTTTCTTTTATTTCCTTCCTTCTTTCTTTCTTTCTTTCTTTACTTTTCCTCATATAGTTTATGTTCTTTACTTTTTGTAAATTTTCTATTATATTTTCTAATTTCCTCTTTATTCTTCATTCTAGTGTTCTCCATACACTCTGTCTGTCTCTCTGTCCATCTGCGTATCTGTCTGTCTGTCTGCCTCTCTCTCTCTCTCTGTATATATATATATATATATATATATATATATATATATATATATATATATATATATGCACTGAATTTGTTTCTCTTATTTTTTAGATTTATTTACTTTTTTCAATCTCCAGTTTTTTTGCCTTTTAAACTAAAACAGACGCACTTCTTTTTTATTACAGACCTTTGCCTTTCATATAAAAGCTGTGTGTCTGTTTTAGAACCGTATAAAAAGCAAATACAAAATGTAAATAGCGGTGCCGCGATGGACATGAAGCCCAGGAAGCATCGAGCAGGAGGAGGAAGGGAATTTCAGTATTTATGTAAGCCAAACTCTGCAACAATTTGGTGAAAAAACCAGAATCTGAACTGGCAAAGTCCCCAAATCGCAGCAGACAAAAGGAACTGTTTTTTCCATAGGGCAAAGCTCTCAATGTCAGTGTTTGTTTGTCCGACTGTTTTTTGTTGTCTTCTTAACACATAAATGTAATCATTTTCATCTATACATGTAGTTTTTTGTTTAGAATGAACGTTTCATAATACTGATTACAGTTCTGTTATTCCCGATTATATACTTGACGGTTACGACACATGAAGATTGATATATATATATATATATATATATATATATATATATATATATATATATATATATGGCATATACGGAATGAATTCCAATAACCAACAATATATCTAATTATGTCTGGGTGCTTATGTATTATAATCTGATTGTGTTTTTGTTGTTATGCGCGTGAGTTTAAGACCACATTCACACACTTTAAAATAAAAAAGGAAAAGAAAAAAATATATATACATGTATTGTCAAATGACCGGATATATTGTAGCGTCTTGTCGAACGTAATTTCAATGAAGAAATGAATTGAATAAACATATATATTTTTTCTTTTCTCAATAATTTTGTAGTTTTTAAACTTAATAGTGATTAAATTTGTATTTTAAAATTGCCAGTTTTTAATTTTAATATTAAATTTTATCATATAATTTTATAATTATTGGTTAGTATAAATTGTTTTTAATATTACACGTATTTTAAAGATAGCTATTATAACATGATTTCGTTGTCAAGCTTTTGAATCTTTCTATACTTGGTTTTTGATTGGTTATTCTAGCTTTTGTAACAATGTTTCCCCCTAGTGTAGGATCGTTAATTAATCTGAAACTTTTAAAACCATTTATTTTATTTTCAACATCATCACTTGATAAGACACAGAGTGTGTTGAAACAAAATGGCTATTTTTGTAGTGATTTTATAACATACTTATGTTATAATTTTTTTATAAATAATAATTATATATTTATATATATATATATGTATGTATGTATGTATATACTAATAGTAATACTCGTTTGAAGAAAACCTCAGATAGCTCAACTTGTAGATATATCAAAACAAATCGTTAGCCGAGGAAGGAATTGAAAAAAAAAAAAAAAAAAAAGAATGAACTAAAAAAAACATCCGACCAGGGCGAAATAAATCGTCCAGTTCCTTAAGTCTTTAGTCAAAAAAAGAAAAAAACTAAGCGAGTAGTAAGAGTAAAATGGAGAGTGCTCAATACGCTAAGTAGAGCGGGAATAACTAAAATAAATCCTAAAAATCCAGGAAAACCTACCTAGGTTTCATCTAAACGAATCCTGTCTTATTTATCAATCTTACTTTATACAAAAACGGAAACAATGTATTAAAGTTTAAAAAAAAAACAACAGAAGGACGCCATCTTAAATACCAGCGACGCTCCTTTCGTTTCATTGTCGTAAACGTAATGTATATAATCGAATATAACCGAAATATAATCAGAAACATAATATATATATATATATATATATATATATATATATATATATATATACAGGGTGTCTCAAAATAATGTATACACTCTTAGAATCGTTATAACTTCAATTTATGTATTTTGACTATAAGATTAATACAAGAGAAAGAATACACATTTAAAGAATTTGAGAAAAAAAGAAAAAACATAGAAAATTAACTTTAATTAGATAAATGCTACTTGAGGCAATGGCAGAATGTTCATATAATGATGAATTCGCATCAAGTGCTCAAAATGGTTGCCGTTCTGTTCAATACACTTTTCATATCTTGAAGAAATCGACCTACAAACGTCCAGTATCATTTCCTCTGATATTTGAGCACATTCCTCTTCAATTGTTACTCTCATTTCAGCAATTGTTTCAGGTTTCCTGCTGTAAACTTTGTCTTTTAGAAACCCCCACAAAAAGAAATCCAAGGGTGTCAAATCTGGTGATTTAGGTGGGTATACAACTGACCCTCTTCTTCCAATCCATCTGTTTTGCATATTTTCATCCATATAAGTTCTCACATCACGCTAATATATTATTAACTATTAATATTTAATGTATACATTATTTGACACACCTATATATATATATATATATATATATATATATATATATATATATATATATGTGTGTGTGTGTGTGTGTGAAAATATATAGAAAGATAGGAAAGGACATGTTATTTTTTCTTTTAAACAGTGCTCAATACATAAGTAGAGCCTAAATTACAATTATTTTTTAAAAAAATATGATTGCATCCTTACTTAAGAGTTCTCATGTTTCAAAAACAGGGGCTAAAAACTTCAATTTAATTATAAAGATTAAATTGAATTAAAGTATCAAGCTCTGTTTCTTCCAAAAAATTCGCTTGAAGATAAAACATATTTTTAAAAAATAATTATAATATATATATATATATATATATATATATATATATATATATATCCGATGCGATGAGAACGAAAGTAATATATAAATCCCAACGTTCACAGCATTAATCCAAAAGATGGCTCGATACCGATAGTAGAGCGCTAATTATTTCTTTGTTATAATTTTATCATATAGACAAAATCATTTTACTCACTACAAAGATGCAACTTCGTTTCAGTGCATTTCAATTGCACTTCGACGGGTGAGAATCGAAAATGGAGAACCATTTGTGAAATGCACTGAAACGAAGTTGCATCTTTGTTGTGAGTAAAATGGTTTTGTCTATATGATAAAATTATAAATATATATATATATATATATATATATATATATATATATATATAGTTTAAGCATTACGCATTACGAGCAAGGCGTGAAGCCACTAGGATGCAGGGGGGTTGCGGAAGATTTGGAGCGAGCGGATGGGAGTGATAGAAGAAAGGATGAGGAGAAGGATAGTGGGTAGATCAAGGTAACTGGAGGTGTTGATTGACATTACATTTGAATAGTTGGAGATTATAGCTTTCAGGGAAACAATAATTGGGAAGGGTGTTCCACTGGCGAGAGGTGCGAGGTATGAAGCTATTGGAGTAGAAGAGACGGCTACATTTAAAATTTTCTATAGTGTAAGGGTGGGAGCGCGATGCCAGCCTCGCAGGGCGCTTGAATTCATGGAGTCTGGGAACCAGTGAAAGCAGCTCATCGGAGCAATTATATATCGGGTGTAACAGCAAAATTGTCCAATTCTCATCTTAAGCTTTGACCTGTTGTACCTTACGTGTGATTAAAGATATCTGACTGGAATTCTCCGAGGCTTTATAACACTACTGGACTCTACGTTTAACAGTAATATTGTATTTAGCTCTAAGTTAAAATGATGATCCCTCTTCCAGTTGTAACATCCTGATCCAGTTATCCTCTTTACTGTTCACACTTTTTTTTTAATATATTCACCGTTCTCTTGATGGTTCTTGAGTGAACTTTGAAGATGGATGACAGAATATGAATTCTGGTGCCATTACCGAAGGCCTGAAAGATGATTTCTCTCACCATTTCTCAGCTGGGAGGACATAGTGCGACTGAGACAAAACAATTTTAATCTGTTCTCTTTGTATCTGATTAATTCAAAGTTTTATTTTTCAGCGATTCTTACAACAAATGGTGGGAAGATGGCTAAACGCCTTATCTGAAAATTTCGAAAAAAAGAAACTCAATTAGAGTAGTGGTTCTTTAGATATTAAACATTTTGTGGGATAGACAATTATCGCATGCTGTTATACGATTTTACTGTTACACTAGGCATATATATATATATATATATATATATATATATATATATATATATATATATATAGGTATAGAATTGGTGTATACGGAATAAATTCCAATTACCAGCAAATAATATTCTTCAAAGAGTGCTCAATACAGAGTAGAGCAAATATAATTATTTATTCAAAAATTATAGCATAAATATGTTATAAAATCACTACAAAATAGTCATTTTGTTTCAACACTTCTGGTGTCTTATCAGGAGACGTTGTATAAATCTTAGCGCAGTTTGGACTGACTATCGTAAAGCCTTTGATAGTGTGCCACACTCTTGGATCCTTAAAACTTTGGAAATGTACAAAGTTTCCTCTGTGATAGTAAATTTCCTTAAGCACAGCATGGGAATGTGGAACACCATACTATACCTAAATCACACCAGAGGCACTGCCATCTCCAACCCTCTGAATATCCGACGAGAAATCTTTCAAGGAGACCCCCTCTTACCCCTTCTGTTTTGTTTGTCCTTAATCCCCCTTACGCATGAACTAAACATTAGTAGCTGTGGTTACAAACTAGACAAAAAATATTCAATCACCTACTCTACATGGATGATCTCAAACTCTTTGCCAAAAACGACAATGAGTTGAAGGGCCTCCTCAATATTGTAAAATGTTTCAGTGACGACATAGGTATGGACTTCGGATTAGATAAATGTGCAAAAGCAATATTCAAGAGAAGGAGAATTATAGAAACAACCTCAACAGATTTAGACTTTGTCACAAAGATTAGGGAACAGGAACAAGATGAAGCCTATAAGTACCTAGGAATTAGTGAAGGAGATGGTATACAACATACCCAGAAGAAAGGTAAGAAAGGAGTACTACAGGCGTTTGTGTCTGGTACTAAATACCGAGTTGAACTCAAACAGAATATCAGGCATAAACACCTTGGCTGTCCTTGTGGTGCAATACAGCTTTAAAATCCTTAATTGGCATTGGAATTAAGCGAATAGACGCCAAAACGAGAAAGCTTGTCACTTGCTACCGCATTCATCATCCCAACGCTGATGTTGATCGTCTGTATGTTCCCAGATCCGAAGGAGGCAGAGGATTAGTTCAACTAGAACTGTCCTACAAAACTACAACAATTGGCTTTCAAAGATATCTGGAAACCACTGAAGACTGGATGATGATATGTGTCAAAGAACATGGAAGTGGTAAGCGCCTTTATTCTGTAACAAATGAAGCCAACAAGTTCAAAATGGAGTTTGAAATGGATGCAGAAATACATGTAAAGCACAATACACCGATTGATACACAAAATATCAGGTTGCACGGTATTGACACTCACTGAATATAAAACCCGGCATGACAGAGTTGGCCAATATCTGCACTGGAAAATCTGTAACTTCTACGGGAAGGAAACTGAAACAAAGTGGTATGAACACCACCCAGACCCCGTTACGGAGATAGAATCTGCTACAATTCTATGGGACTACACAATACACACTGACGGAATAATCAAAGCCAACCGCCCAGACATTGTTATTAGAGACCACAAACAAAGTACCTCCTTATTGATATCGCAGTCACTGCGGACTGCAATGTATCTTTGAAGATCTTCAAAAAGATATCAAAAAACAAGGACCTTGAAATCGAAATCTCAAAAATGTGACACATGGGAACTTCAACAATCCTTGTTGTAGTTGGAGCCATCGGATTGGTTGGAAAAGATTCCAGAAGACTAATTGAATGGATTCCTGGAAGCCCATGCCTTAAAGAAATACAAAATATTGTTCTCATGAGTACAGCCCACACCTTACGAAGGGCTTTGTCTATGTAAATTTTGTTTTTTTTTTCCAGTGGAAAATGTCATGATGCCATTTCTAACCTTAGTTCCTTTGACGGGACCCGGAAAGAAATGAGTACACATCAGAAATTAAAGGAAATAAAATAATAATAAAAATAAAATAATAATAATAATAGTAATAATAATAATAATAATAATAATAATAATGATTACAAGTACAGCTCATACATTACGAAGAGCATTATCTAGGTAAAATGGGTGTGATCTCCGGGTTTTTGTTTTTTGATCCGTAGAAAATGTCATGAAGCCATTTCTGACCTTAGGTCTCTGGTTGGGACCCGAGAGAAAATGTATACAGCAAAAATCCAAGGAATAATAATAATAATAATAATAATAATAATGTGAAGAATATGTACGTACAGTAAATGTTATCACTCCATAGCTGAGAAAGTTGTAATTCCTAATTATTCTGCATTTTACTGGTTACATTTCTCAACACGTCACCTCAACTTGTTACCATTCCCTGACAGATTCTCATTGATAACTTCGATACTGATTTTAATTATCCTTTATTTACTGCTCTTGTGTTACTCTCCATTCTTTTCTATTTTTTTCTCACTTGGGTGTTTCCTCTTACCTCTTTCATTTTCCAGTTCACCATTATCGTTCGTTTCTTCCATTATTTATTTTCAACTGTCAAGTCTATTTTTCCATCCTTTCTTTTTATGTTTTATTTTATTTTATTTACTCTTATCAATCAATTTTGTTATTTCATCGGTTTTTGTTTATATACTTTCTTTTTCCGGATCCTCCTCCAGCATTCTTTCTTTCTTGTTTGTTTATTTGCTACTATCTTCCTTCCTTCCTTCCTTCCTTCCTTCCTTCCTTCCTTCCTTCCTTGCTACTTTCCTTCCTCCCTTCTTTCTTTCTTTCTTCCCTTCCATCTTTCTTTCTTTCTTTCTTTCGTACATATTTTTGTTCATCTTTCTTTATTTCCTCCCTCCTTCCTTTATCCCTCCCTCCGTACATATTTCGTTCTTTTTATTTATTTATTTCCTTTTTCTTTCTTTCTAGTTATTTCATCTATCTGTATTTTAATACGCTACTGACTTCATATGTTTTTCTGTCTTTCGAATTTGCTTATTCCCTACTAACACCCCTCGCCCCACCTTTCTTTCTTTCTTTCTTTCTTTCTTTCTTTCTTTCTTTCTTTGATCTTTCAGATATAATATTCTTCTAGCATTTTATTATCCTTCAATTTCTAGCTTTTTCTACATCTTTAAAAGCTCCACGTCTCTTCCTCAAGGTCGTCTCTTCATCAACGTCACCTTTCATTTTATTTACTATCCTTTTCCTCTTCCTCCTGTTATCACAACCTTTCATTTTCTCTTACATTCCCTTCTTCTTTTTTCTTGTTGTTCTTGATGTTGTTGTTAATCTTCTTCTTCTTCTTCTTCTTCTTCTTCTTCTTCTTCTTCTTCTTCTTCTTCTTCGATGGTCAGGCTATTGAAAAGCTCATGTTCGTCATTCATAAATCCGGATGAAATTAAAATTAGCGATTAACAATATTTGTCTTGATTCAATATCTGAACGGATTTAGGTGGATTAAATCTGACAGAAATGTTGTTCTTACTACAAAAAATGTACTCAGTCACGCGCACAATCCCCTCTTTCTCTCTTTCTCTCAAACTCTCTCTCTCACTCTCTCTCTCTCTCTCTCTCTCTCTCTCTCACACACACACACACGGTTTCTATCTTGTATCTAAAAAAAAGATAAGACGACAAAAAAAGCAGATTCGGTTGCTAAGCGAGGTGTGCCTTCATAAGTACGCCACAGAAAATTACATTGAACATTTTAACGATTTGGATAATGTACAGAAATGTTTAGAAACGTGTGTGAATTGATATATTCATTCGTCCAAATACATGTCCTGTATTTAAGAAAAACAAGCGAAACTATAAGTGAAAAAGCCTCTTTAATCTGCTGCTGAAATATTATTTTTTCAATTAGTTTCTTCTATGTGATGTATCCGTCCAGAACTTGGGCAATCATGGCTCCCTGTAATTTACTATCCTTAACAGTTATTAGAAATTTTTGTTTCTTTACCATCAATCCCTTGCCCCGTTCTGCCATCCATTTACACAAGCTTATTAGGCAGGTTACTCACTGTTTCCCTCTACTTCTCTTGCCTTCAATATCTCCTGTGAGTATCAAATTCTCTAAGCCCTTTATTATCAATCCCAGTCCCTGTTCTGCCATCCATTTACACAAGCTTGTTAGGTAGGTTACTCACTGTTTCCCTCTACTCCTCTTGCCTTCAATATGTCCTGTGAGTATCAAATTCCCCAAGCCCTTTATTATCAATCCCTGTTCCTGTTCTGCCATCTATTTACACAAGCTTGTTAGGTAGGTTACTCACTGTTTCCCTCTACTCCTCTTGCCTTCAATATGTCCTGTGAGTGTCAAATTCTCCCAGCCCTTTATTATCAATCCCAGTCCCTGTTCTGTTATCCATTTACACAAGCTTGTTAGGTAGGTAACTCACTGTTTCCCTCTACTCCTCTTGCCTCCAATATGTCCTGTGAGTGTCAAATTCTCCAAGCCCTTTATTATCAATCCCAGTCCCTGTTCTGCCATCCATTTACAAGCTTGTTGGGTAGGTTACTCACTGTTTCCCTCTACTCCTCTTGCCTTCAATATGTCCTGTGAGTGTCAAATTCTCCAAGCCTTTTATTATCAATCCCAGTCCCTGTTCTGCCATCCATTTACACAAGCTTGTTAGGTAGGTTACTCACTGTTTCCCCTACTCCTCTTGCCTCCAATATGTCCTGTGAGTGTCAAATTCTCCAAGCCCTTTATTATCAATCCCAGTCCCTGTTCTGCCATCCATTTACACAAGCTTGTTAGGTAGGTTACTCACTGTTTCCCTCTACTCCTCTTGCCTCCAATATGTCCTGTGAGTGTCAAATTCTCCAAGCCCTTTATTATCAATCCCAGTCCCTGTTCTGCCATCCATTTACACAAGCTTGTTAGGTAGGTTACTCACTGTTTCCCTCTACTCCTCTTGCCTCCAATATGTCCTGTGAGTGTCAAATTCTCCAAGCCCTTTATTATCAATCCCAGTCCCTGTTCTGCCATCCATTTACACAAGCTTGTTAGGTAGGTTACTCACTGTTTCCCTCTACTCCTCTTGCCTCCAATATGTCCTGTGAGTGTCAAATTCTCCAAGCCCTTTATTATCAATCCCAGTCCCTGTTCTGCCATCCATTTACACAAGCTTGTTAGGTAGGTTACTCACTGTTTCCCTCTACTCCTCTTGCCTCCAATATGTCCTGTGAGTGTCAAATTCTCCAAGCCCTTTATTATCAATCCCAGTCCCTGTTCTGCCATCCATTTACACAAGCTTGTTAGGTAGGTTACTCACTGTTTCCTCTACTCCTCTTGCCTCCAATATGTCCTGTGAGTGTCAAATTCTCCAAGCCCTTTATTATCAATCCCAGTCCCTGTTCTGCCATCCATTTACACAAGCTTGTTAGGTAGGTTACTCACTGTTTCCCTCTACTCCTCTTGCCTCAATATGTCCTGTGAGTGTCAAATTCTCCAAGCCCTTTATTATCAATCCCAGTCCCTGTTCTGCCATCCATTTTACACAAGCTTGTTAGGTAGGTTACTCACTGTTTCCCTCTACTCCTCTTGCCTTCAATATGTCCTGTGAGTGTCAAATTCTCCAAGCCTTTTATTATCAATCCCAGTCCCTGTTCTGCCATCCATTTACACAAGCTTGTTAGGTAGGTTACTCACTGTTTCCCTCTACTCCTCTTGCCTCCAATATGTCCTGTGAGTGTCAAATTCTCCAAGCCCTTTATTATCAATCCCAGTCCCTGTTCTGCCATCCATTTACACAAGCTTGTTAGGTAGGTTACTCACTGTTTCCCTCTACTCCTCTTGCCTCCAATATGTCCTGTGAGTGTCAAATTCTCCAAGCCCTTTATTATCAATCCCAGTCCCTGTTCTGCCATCCATTTACACAAGCTTGTTAGGTAGGTTACTCACTGTTTCCCTCTACTCCTCTTGCCTCCAATATGTCCTGTGAGTGTCAAATTCTCCCAGCCCTTTATTATCAATCCCAGTCCCTGTTCTGTTATCCATTTACACAAGCTTGTTAGGTAGGTAACTCACTGTTTCCCTCTACTCCTCTTGCCTCCAATATGTCCTGTGAGTGTCAAATTCTCCAAGCCCTTTATTATCAATCCCAGTCCCTGTTCTGCCATCCATTTACACAAGCTTGTGAAGTAGGTTACTCACTGTTTCCCTCTACTCCTCTTGCCTTCAATATGTCCTGTGAGTGTCAAATTCTCCAAGCCTTTTATTATCAATCCCAGTCCCTGTTCTGCCATCCATTTACACAAGCTTGTTAGGTAGGTTACTCACTGTTTCCCTCTACTCCTCTTGCCTTCAATATATCCTGTGAGTGTCAAATTCTCTAAGCCCTTTATTATCAATCCCAGTCCCTGTTCTGCCATCCATTTACACAAGCTTGTTAGGTAGGTTACTCACTGTTTCCCTCTACTCCTCTTGCCTTCAATATATCCTGTGAGTGTCAAATTCTCTAAGCTTTCTCTTATTTTTCTGAAAAATTTCAACTCTTTTTAATTATGAGTTTCTTTTTTCATTTCAGTTTCCTTAAAACTTCCTCTTTGCTTATATGTTCTGCCCATATTAATCTCATCACCCTTCTATAGAACCACATGCCCTTTTTCTCAAGCCTTGTCTTCCTCAGAGAGGAAATTACCCTGCATTCGCTACCACATATGAGGATTTTTCATTGCATTTCATCATGCTTTTCTTTGTTTCTAATGATTTTTTTTTTATCGAAGCTCATATCGGAATCTTTGATTTTATTGCGATATTTAAAACGTTCTTCGCAAATTGTTAGGTCTACTGCTACGGAAATCTATTCCCTATGTTTTGCCAAGTTCTTTCTAATCAGAATCTATCTTGCACATTTCTATATCTACCATTTGTCCGTGCATTAAATATCGCCGTCATATATGGTCCTGGTGTATCTGTTGAAATTCTTGGCAAAATTCAAAGAAGGATCTGCAATGTAATCGATCCTGACCTGGCATCTCGACTTCAGTCACTTTCTTACCGACATGACGTGGCTTCCCTTTTTTGTTCTAAAACTATTTTCATAGAAACTGTTCTCATGCACTTTTTCTATCGTGCCTCGAATGTAAGATTTTAACCGTACAACTCGATTGGCAGTTCGGGCTCACTATTTTACTGTTGAACTAGCCTGATTCATCCGTCTCTCCTTTCTCTCACTTCTCGCCTGTGGAACTCCCTTCCGATTCATTGCTTCTCTACCACCGACAATTTAAAAAATTTAAATGCAATATCAGTCGCCATTTTCTGTCTTTCTGAACCCTGTTTCTTTCTTTTCTTTTCTTCTCTTCTCTCCTCCCTAAAGTCTTCTCATTGTCTTTCACTCCCTGTAACACCCTGCGTCTTAGTAGCATTATCGTCTTGCTTGGGGTGATATGTTAAAAAAAAATTGAAATGAGTACCTTAAACATTTCTTTAATATTTGTATGGATGAAGCAAAGAGAAGTGTTTTTCTGAAAACTCAAAATATCCTGGATGTACTCATAGGTTTAGCTTTTTAATGGAGGGTGGGGGATATGGCGAAAAGACAAATGTTACTAAGAGCTACTGTTGTATCCTTAAAGAGGTTACAAACAGACAAAGGTGGTACTCGAGGGAAGGAACAGCAACACGTGCGTAGATGAAAGAAGATAGGTTATATTGTTGTTATAGTGGAACAACCTATTACACCCCGACAGTGATTTGTCAGTCTAAAGAGACGTGAATGAGGAGAAAATAAAAGACGTGACGAAGTATTGTAGCAGCAGTACCACTACAGATCTCCGTGGCGTATCTCCCGTTTTACTTATTATTATTATTATTATTATTATTAAGAACTCTTACCCATTGTACTTTCTATACAATAAAACCCATGTTATTTGTTTTACCTAATTCCTGTGTTTAGCGTAATCTTTCTACTCGGAATTACCTAGTTGCTTATATCGTATTATCCACGATATAACAATTGTAAACGAAAATACACTACTGAAAGACAGGAAATCGGGTGGCAGGCTAGTAATTCCCGAACCAAGCCCCTAGCTATATTCTGTGCTCACTATATATAGATACTGATATAGTCAGTCCGCATAGGCGACAGGGAGTGTGGGGCATTCCATTACAACAGCTATAAAGGATAAGAAGTTGTGGAGAGCCATGATCGCTCACATCCTGATGGGAAATAGCTACATAGATGATGATGATGCCCCAAAAAGAGAAATTTTTTCAAATGTCATATATTGTAAGTGTAAGCAAAAGCACTTCATTCTTCTTAAGGTTACTTTCCTGCCACCGACAATCTTCAAAAATTTAAATGCAATGTCAATTGCCATCTTCTGTCTTCCTGGACCCAGTTTATTTTTTGCCCTTTCCTCACTTCTCTTCACTGAGGTCTTCTCATTCTCTTTCACCCTCAGTAACCGCCTGTATCGTATAATTTTCCTTTTTGTTTCCATTTTTACTTTAAACGTACTCGTTGCTCATATCTTCCTTCTATAGCATTCTCAGCATCCTTCGGTATAACCGCATCTTTGGCGATTCAAGCCTCCGCTGTGAGATAATTTATCACTACTCTTTCTTGTGGTTTCTAATTGTTATGGTCCAAAGTTAGGACCAAGGAAGAACAATACGAACACAAGAGTAGAAATAACGAAGGTATATTACACGAAATAATAATAAAAGATGTGGAAGGTGTTCGTATGACTGTCAGTCTGGTTTGGAGTGAACTACTATCGGCTCGACTCGATTCGGTATCTAGCCACCCCTCACGAGGGTTGCATGGGGCTCAAGGCTGAGTTTAACGTGGGTTTCCCGAGCCCGTAGGCTCGGCCAAAAAATGCCCGTAGAACCCGTATAAACGGGATCGGGTTGGTCAACCTCCCCGAACGAGACTCTGCCCTTCGGCGGAGCCCCGTCCGGGTTCCTCTCTGCTCAGAGACAGAGAGTTCGACCGTCAAGCCAAGAAGCTCGACACGATTCGATATTTACTTGCCTCCCACCACGAGGGAAAAATGCGGCACAAGGCCGAGTTTTACGTGGGTTTTCTGAGCCCGTAGGCTCGGCCAAAAAATGCCCCTAGAAACTGTAAAAACAGAATCGGGTTGGTCAACCTCCCCGAACGAGGCTCTACCCTTCGGCGGAGACTCGTCCGGGTTCCTCTGCTCAGAGACAGAGAGTTCGACCGTCAAGTCGAGCTTCTCGGCTTGATTCGGTATCTAGCCCCCCCCCCCGAGGGTTGCATGTGGCACAAGGCCGAGTTTAATGTGGGTTCCCCGAGCCCGTAGGCTCGGCCAAAAAATGCCCGTATAACCCATATAAACGGGATCGGGTTGGTCAACCTCCCCGAACGAGACTCTGCCCTTCGGCGGGGCCTCGTCCGGGTTCCTTTCTGCTCAGAGGCAGAAAGTTCGACTGTCAAGTCGAGAAGCTCGGCTTGATTCGACCCTCTCTCTTGAGAAACGTAGTATACATAGTGTTAGGAAGAGTTCATTCTGTAGTTATAGGTAAGGACCCATGACACTAATGTTGTGACGAGTATCCTTTACTATTCCAAATGGACTTCGGATTTCGGTGTCACTTTTCCCGTCATCCTTTATAACACTTTTTACATATTTAAACTTCTGTACTTGCAGAGGCGGAAAGAAAACTATAAAAATCCTACAGAAGGTAATATGGAGAAATGGAAAGAAGAGATTAAAAATCAAATGCAAAAACAGATTGCCTAGTTGTGAGCTAAAAGATGGACCTAAAGAGCGAATTAGAAATCGGAGATAACGAAATTAAATACCCACGAAAATGTAAATATCTAGGAAGTTTTTTTTAACAGGGGACGAACTGTGAGACAAACAAATCCTACGACGCATTGGAATAGCCAAAGATGCCTTCCAAAAGCTAAACAGAGTACTAAGAAATAGAAAAAAAAAACTTCGCTAGAAACAAGGAAAAAGGATACTAAACTGTCACGTGATATCTGTCCTCCTGTATGGCAGTGAGTGCTGGACAATCTCCTCAAAGATGAAGAGACTTGAAGCAACAGAAATGTGGTTCTACAGAAGTATGATGAGAATACCATGGAACGAACTTATCGATAAGTGAGTTTAAAAGAGGTGGGTTAAGAGACGGATTAGTTAGTTTAAAAGAGATGGATTAATGGATGAAGAGACAGATTAATTTGTTTAAAGAGATGGATTAAGAGATGGATCAGTGAGTTTAAAAGAGGTGGATTAATGGATTAAGACATGTGTTAATAAGTTTAAAAGAGATAGATTAAGTGATGGATTAGTGAGTTTAACAGAGTTGGATTAATGGATTAAGAGATGGGTTAGTGTGTATAAGAGATAGATTAAGAGATGGATTTGTGAGTTTAACAGAGTTGCATTAATGGATTAAAACATAGTGTGCTTAAAAGAGATAGATTAAGAGATGGATTAATGGGTTTAAAAGAGGTGGATTAATGGATTAAGATATGGTTTAGTCAGTTTGAAAGAGATGGACTAATGGATTAAGAAATGGGTTAGTGTGTGTAAAAGAGATTAATGGATTAAGTGATGCGTCAAGAAGTTTAATAGAGATGGATTAATGCCTTTCCCAAGCGTATTACCAACACTACAAATTACTACAAAACCAAACCTAAACATTCGAGTCATTTTCTTAACTAGCCTCGTCAGATCGAGACCATCATATGGATGTCATGTAGGACGCCCCAAACACGTTTAGAAACATCTAAACTTCCAGCTGTATAAAGATGTTAAGAACTACTTTGATAAAACGAAACCTGTAGGTCTCTGCGAGGACCATCTTTCTTCAAATCTTGTGAAGCCGCGTTACAGAATCACAAAGAAAGAACTGTGTCAAAATAATAGAAACCATATCACTTGAGAGCTTTCAACAGTAGCACCAACTAAAATGAATAGCCCATGAAACTCGAAGAGAAAATAGCATAATCAAGATTTTGGCGTTCCACTCTTCGAACCAAGGGTTAAGAAGGAAATGCCCCATCAATAATGGAAAGAACCATAACAACTACTAAACTTGATCTGTTTATATTTCTGAGATGAGGTATTATGTCCACTATTTATATTATTCTGACTATTGTCCTCATCTTTGTCGCCATATTTATCACAACGTTTCGGCCGAAACGTTGTAATAAATATGGCGACAAAGATGAGGACAATAGTCCGAATAATGTAAATAGTGTAATATAATTTGAGGAACCTATTCTGTGTCTTTTCCTTTGAATATATCAAATTCTACAAGCTCTCATTCTTCATTATGTATCCCAGAAATTTCAAGTGCTACAAATGAGGGCGTTGAGCTTCCTTCGAAAAGTTATGTATACATTACTTCCTGCTCCAGCCTTGGATTAAATCCCAGATCAGACTCGGCTCTTTACCCTTGTCTAGAAGAAGGATAACTATGATTTCAAAATCAGTTAGGTTTAGCAAATCAAGCCCTTAAAGATGAGATCTGTATCCGTTTACGCAAACTCTTTAGTAAGTTCATTGTTGTTTCCATCTATTCAATGTCCTGTAAGTGTCAAATTATCCAAGCCTTTTTCATTATTATGTGTGCCATGAACTTTTAGCTGTCTCTGTCTGATTCTAGCTCCTTTTTGCCATTTTGCTTCCTTCCTTGATCATATGCTGTATCCATGGTATTCTTAGGATCATTCTGTAGAATCACATCATGGAGAAAAGAGATTTCTTGCGAGATGTCTTATTCAGCTGCTTCAGAGCTATCAATAATTCATCATCATGATTTAAAATTATTTCTCTCTCTCTCTCTCTCTTTCATTCTCTGTCTCTCTTTCTATCTCTGTCTCTGTCTCTCTCTCTATTTACGTTTTATACCATTCGGAAAATGCGCGGTCATGACTCTCCCTAGCTTCCTGACATTTCGTTGTCTTTGCGGTACTTGTTCCTGTATCCATTTGCTCAACTCTATATGTCTTGTGAGTGTCTAATTCTCCAAGCTGACTTTCTGTATTAAGTTTCCCCAATATTTCAGTTATTTCTGATTGTTGAGGAGGCACGGTGGAGTAATGGATAGCAGCTCGGATTGAGGAATCGGAGAGCCGAGTTCGAATTCCAGTCAAATCCATTACATTCACCTTTGTGCTAATACCCTTGGGAAAGGTGTGAATCCTCTTCTTCTCCCCCCAGCTATGGGTAAATAGCAGGATAGCCTTGAATGGCAACTGGTCTACCGCGGAAAGAAATGGTAACTTACTGTCGGAAAAATCTGCCCCGTCAGTCATGTATCGAAAAAATACATGATCGCCTAAGCGTGTATCATGCATGGCATATAACTGACAGATATTTTTCTTATTTTTCATTAATTGTAGCACAATTCACAAAGTGACAGACATAGGCTTGGCTCTATAGCCTTGGGTGGCAACTGGTCTAAAAGAAGGACAACTCTGAATTCAAAACCTGATCCGCCAGACTCGCTTAAAAACTGGCTTGTTATAGAAACCGCAATTCGGCTTTATGTTCCTCAAGACATAATGTAAATATAATATTTCTGTTAACAATGTGTACTTCCAATTAGCCTTAAAACTTCCCTATTTATCTATTGTAAGCTCAACCTTCCTCAGTAGAAACAAACCTAAGAGATTAGGCATTATATATATATATATATATATATATATATATATAGGACACACGTGGCCTGCCGATTGCGTCTAGCATGAAACAGCCAGTCGGCTCTAAGTGTTGACTTCAATGTTCACTTTTATATTTACACACGCTCTATCTCTGATATATATATATATCTATATCTATATATATATATATATATATATATATATATATATATATAAAGGGAAGAGGTTATAGTAGTTCCAACGAGAGAAAAGTGTGTATATTAAAAAGATGAGAGAAACCGCAAATGTTTTTGGTTTTAATGTGGATTTAAAAAAAAAAATATTATGCTTTATTTTCCATAATTTTCCTACACAGGTTTCCGGTCTCTCGACCTTCATCAGGCAAAGAGTGGATTTTTCCACATATTAAAAGGAATTAATTTTTTTAATGTTTTTTGATGTTAAATATTCTCGATATTAGAAATTCTCTTTTTTGTGTGTTAGTGACCCAAATGTCTTTCTTGAACTGGCAGTGAGAGAAATCTGCGTGAAGGGTAATAACACAATTAAAATTGGTCCCGAGAAAGGGTGAGGAAAGATATCTATATTCTTATCTTTTAATGGCCCCTGTGTGTTCTTAGATCTATTTCCATTTCTTTTTGTGTGTGTTTTGTCAGCATGCATCTGTATACGTATATTCTCTCTCCACATATACATACATATATACTGTCTTATTTATAAGTATATATATATATATATATATATATATATATATATATATATATATAAAGGAACATAGGGCCGCATGATATCGTTGCGGTTTCTATATCAAGCCAGTTATTTAAGTGAGTAGGTTGTTACCCCCAATCTAGTTTTGGATTCAGAGTTGTCCTTCTCCTAGACCAGTTACCATCCAAGGCTATAGAACCCGGCTCTCCAATTTCTCAGTTCGAGTCGCTATATGCATTATATAGCATCCCAGAATTCTTTTCCTCGTTTCTAATGTTATTTTTGGATTCCGGGAGATACCTTTCTCAATTCCTGAAAAGTATCTTCTACTATTTCAGTCTGGCTCATGCTCGATTCAGGTACAAATGTAAAACCGCAGAACAACGATCGCTTTTACCGGCATCCTAAATATAAGACGCATGGGCTTACTGGGAGTGGAAGAGAATGAAAAGATTTTAGAAGGGTCCGGAAACCCGACCCTAAACAGGGAACAAGGGATATACCTATACTCCTTTTCAAAAGACCATGAAGTATTTGAACCGGACAATAACATATTGAAAAGAAAAAAAATAATTAGTAAATAAATTAAACTCTGAAATTTTATTAACTTTAACTAAATATTGCAATGTCAATCATAAATATGAAGGTTGTTCGTTATTTTAAGAAGTAAGGGTATACAAATGAAAAGATTTAAAATTGAGAACTTTTTCAATTTCCCTTTTCCATTTTCCTTTCTTTATTTCTTATTTTCATTTTCTCACTGAAATCAGGTAGCATGACTGATACCATAATTCCCCATGTATAATACGCATTTTTTTTTTCTAAAAAATAATAAGCAAAATTATGGATGCGTATTATGCATAGCTACAAAAATCTTTTAAAAAATTGCCGTTTCACAGGCCGATTTCAGCTGCGAAATGGCTACTCACTACAAACATACGACAATTTGACACTAATATTTGGCGATTGCGACCCCGTCAGGATATCAAATACAATCATATACACCTAACAATATGAATTATCATAAAATTAAATTAGAATAATATTATTCTATGTTAAAACCATTTTTAGTAAGATTAGGAAAACGCTGGCCGCAATGAAATTGGAGAGGTACAATTTATGGGGTTTGATTACTAAACAAGGGGTGCGTATTATGCGTGAATAGAAGCAATTTACCACACTTTCAGCACAATTTTGAACAGGAGCAGAAGTTTATTTCTTGTTTCCTGTTTAGGATTCGACTTCCAGTTCCTTTTTAAAGCTTTCTTATTCTCTTTCACTCCTAGTAGCCCCTTGCGTCTAAATGTGTATGTATATATATACAATTTTTATGTATATTATTTATATTTTATATATGCGCGGTACTTATTGGAAAGTGCTCAATATCAGTGATAGAGCTAAAATATTTAGCTGGATTGATGTGAGTTTGTGACCCTGGGTTTCACCTGACGGTCGCAAAGAGTGGAAACCCAGGCTCACAAACACACATTATTCTAACTATATATATATATATATATATATATATATATATATATATGTGTGTGTGTGTGTGTGTGTGTGTGTGTGTGTGTGTGTGTGTGTGTGTGGGTGATTGAAAAGTAACTCCCAATTTAAAATACTTTAAATTTAATAACTATAATTTTTCCAAGAATCAATATGAAAGGAAAGTTTTTAGAATGAGGTTTTATTTAAAACTTGATATGGGCACCATATTCGCTACCAGCTTCTCGAGTTGTCCAGGAATCACGTCAACTGATTTCTCCAGGAACTCTTGTGGTATAAAAGACATAACTTCTTGTATTCACCCTTCAAGTTCTTCCAAAGTCTTGGTTCGGCATAGACTTGCTCTTTTAACCAACCCCCAAAGAAAAAAAAAGTCACAGGTTGTTAAGTCACGACTCCTCGCTGGCCATTCATACATAAAATAGGAAGTTACTTTTCAATCAGCCTGTATTTTTGTCGTAATCCTTGGTATTCGCGTGTGTGTCTGGGTAAAATGTGGTTTTCCTCTCGCATGATAGTCATACAGCAAGAATTATTCTAAAATTGATGAAGATTCAAGCTATATTTTTACGGGCGAATAAATATTCCCCCACTCCTGCCTCAAGTTGAAGATGACGGTTTCACGTCAAATTAACAAAGATCCGGCAAGATCCCTTTGAAGTCGACCGAAGCGATTCTGAATCTGATAGCAAAATCAATTTTTAATTCACAATTTAATGTATCATTGCATAAACGCATTACAAAGTCAAACCCGGAAAGATGAATCGTTTACTTACATAAGCTTTCTAATGTGGGTGGAGGTCTGAATCAGACGTCATGGTACGTCGAGTTTAGAGATGGCGTAGCAGAAAAAAAGATTAGATGATATTGGTTGAGGTGTGTCTGAGGATGTACCTGTGAACACATATGCGGGAGAATGATCATACACTTACGTGTTATTAAGACATTATTATTATTAGTAGTAGTAGTAGTATAGATATTATTATTGTTATTATCATTATTATTATTATAGATATTATTAAAATTATTATTATTATTATTATAGATATCACCATTATTATTATTATTATTATATATATTATTATCATTATTATCTCTATCTATAAAAGGCAGGATGTGTGTGTGTGTGTGCGTGTGTGTGTGTGTGTGTGTGTAACGAATGCACGGCCGCAATTTCCGACGAATTTGCACCAAAATTTACATGCACATGCTCCAAGTTAGCGGGAAGGCCAAGACCGACTTTGCATTTCCCAACTCCCATCGATAGTGGAAATAATCGATTTTTTTCATGCTTCTACGGCAGTTTTCATGTAGTTTGCGGCCATTTTCTACTGGCCAGAGTGAGAGCCTATAGCTGACTGCCACGAGTAGGCAGGAAGATTATATTGGCCAGCGTGAGAGCCAACAGCTGACTGACACGAATGTTAAGTAGCATGCAAAAAAAAATCGATAGCTGCATTCGTCACAAGTGGGAAAAATTTAAATCTGCATGGTACTTTACTCCAATTGGCTCATTCGCTTGCTTAAACTCAACGTTGATTCTGATTCCGCAGAACTGGGTTGGGGTGAAAAAAGTATTTGTTGTTAACATTCTTTTTTTCATTCGGTTTTTCCAGTTACGAGTCCTTTTTTAAAGCTGATCGTTTTGTGTTCATTTTGTTTAGTTCTTTTTTCGCAACAGATTTAATGTTTAATATGGAGCTTAGAAAAAATTCGCAGTGTGAGATAGGCAAGAAGTAAGGCATGCAGCAGCATCATCACGGCAAAGGGCACTCCTTTAAAGGCAAGAAAGGGCAAAAATATTTTAAGTCAAGTGATAGCGATTGCTGTATGAGTCGTACGATTTTTGAATCAAGCACGGGCAACGCCGGGCCATGCTGCTAGTTATTAATATAGATATTATTATTATAGATATTACCATTATTATTATTATTATTAATATAGATGTTATTATTATTATTAATATAGATATTATTGTTATTATTATTGTAGGTATTATTAACAATATTATAATAATAATTATTGTTATTTAATTGAGAGGGGATATAGATACATATGAGGTTGGATCAATAAATCTGTAGCTTGACAATTCTTTTCTGATTTTTATATTTTTTTTCCATTGAATAATGCCCGGTCTCTCTGGTTAATGGAGACGCTTTGGATTAAGTGCATTGACTCAGAATGAGATTATGTTGAAAAACAAATATTTTTCTTCATTATTAGTCTACGAATTAATTGATTTATCTGCGTAATTAACTGTAATAAATATCTATTTTGTGCAAGCACAAGGATGAATCAATAAGTCTGTAGCATATTATGCAAAAAATGGGTAAATTTTGATCTGAAATTTCGATCTATATGGTTGGTGTTTTCTACTGAATTTTAATTAAGTGCAGGATATTATGTTAAAAACGAAAATTTATTGTGTAAAATGAAATTTTATTATTATTATTATTATTATTATTATTATTATTATTATTATTATCATTTTCTTTGATTTCTGGCGTTTACACATTCCTTTCCGGGTCCCGCCCAGGGACCTAAGGTTAGAAATAGCGTCATGACACTTTCCACATACAAAAAAAAAAAAAAAAAAAAAATTTAAATTACATAGATAAAGCCCTTTGTAAGGTGTGGGCTGTACTTGTCAGAACAATTTTTTGTATCTCCTTGAGGCATGAACTTCCAGGAATCCCTTCAATTAGTCTACTGGAATCTTTTCCAACCAGTCCTAGGGCTCCAACTACAACAGGGATTGTTGATGTTCCCATATGCCACATTTTCGAGATTTCTATTTCAAGGTCCTTGTACTTTGACAACTTTTTGAATATCTTCAAAGATACATTGCAGTCAGCAGGGACTGCCATATCAATAAGGAGGCACCGTTTTTGTTTGTGGTCTTTAATAACAATATCTGGCCGGTTGGCCTTGATTGTTCTGTCAGTGTGTATTGTGTAATCCCATAGAATTGTAACAGGTCCTATCTCCGTAACCGGGTCTGGGTGGTGTTCATACCAGTTTCTTTCGGTTTTCTTCCCGTAGAAGTTGCAGATTTTCCAGTACAGATATTGCCCATTATTATTATTATTATTATTATTATTATTATTATTATTATTGTTTCTTTTGATTTCTGTTTATAAAATATTTCCTTCTGGGTCCCAACCAGAAACCTAAGGTCAGAAATAGCATCATGATATTTTCATTGACTATTTTTGTAAAATAAAAGAAAGAAAAAAGAAAGACCACAAGGTAAAACGACACACATTTTACGTAGTTAAATCTCTTCGTAATGAGTAATATTATATCTATAATAAAATTACCAAATTACTTCAAATCTCTCGAGAAAATTAGTTCGGTATTAAATGACGCACAAGGAGTTAATATGCCGCAAAACAAACAAAGCTTGATGTTGACGAACACTCGTTGCCATTTTTGTAATGTCATCAAATACATGTTGTCACTTTCATAATGCAAATTGTAGTACAGACTTTGTAATCGCTGATACAACTATAGTAACGCCGTTGAACAATACTGGCGTCTGACGCCTTCGAATAACACTCGCACTATTAGTACTTGCTCGATAATATTCGCTCAAATAGTAACCCGTGTAGTGATCAGTATAGAGAAACAGTATAGTGGATATTATAGAGAATATCGAACTGTATAGTAATAGAGGATAGACTAGAAATAGTGATCAATTAGAGATCACGCTAATTCCCATATGTACATTTCCTTTGCCATCACGTGGTTACTTATTAGAAATTGAATCGCCCGTGTTTGCTCTCTGTTGATTTGTGTTCAAACTCCAGTGTTGGCAGTAACACATTATTCCTATATAACAAAAGCAATCAGTCATAAAGGGATCGTATCTTACAACATACACTTATCTGTTGGGCAGGTATATCTGGCTAGTAAAGAAAATACAACAGTAAAGCCAACAAACGCACTGTAAAAATGATGCCCGTATCATCGGACAAAAGTCTAAATCATCAATTAACGACATTCGTTTATCTCCAATAAAACATCACTTGATAATGCCCGCTGTTTAATATGATAAATCTGATGAGCTTGCTTAGACCTACTACTCAACAATTGTTCTGGTAAATAAAGATATTTATCTACATTATGGGCCATCAGAATCGCTACTATCATATCACTATTAATGGAGCGAACACTAGAGATTTGGCGTCTACACCAATCTTCATCATTGGTCCATAGACAGCTCATTGTAGAGAATAATTGCCACTTTCAAGTAATGTTTCAAATGCCATGAAATATAGAAAGTGGGGCTAAGGCCTGTTACAGTCAGTTAATTTTTTTGTCATATTGGCTGGAAATTATATAAAATGATTTTCAAGAGCATAAAATTGGCTGGAAGAGTTGAATATACATCCGTATATCCTTTTTTTTTTTTTTAAATCATTTCACCCCAGGCAAGCCGGGAATGTCACTCGAAGGCAGTGGGGTGGGGGCGCATAGGGAGTGAAACTGTGAGAAAAGAGTGCGAATATGGAGGATAGAGGAAAGGACAAAAGATGAATGGGGTTCAAGAAGGTGGAAGATGGCGATTGAAGTTGCATTTAAATTTTTATTTTAAATAGTTATTAGCTTATTTCAACAGTAAAAGGGTGAGGCCTCGATGAGAATAAGTAGCATACTTAAATTCATGTAGTCTGGGCACCAAGGAAAAGCTCGTCAGAGCAGTAGCCATGAAAACATTTGACAAGACAGAGGAAATATATATATATATATATATATATATATATATATATATAAAGAAAGAACAGTAAGATATAAAATCCGGTGTTCTTATAGATATTTTTATTTTTACAAAATAGTGCTCAATGTAAATTTACAGAGCATTAATATTATAAATTAATTGATTTAAAATATGGTTTTTTCTCTATATATATATATATATATATATATATATATATATATATATATATATTATAGAAATTGCGATTTCAACAAACAAGAATACCTATATTGGCAGTGTCAACTCATTGAGCTCTTTTTTGTGGAGCAGTTTTAATATTTTACATCATTAGAATTCACTTGATTATATACTAACTGTATATATATATATATATATATATATATATAGCATAATGAGAAGCCACGTATACTTTCTTAATATGTATATATAGAAAAGTTTCAAATTAAAAATTATAATGTTTTATTTTATGAAAGTATTTATTTATTTATATATATATTTGATATTTCAAATTGTCCTCAATTTTTCATCAGAAATAACTGTTTGTTACAAATAAATTAAAATTACTGTTTGTTGGCAAGTAGCGTCCTTCGAGAGACGGACGTCACGTGATATGGAACGTCACTGTTCAGATATTCCTAACTTAAATCTAACTGTCATAAATATTTAAAAAATATTTTTTTACTATATCTAAAGAAATTGCTTAGCTATTGAAATATTTATAAAGATTTTAAAACACCTAAGTCCCTATTCAACCCTAATTTATGTGTATTTAATTTTAAAATCCAATATGTTTCTTTTTTTTTCTGCGTGTGAATGTGGAAGTAAAATCGGAATCTATTAATAAACATTTGCAGTTTTCTAATGTGTGTCCTGATTGATTGTAGTGTTTAGCTATGGGGAATAAGGGTTGTTTTGACGTATTGTTTGTTTATGGTTATTAAAACGAAATCTAAAATTGTTTCAGACTCACCAATATATCCACTATTAGGACATAAGTTGCAGAATAAATAATAGATTACGTTATGGGTATCGCAGGTGAGGTTAGGTGGCTGTATCCTGATATTGGTGTTGGGTACGTAAAATGTATTAGCTATTACTAAATGTTTGCAAACCAAGTAAACGAGGTTTGTTACATTTGTAATTTCCTGTTTGGTTTCTATTGTTTAGATATTTGGTAGAGGTGAGGATAGCTGATAAGTTAGGTGATTGTTTCATAAGAAAAATAAAAACAACAATCGGATTCCCATGGTTTTTAACCACAATCAATATTTTCACACACTTATTCACAATTTAAAAAATGATTACAAGAACCTCCAATTAGACAACAAGATCAAAGACATTTTCGATAAACCACCCATAAATGCAATGAAACAATCACCTAACAGGTCTAAATTATTCAACGAAATATGTCTCAATGAAAACATGTTGCCGAAATATAATCATTTATTCGAAAATTATAACAAAAAATTTCTACACTAGAAAGCCCAAATATTAAGCTCTACACTAAAAAAAAAAAAAAAAATATTAAAAAATTTGACATTGGAAGCACTTTGATTTGTAGCGATTTTATAACATTTTTATGTTATAATTTTCGAATAAATGATTATATTTGCACTACTGTGTATTGAGCACTCTTTTAAGAACAGTATTTTTGGTTATTGGAATTTATTCCGTATACACCAATCCTATACTTGGATATATATATATATATATATATATATATATATATATATATATATATATATATTATGAACAAGACAAAGTATTGAGAAATTAAAAATTTAAATTTTCAGACACACTGGGTTGTATATTAATATATAGTTTTTTGTTTTATTATTTCAATTAGATTCCTCGACTAGTTTCGGCCAGCATGGCTATCATTTAAAATTTCTGCTTGTTAGTAGCAGTGAACTATAGGAAAATGATATATATATATATATATATATATATATATATATATATATATATATATATATATATATATATATCAGTACTACACACACACACACACACATATATATATATATATATAAGATTTTCAGTTCTTTTGCGAAAGATTACTGTCTCTTCACTTTGTAACTTTTTTGTTTTTTATTAACCGCGCTAAAGTTAATGTACTTCCAGCCATGTCTAGGCTACACATGATATAACAATATCAATGATATATGCTTGTGGTACACATGTAGCATCCTCTCCGTCCTTTTAATCTGATGCTCAGTGACAAGCCGAACAGTGTCGCCCAATGGGTGCTGGTGTTAATAAAGCAGTGCTCTATGTATAATAACAGTTAAAATTTATGCTACTAATAAATATAGACTTTTACTCGGGTGAAAAACTTAGTACAATAAATTTTCATTATTTTTTTGGGGGGGGGGATTAAAGGTTTTATTAATTAACATACAAAATACTCCCACTATATTGAAAACAATTTAATGATTAAAATAACAAATAATTAAAAAAAAAATGCAATATTGTTTTGGCATATCTTTTCTTTACATTTTTATACACACAAGAATCCAGTTTACAGTTCTCCCTGCATATGCGAGAACCATAAACAAATCAGAAGACCAAAAGCTTGAAAAAGTTGGAATTTAGCTCAAGAAAGAAATATTTTCGCATGGCCAGTTGTATGTTGCATACTCAAGAGTAAGAAATCCCCCCAAAATTATTCACCGCTGTTAAAAAGGAAAAAAAGAAATTTTCTTAAAATGTTGTATACTATGAAGTCCTATTAAATCAAATTAAATTAAATTAAAGAAATTATTAAACCGCAAAAAGGGTTTTTGTCAAAGTATTTTTCCTCACAGATCAGCTTATTCCAATTTCGTCGAAAGAAAACTAAGGAGAAACAAGAACGGAATGAAAGATTGACACAAAGAGAGGTCGCGCCATTAACACAATGCTGAGTCTCAGTGCAATCGTCAGGTCGTTACTGAACACATCAATCAGCACCTAGCGATTGCATGAATGGAAATGCTACTGGTGAGCAACAAACTATTTATTATTATTATTATTATTACACGTTCCAAAGAAGGATGCAAGAAAGGTGATATACTCAGATTTGGGGATGCAAAAGGCATTGTATTTATTGACTATCTTTAAAACGGTCGCAATATTAATGAAGAGTAATAAGCTGAGGCCGTTACGAAAGGCTATCAAAACCAAACACCCAGGAAAACTAACGAAAGGGTTCTTGTTTCAACAGAACCATTCTACAGCAAACAAATCTTTTGTTTCAATGGCCGCTGTGCGTGACCGTGGTTTGAACTAGTTGATTATCATCCCTATTCCCCCGATTTGGCTCCATCTGACAATCATCTCTTCCTCAAAATTAAAAAATGAAAATAAATGGACCGGTATCGCGTTGATTATGATGTCATATCTGCTATTGATGAATGTTTGGACCAACAGGATGAAAGCTTCTTCAACGAAGGGATCCAAGTCCTTCAACACCTATGAAAGAAGTGTGTCGATCGCAAGGGGGACTATGTAGAAAAATAAATCTCATCTGTTGGTTAGCCTATGAACCTTTCGGCAGGTCCTTGTGCATCAACGCAAACATCACATTAGTTCGATGAAATCTTAAAGTTACGAAACGCGTCACAGGAAAAAAATTCCCCGATTGTCATAGATTTCACTAATATTGCGCTTCATATATAAATATGTGTATTCCATTTTCCCATCGTCCCTGATTAGTAATTTTTCAATCGTAGCTTAGATGTAGCACAAGGCCGAAAGTAGGGGGCACCCAGTGAGGATCGACCTCACTATTCAGTCGTAATTGATGTAACGAGGCATGATTGCTAGTCATTACATCGCCTCGAGGTGCCCATAGTGATTTTCCAAGAGTAGCTTAGATGTGGCACAAGGCCGAATTTATGGGGTACCCAGTGAGAATCGAACTCACAACTCAAGCTTGCTAACTATTACACCGCCTCGAGGTGCCCCATCGTCATGGATTGACATGATATAAAATATTACTAATAAAATATATTGTGGAGTAATGGATATTACTTTATAATACAAACACTTACGTAATGGATAGCAGCTCGGATTGAGGAATCGGAGAGCCGAGTTTGAATTTCAGTCGAATCCATTACATTCACTTACGTGGTAATACCTTTGGGAATGGTATGGATCCTCTTCTTCTCCCCCCAGCTATGAGTAAATAGCAGGATAGCTTTGGATGGCAACTGGTCTACCGCAGAAAGAAATGGCAACTTACTGAGAGAAAAAAACTCTGCCTCGTCAGTCATGTGTCGAAAGATACATGATCGGCTAAGTGTGTATCACGCATGGCATATGACTGACAGATATTTTTCTTATTTTTCATTAATTGTAGCATTCCCCTTCTCCTTCTTCTGCTTCGTATGCCGTGTCCTCTCAGGGCGTAGGCGGTCCTGGCTCTCCACAATTTTCTCTCCTTTGTAGCTCGTAATAATTTTTGTCTTTTTGTCATTTCTCTCACATCCTGTTCCGCCATTTTTATCACGCTCACTAAGTATGTCATACGTGGTTTTCCGCTGCCCCCCTTGAATTCAGTCTGTCCTGTGAGTATCAGATTTACTAAGCACTCTTTCCCCATTAGATGTCTTAGAAAAAATTTCAGCTGTTTCTTCCTGCTGTTAAGTATAAGTTTCCCTTTTTGCTTCCATTTTCTCTAAAACTTCGTCGTTACTCACATATTCCGTCCATGGTATCCTCAGCATCCTTCTGTGGAACTACATTTCTGTTGGCTTAGAGTCTCTTCTTCATTTTTGAGGATATTGTTCAAGATGGACAATAAAATAATAAAAAAAAGAACATTGCAGAATCAGGAATAATGAACAAGAAAATAATCAAAAGAACTATTGTCACAATGACGAAGACATTATTTTGTTCCCCATGTGTCCGCGGTACGTACCCCTCCATTACCCACTCCCCGTCAGCATCATGGCGAAAGGAAATTAAATCCAGTGGCTGTTTTTGTTTTTCAATGCCGTCATTTCGTCCTCATATGAATACCAAAGCAGCGTGATTGTCGCTGTCTTCGTCTTGCTTCATCATCGTTATTATGGCCACTAATTGCAAAGTGGGCGGACTTAGCATCATACTTAATGCCCTTTATGTTATTGTTGTATGCTCTTGGTATTGAACTCACAACTACTTGGGTCTAGTCACTGGATCTTACCAACGTCTTTATCCACTAGGCAATGTGTCCTTGAGGACATCTGTGGGTGAATTTTGGGGATTTATAAACCTAATGTTTCAGCAACCATTTTGTTTTGCATTTTTTTTTTATTATTATTGCATTATTTTTTCCCATTTGTTATCCTTATCTTCATTGTCATATTCACAACGTTTCGGTCGTTGTACACTCCGGCCTTCTTCTGATGATTGGAATTTCGAATCGAACCCTTTATTTCGTTCTATTTGGGTAGATTTTTCTAGTTCCACGTGCCATGCCTCTTCCGGATGTCTCAGTTATTTCCATTTAACTCAACTCTCCATGTTTTGGTTCAACTCTACTGTGACTTGGTATTGAACTCACAACTCTTCGGGCTTGGCACTGGATCCTTCCAACGTCTTTATACACTAGGCCATCTGTGTATGAATTCTGGGGACTACCTAATTCTGGGGACTACTTCATTTTTACCAATGCTCATATTGCAATTTTTTGTTAATATTATTACATTTGTTTTTACCAGAGCTTATATTGCAATTTTTTGTGTTCGTATTTATTGCTTTTCTCTAGCACTCCTTATTACTGGTTCCCATATTATATTCATTTTTATGCTTGCTCGGCTCAGGAGATTTTTGTGGCCTAGCATATGTGCTGATTGCTTAAGATTTCGTATTTTCCAGTGATGCTTTCTGTCTATTATTTCAACCTCATCCCCATTTCCCTCCATATGCGGTCAGCTACGCCTGATTTTTCTATTTCCCCTTGTGTTACCGCTTTACGATGTTCTTGTAGTCTTACCTTAAGGGGGCGTCCTGTTTCTCCTTTGTGTTTCTTACCACAATATAATATCCTGGGCGATAAGCAATATGTATTTTGTTCTTCTATATCCACTGCTGATGTCTTAACTGTCATTACTGTGAGACACTAGACAATAAATTCATCATGCGGACGATCAATTTAGATATATCAAATGCCTTTGACAGGGGTTGCTACTGAAACTCTCTAATGATGGAATCTCTGGTCCTTCTTAACAAGTAAGTCACTGAAGTTCGTTGTCACTTGAGGTATATACAGATGGAAATAAAGTGGTAACAAATCTCTTCAAACATCCATCAATAATGTTTGCAAATAAAACCGTAATAAACTTCTATGTAATATTGGTCCTCTTCCTTAGCAGTGAATGCTGGACAGTTTCCTCGCAGATTAAGTAGAGACTTGAGGCAATAGAAATTTGTTCTATCAGGTCATCCCATAAGTTCTGTCCAAATGTTGAATAAAGAAAACAAGTGACCAAATGTTACATTTAATTACAGATTCAATCGACAATGTATTTTCCATGATTATCTATGACTTCCTTCCATCTATTAACAAGCTTACTAATTCCATTATTGTAAAAATTATTTTGGCTTTGTTTCGAAGAACTCCCAAACGTCAGTTTTAACCTCTTCCTGTGTTACAAAAGCTGTTTCTTCCAAATGATTCTGTAAGCTACGAAACAAATGGTAGTCTGAAGGAGCAAGATCGGGAGAATAAGGTGGATGAGGAATTTTCTCCCACCCAAGTTCTTCGATCTTTTGTGACGTGATTCTTGCTGTGTAGGGTCGCGCATTGTCCTGATGAAGCATAACCCTTTTTCGATTCACTAGAGCAGGTCTTTTTTTCCTCAAAGCTTGGTTCAAACGCTCTAATTGCTGACAGTATATTTGAGCATTAATTGTTGCATTAGGTGGTAAGAATTCAAAGTGCATTATTCCTTGGCGATACCACCAGATTGAAAGAACCTTTTGCCCATGAAGTTCCCTTCTCGGCTGTGGCTGGGCTCCTTCCCCTTTACCAAGCCACTGTCTACGACATTTTTCGTCGCCAGTCACAAGTCTTTCCAAAAAAGGTGAAACAAGTTGGCGAGAATGGAGAGAAGAGCAGATGTCAACTCGGGATTTGAGGTTGTTTTCAGACAATTCATGAGGCACCCATTTTCCAAGATTAGGAACTTTTCCAAGTTGTTGAAGATGACGATGAACAGTTGTATGGTTTGAACTGAGAACCAGTGCCAATTCCTCAACTGATAAATCAGGATTTTCTTCAAGGGCTGCTTCAAGAAGCTTTTCATCAAACACAACTGGACGTCCGGTTTGATCTTCACCTTCAAGGGTGAAATCTCCACCTCTGAATTTTGCAAACCATCTTCTGCAAGTTCTTTCATTCACACATTCCTCTTCATAAACTGAGTGAATGTTTCTAGCCACTTCGGCTGTTGAGTTTCCTTTCTTGAACTCATAAAGCATTATGTGCCTCAAATGATTCTTGGGTACTTCCATGTTAGCAGGGTTTTGATCAAACAAAATTTAATTTTATTGTTCTCTGAAATAAAATTTGATCAGTTTAAATGGATCTAAACATAAAAATAATGTTCAGCTCCATTAGACATTATAAAATATTCTTTAAATTTCGTTCATTTTAACAAAAAGTTAAAATTCGGACAGAACTTATGAGATGACCTGATAGAAAAGAATGCTGAGAATAACATAAACTGAACTTGTGAGTAAAAAGTACGTTTTAAGAAAAAACGGAAACAAAATGACCAAGTAACGAGGAAGCTGGTGAGGGATTAAACCAAAGAAAAATGGGGACAGAAATGAAAGGGGTTAATGAGCATATATCCCCTTAGCTAAGTTAATTGGAGTGAAGAAACTAAGGATAGAAAAACAGCCCCAAACTCACCTAATTTCGGACGGGGTTGCCTATGTTCAAGACAAAAAGAAGAATATCCTGATGCCTAATCAATGTGCCACTCCAAGTCGGCCCCTTTCACAGACACCTTTTACCAAATTCTGATGAAGGGAATCGCTTTTCCGTCCTAATCTTGACTTTAAGCTGATGCTTAAAGTACAAGATCATTTACGAAGAAGTGAACCTCTCACCCCCATAGAATCCCTTCTGACGTGTCGTTCAGATAACGATTCTCATAACCCCTAGCAAGCAAAAGAACACGTAGTGTTCAGCCTTCATCAATGACGGTACCACATTACTACAGACAGAACTGGCCTCGAGGAGAAAGAACTTTCCGCGCAACATGCGAACCGAGAGGCCTTCAACAAACTTGCACAACTGCGCTACGATCCTGCAATGAAAGAAGGTCTCCCATGGTCTCGACTTCTCCATAACAGCGAACGCAGTTTGGAGAATTCTCCATGCCCGCCGTACAAAGTTTTTTGACGACTTCGAGCGCCCCACGAGCCAGGTGAGTGATGCCACATCGTTATTGAAGCATTTCAACCCGGGCGCCCAAATCCAGTTCGCCAATCAGCTCATCACGAACAAACTCCCTGACTAACACATTGGACTTTGGAGAGGCCGTTCGACGCTTGTAAGAAAAATTTCAGAGCAATATGACATTCACGATAGAAGGAGCAGTCGCCTCGGGGTCCCCTCCTCGCACGAGTGCACACTTCTCAGGGATGAGAAGTTCTTACAGGCGTCTTCCTTCCAGAAGGCGCGCTCCTTATCGGAATCGCGACACATTCGATCTAGGAACTCGATGTGAAGCGTATATCGATGAATCTCAAGGTTAGGCATACCTAGACCGCCTTCAGAAGGGTGGAGGTTACTGTTGACCATGTTCACCATAGTCTATGAATATAAAATACAGCGCAGTACGTAATCTGTTCAATGAAACAACGTTAAAGATTAACACTCACGAATCAGACACTCTAGTGAATCTGACTATATCGCCAATACCACCAGCAGATGTTCCGTAATTCTTCAGTCTTCGATATCAAAGGCTGTCAGTGAATATTCGGGAAAAACATGGCCGCCTTTATACACGTCGCATTGAATATTTTGAGCCTTCTGATTGGTTAACCCTTCTGTTGGTGAACTATAAAATGAGTCAGCTCATTTTGGCTGGCTCACTAGTACACTAGGGTACCCAAAAATTCCAACAGTTACAGATCTTCTGGGGTACCTTAATGACCTTGCCTCCCCACAAGAAGGAGAACGCCTTACTAATGACATTAGTGTGGTATACGGAAGTGGAAGCACAGAGAGTCGGTAAAGAAGAATCGGGTAGATGTGCGAGGCACAAACTTCTGCCCTCCACTTTAAGGAAAGATTCCTCCGAGACCAAAGACGAACTGCGACCTCGGCCTTCTCTTGTACCTTCGACCAATTCATTTCCAACTGGATTTGAGGACTGAACCAGACGCCGAGTATTTTGACCGGCCCGTTCGTCTAGATGAAAGGTTCCGGGAGAAAAACTTCCTTCCACGCACACAACTGCAAGCCAGCAGACTTATCACGGTTGATCTTGGTCCCTTGGTCACCGTCTAGTACCCGCTGAATTCTTCGCTGACTTCATCAATCTCGGTTCTGCTCGACGCAAGAACCGAAACGTCGTCATCATAGGCAGAATACCTGGCCGAGATGCTAGCACCAGATAGGAAAATTCCACGTAGGCTCAGATTCATCTTGAACTTGCGAAGTCAGGGTTCCAATGCAAGAACGAAAAGCAAAGGCGAAAGCGGACAGAACCATAGCAGACAACTACCACGAAAGTATTTATAGAAAAGGCACTGGAAAGCAACCTTGCGACGGTGGGTAAGAGACTGAAGCCGAGTTGCTAGAACAGGGCCAGTAATATTGCTGATTCATCTTTGGATTTTATGAAGGAACTCTAGGTAAACAGCAGGAGAACCGGAATAAATGTGACAGTAATATTATGAGCATGGGCGAATGGTAGACTTATAGATATGTGAGATAGATTCTGGAGATTTTCATAGAAAGATTTCATAAATTTCAACTAACAGTAGCTGCTTGGTTAATGAATACCGATTGTTTCCTTATAAGAAAACAGCTAATATCACCATTACCATATAATATAATTAAACATTACACCGATTTCGATGGGCCGGACATCTTGTCTGAATGCCAGACATCCGCCTGCTCAAGCATATTCTCTTCTCAGATATCGCATCTGTCAAGAGATTACTTGGAGTCCCACGTCGTCAATTCAAGGAATCGATCTGGTCAATTTGGAGACGGAAGCTGCAGAAAGAACTAATTTCAGTCCACAAAAAAGAACATAATTCGAAAACACCAGAAGACAAATAGAAGAGAGGTAAAGAGACGATAGAAATGCCAGAACTCCCCATCCCCTGAACACTCCTATCCTACCATGCGGTGGCTGCAGACGTCTCTTCAGATCCAGCACATGACTCATTTCACACAGAAGGAAATGTCTATGAGCAACGCAGTGCTTGGCAAAGAGTTCCGCCAACGACAACCAATAAATGAATATAGACATTTACCGTAAGTTATTTTAATATAGAATTTATTTTTAAAAAAGGTGGGGTTTTCGGATAATGATATTAGATTATGATGGAAATCCATTGGAAATAATTTCGCTCTCAGAATGCATAGCAAATGATTCCGCAATAGAAATTTATTACAAAATGTTTACTATAGGAATGCATTGCAAACGATTCATACTGTACTGAAATAACTATATATATATATATATATATATATATATATATATATATATATATATATATATATATATATATATATATAATCGATTCTCCCGTCGGGTTCGACGTATGAGGTCAAGCAGATCAGTTTCCAGGAAACTGACAATGACACCGGCACACATGATTCGATTATAGTGATGAAGGTTTCGTGCAGGACCATCCCACTTTTGAAGGGCCGAATACAGAGACTTGGTGCACTACGTGCCAAAGGTCCCCCAAACGACCCCCTCAGGTTTTGAATTCAGAGTTGTCCTTCTCCTAGACCAGTTGCCATCCAAGGCTATAGAACCCAGTCTGTCCTGCTATTTAACCCATAGCTGGAGAGAGAGAATATATATATATATATATATATATATATATATATATATATATATATATATATAGAGAGAGAGAGAGAGAGAGAGAGAGTTTTTGGTTTTGAATTCGATTCTTTTTACGGCATATCAACCTCAATGAGTTATTTAATGTCGACAAGATTTTTATTGCTGGTAATATTTTTTTCAAAAATGTATTAATGGTAATAATTATTTTCTTCAAAATTCATTGCTGGTAATATTTTTTTACAGAAATGTATTGATGGTATTAAAACCTATTTTTATACTTTCATAGTGCAATGACCCCAGTTTGCGGGTTAACTATTTGCCCATATGTAGGACCCTAACAGGTGCTACTACCCCGGGTCAGGGTGAACCAGGGAACATCACACAATTAAGAGGTGGTTACACGCATCCCAAAACCTCCTGATAAGAGGCCTTACTGTTGGATGTAGTTTATCGTCTTACCCTAGACGTGTATGTAGTTTAGCGTCTTACCCAGGACGTATATATATATATATATATATATATATGAAGAAAAATATATACGGAAAAAATACTTATATGCAGTTATGCTGTTTTAGTGTTAATATGTCAACGTCGGACGTTTCGGTTTAATAAACCATCTTCAGGACATATTCATAAAATATAATTAACATTATCAATTCAACATGACAAAGACGATAATTAATAAATTGATGATGTTAATTATATTTTATGAATATGTCCTGAAGATGGTTTATTAGACCGAAGCGTCCGACGTTGACATATTAACATTAAAACAGCATAATTATAGGAAAATTTTTTTTTTTCCGTATATATTTTTATTCATACTGTCGGATCTATATCCATATATTTGCTTATATATATATATATATAGATAGATAGATAGATAGATAGATAGATAGATAGATAGAGAGAGAGAGAGAGAGTGGGAGACAGAGATAGAGAGCGAGAGATAGTCCGTTTATATCTATATCTATCTATCTCACCAGATGGTGTCAGCTGAAGTTTGTACTATGGTGTGGTGGCCCATGGTCCACCTTAAAGAATTCGCAGCCAAGGATTTCATGCTCAAAGACGTTTCTTCTTCTCACACCTCGTAGAGCCTAACGTCGTCGATTCGTTCAAGGATCAGCTCCAAGAACACGTTGTTGTGGACAGAATTCGATCTGGGGAAGAGTGAGACGGAAGCTGCAGAAAGAACCAAATGGTGAAGAGCAGTCCACGAAAAAAAAAAACGACATCCTTGGAAAACACGAAGAGACAAATAGAAGAGACGAAGAAAGACCAAAGAAAAAAGCCAGAGCTCTCCATCCTCTGAACACTCCTACCCTACCATTCAGATCCAACATAGGATTTATTCCACATGGAAGAAAATGTCCATGAGCACCCTAATACTTCACAAAGAGCTCCGCCAAAGATGACGACGAATTAAACATTTTTTTAAATAAAAATATTTTAAAAATACACAATCTTAGAAAAAATACGATTGGAAAGTCTATTTTCAAGGGAATTAGTTATTAGAATATGGTCGTTTTTTATTTGACATCATTGTGCCACTGCAAGCTATCCGTTAGTTCCTTTCTGGAACTGATCATTCTTTGATATAACGTGCGACTGCCAAATGGCTAACCAGGAAATGGCAACTGCATAGTGGACCTAATGCGGTATCCGTGGTATAGATCTGAGTTCGTAATCTTGTAAAAAAAGCTCCATTTTGTTTTGAATTGGCGCTGAACTTCAAGGACCGTGGAAGTATATCGATCGTAAAAGGTTGTCATAAAAGATGAAGATATTTGTCGCAAAAACAATTCCATAAAGTTTGTTTTACCAAATTGCGATTCTCGTGTTGTTATTGCAAACCTCTTGTGATGTTTGCTGCGGTTCGGGCCCCAGTTGCTGAGAAATAAAAAGAAGAAAATTAAAAACTAAAAACAAGTCTGAAAAAAAAAATAACGGAAGGAATAAATGTCGGAATGAAATTATGATAAATAAGTCTACATCTCTTTTTAATTCTGGTCTTTTGTAGGCGTTTTGCCCCCTTTTTTTCTTGTTTGCTTTCTTTTTTGCTAGTCTTATCTCTAACTAATTCGTTTTTATAATGCGAATAACAACATGTCTGCTTGTGTCTACCAGCAATTAAAACCTAGACAAGGGCCACTAACATCCCAGACGCACGTCCCACAGCGATTACATCGATATCCAACTACGCCATCATCCTCACCCAGCACCAACTCTTTCAGCTTCATCAATGTTTTCTATTTTTTTTCTATTGTTTTTTTTTTTGCCTCATTTTTTCTCGTTTTCTTTTTGTTTTGTTTTTTTATATGATTAGCTTTCTTTTAGGCATTATATATAATTTGTCCGCATTTTTCATCATCGTTTTTTTCTTTTTCATCATCATCGTCATTTTGACATTTTAGTTTCTCTGTGACGCGCTTTTATTTCCGTTTTCTCGTTTGTTCTTTTCGTTCCTTCTTCCACTTCCTTCAGTTCACATTACAATTGGATTCGGCATCAACAATATCTTATTCCATTTTCTTTCGTTTATTTCCTTCTTCATTCTTAATTCTTCATATCATTTTTCTTCTTGTTCTTTTTATTCTACTTTCTTGTTTCTTTTCTTATATTTCTTCTTCTTCTTCTTCTGCCGTTTCTTCTTCTTCTTTTTTTTCTTTTTTTTCTTCTTCTATTTCAGTTTCTTCTTTTTTTCTATTCATGCTTCCGTTTCTTCTTTCTTTTCTTTTACTTCTTTTAGTTTCTTCTATTCTTCTTTCTTCTTCTTCTTTCGTTTTTCTTCAATTTTTTTTCTCTTCTTCATTCTTTCGTTCTTCTTCTTCTTCTTCTTCTTTTCTTTTTTTTTTTTTTTTTATATTTCTCTTATTCCTCCCATTCTTTCTACATCTTCTCCTTCTTTTTTTTTCTCCTCCTTTTTTTTCTTCTTTCTTCTGTTTGTTTCTTCTTCTTCTTCTTCTTCTTCTTCTTCTTCTTCCTTCTTCTTTTTTAATTCTTCTTTTTTTATATTTTTTCTACTCCTTCCATTCTTTCTACATCTTCTCTTTCTTTTCTTTTTCTCATTCTGTGTTTCTTCTTCTTCTTCTTCTTCTTCTTCTTCTTCTTCTTCTTCTTCTTTTTTTTTATTTTCTTCTTCTTGCTTTCCCTTCTTCTTTTTAATTCTTCTTTTTATATTTTCTTCTACTCCTTCCATTCTTTTCTACATCTTCTCCTTTTTCTTTTTCTCCTCCTGCTCTGTTTCTTCTTCTTCTTCTTCTTCTTCTTCTTCTTCTTCTTGCTTTTCTTCTTCTTTTAATTCTTCTTTTTATATTTTTTTCTCTCCTTCCATTCTTTCTACATCTTCTTCCTTCTTTCTTTTTCTCCTCCTGCTCTGTTTTCTTCTTCTTCTTCTTCTTCTTCTTGCTTTCCTTCTTCTTCTTTTAATTCTTCTTTTTTATATTTTCTTCTACTCCTTCCATTCTTTCTACATCTTCTCCTTCTTTCTTTTTCTCCTCCTGCTCTGTTTCTTCTTCTTCTTCTTCTTCTTCTTCTTCTTCTTCTTCTTCTTCTTGCTTTCCTTCTTCTTCTTTTAATTCTTCTTTTTTATATTTTCTTCTACTCCTTCCATTCTTTCTACATCTTCTCCTTCTTTCTTTTTCTCCTCCTGCTCTGTTTCTTCTTCTTCTTCTTCTTCTTCTTCTTCTTCTTGCTTTCCTTCTTCTTCTTTTAATTCTTCTTTTTTATATTTTCTTCTACTCCTTCCATTCTTTCTACATCTTCTCCTTCTTTCTTTTTCTCCTCCTGCTCTGTTTCTTCTTCTTCTTCTTCTTCTTCTTCTTCTTCTTCTTCTTGCTTTCCTTCTTCTTCTTTTAATTCTTCTTTTTTATATTTTCTTCTACTCCTTCCATTCTTTCTACATCTTCTCCTTTTTCTTTTTCTCCTCCTGCTCTGTTTCTTCTTCTTCTTCTTCTTCTTCTTCTTCTTCTTCTTGCTTTCCTTCTTCTTCTTTTTTTCTTCTTTTTATATTTTCTTTCTTCTTCCATTTTTTACATCTTCTTTCTTTCTTTTTCTCATCCTGCTCTTCTTCTTCTTCTTCTTCTTCTTCTTCTTGCTTTCCTTCTTCTTTCTATTAATTCTTCTTTTTATATTTTTCTACTCCTTCCATTCTTTTACATCTTCTCCTTCTTTTTTTTTTCTCCTCCTGCTCTGTTTCTTCTTCTTCTTCTTTTTCTTCTTCTTCTTCTTCTTCTTCTTTTCCTTCTTCTTCTTTTAATTCTTCTTTTTATATTTTCTTCTACTCCTTCCCTTTCTTTCTTCTCCTTCTTTCTTTTTTCCTCCTGCTCTGTTTCTTCTTCTTCTTCTTCTTCTTCTTCTTCTTTTCTTTCTTCTATTAATTCTTCTTTTTTTATATTTTCTTCTACTCCTTCCATTCTTTCTACATCTTCTCCTTCTTTCTTTTTCTCCTCCTGCTCTGTTTCTTCTTCTTCTTCTTCTTCTTCTTCTTCTTCTTCTTCTTGCTTTCCTTCTTCTTCTATTAATTCTTCTTTTTTATATTTTCTTCTACTCCTTCCATTCTTTCTACATCTTCTCCTTCTTTCTTTTTCTCCTCCTGCTCTGTTTCTTCTTCTTCTTCTTCTTCTTCTTCTTCTTCTTTCTTCTTCTTTGCTTTAATTCTTCTTTTTATATTTTCTTCTACTCCTTCCCTTTTCCATCTTCTCCTTCTTTCTTTTTTCCTCCTACTGTTTCTTCTTCTTCTTCTTCTTCTTCTTTTCTTCTTCTTCTTCTGTTTTCCTTCTTCTTCTTTTAATTCTTCTTTTTTATATTTTCTTCTACTCCTTCCATTCTTTTTCTTTCTTCTCCTTCTTTCTTTTCTCCTTTCTGTTTCTTCTTCTTCTTCTTCTTCTTCTTCTTCTTGCTTTCCTTCTTCTTCTTTTAATTCTTCTTTTTATATTTTCTTCTCTCCTTCCATTCTTTCTACATCTTCTCCTTCTTTCTTTTTTCTCCTCCTGCTCTGTTTTTCTTCTTCTTCTTCTTCTTCTTCTTCTTCTTCTTCTTCTTCTTCTTCTTCTTGCTTTCCTTCTTCTTCTTTTAATTCTTCTTTTATATTTTTTCTTCTCCTTCCATTCTTTCTACATCTTCTCCTTCTTTCTTTTTCTCCTCCTGCTCTGTTTCTTCTTCTTCTTCTTCTTCTTCTTCTTCTTCTTCTTCTTCTTCTTCTTCTTGCTTTCCTTCTTCTTCTTTTAATTCTTCTTTTTTATATTTTCTTCTACTCCTTCCATTCTTTCTACATCTTCTCCTTCTTTCTTTTTCTCCTCCTGCTCTGTTTCTTCTTCTTCTTCTTCTTCTTCTTCTTTTCTTTCTTTTCCTTCTTCTTCTATTAATTCTTCTTTTTTTTTTATATTTTCTTCTACTCCTTCCATTTTTTTCTACATCTTCTCCTTCTTTCTTTTCTCCTCCTGCTCTGTTTCTTCTTCTTCTTCTTCTTCTTCTTCTTCTTCTTCTTCTTGCTTTCCTTCTTCTTTTTTTTAATTCTTCTTTTTATATTTTCTTCTACTCCTTCCATTCTTTCTACATCTTCTCCTTCTTTCTTTTTCTCCTCCTGCTCTGTTTCTTCTTCTTCTTCTTCTTCTTCTTCTTCTTGCTTTCCTTCTTCTTCTATTAATTCTTCTTTTTTATATTTTCTTCTACTCCTTCCATTCTTTCTACATCTTCTCCTTCTTTCTTTTTCTCCTCCTGCTCTGTTTCTTCTTCTTCTTCTTCTTCTTCTTCTTCTTGCTTTCCTTCTTCTTCTTTTTAATTCTTTTTTTTTTATATTTTCTTCTACTCCTTCCATTCTTTCTACATCTTCTCCTTCTTTCTTTTTCTCCTCCTGCTCTGTTTTCTTCTTCTTCTTCTTCTTCTTCTTCTTCTTCTTCTTCTTCTTCTTCTTCTTCTTGCTTTCCTTCTTCTTCTTTTAATTCTTCTTTTTTATATTTTCTTCTACTCCTTCCATTCTTTCTACATCTTCTCCTTCTTTCTTTTTCTCCTCCTGCTCTGTTTCTTCTTCTTCTTCTTCTTCTTCTTCTTCTTCTTCTTGCTTTCCTTCTTCTTCTTTTAATTCTTCTTTTTTATATTTTCTTCTACTCCTTCCATTCTTTCTACATCTTCTCCTTCTTTCTTTTTTCTCCTCCTGCTCTGTTTCTTCTTCTTCTTCTTCTTCTTCTTCTTCTTCTTTCCTTCTTCTTCTTCTTTTAATTCTTCTTTTTTTATATTTTTCTTTTTCTCCTTCCATTCTTTCTACATCTTCTCCTTCTTTTCTTTTTTCTCCTCCTGCTCTTTTCTTCTTCTTCTTCTTCTTCTTCTTCTTCTTTCTTCTTCTTCTTCTTCTTCTTTCCTTTTCTTCTTCTTTTTATATTTTCTTCTACTCCTTCCATTCTTTTCTACATCTTCTCCTTCTTTCTTTTCTCCTCCTGCTCTGTTTCTTCTTTCCTTCTTCTTCTTCTTCTTCTTCTTCTTCTTCTTCTTCTTCTTGCTTTTCCTTCTTCTTCTTTTAATTCTTCTTTTTATATTTTCTTCTACTCCTTCCATTCTTTCTACATCTTCTCCTTCTTTCTTTTTTCTCCTCCTGCTCTGTTTTTCTTCTTCTTCTTCTTCTTCTTCTTCTTCTTCTTCTTCTTTCCTTTCCTTTTTCTTTTAATTCTTCTTTTTATATTTTCTTCTCTTTTTCTCCTTCCATTCTTTCTACATCTTCTCCTTCTTTTTTTTTCTCCTCCTGCTTTGTTTCTTCTTCTTCTTCTTCTTCTTCTTCTTCTTCTTCTTCTTCTTCTTCTTCTTCTTTCTTTTCTTCTTCTTCTTTTAATTCTTCTTTTTTATATTTTCTTCTACTCCTTCCATTCTTTCTACATCTTCTCCTTCTTTTCTTTTTTTCTCCTCCTGCTCTTTTTCTTCTTCTTCTTCTTCTTCTTCTTCTTCTTCTTCTTCTTCTTCTTCTTTTCCTTCTTCTTCTTTTAATTCTTCTTTTTATATTTTCTTCTACTCCTTCCATTCTTTCTACATCTTCTCCTTCTTTTCTTTTTTTCTCCTCCTGCTCTGTTTCTTCTTCTTCTTCTTCTTCTTCTTCTTCTTCTTCTTGCTTTCCTTCTTCTTCTTTTAATTCTTCTTTTTATATTTTCTTCATCCTTCCATTCTTTCTACATCTTCTCCTTCTTTCTTTTTCTCCTCCTGTTTCTTCTTCTTCTTCTTCTTCTTCTTCTTCTTCTTCTTCTAATTTTTTTTAGTTCTGTCATTAATTTTCATTCACATTTATTTCGCTGGTACTTACCAAAGTTTTCTCTCGTCTTCTGAAGTTAAATGGCTCCTTAAGATATTTTTCTCTCGAGCTGTCGTCTTAAAATAGATAAGTTGAAATAAGTCGTCTGTTCGCTTGGATTATTTGCTTACTATTACAGTTTTACGTGACACATGAGCAAAAAAAAAAAGCATTTATTACCTCAAAATGTCCTACTGCTATTCAAAGTCACTGGAATTATAACATGTAAATTTCGATATACGTTATTGTAATTTTTAAACTAATAATTGAAACGCAATTTTTCACCGAAAAACTCACACAGGTTCTTTTATGTGTCATGTCTCTTCAATTCTTGTCTTTGTAGCTGTAAGCGATATTTTTCCGCTAATTATTTTCTCTAATCTCTGCTCTACCATCCATTTGCACTAGTTCATTAGTAAGATCTCTCCTCTGGCCCTCTTGATTACATGTGTCATAGGGATGTCATATTCTCAAAGCCAACTTTCCTCATTATGTGCCAATAAATTTGAGCTCTCTCTCTCTCTCTCTTCTTCTATATATATATATATATATATATATATATATATACTTTTCTATATTAAAAATAAGTGTACAATTTTGTTCCCATTTTTCTTAAAACTTCCTTGTTGCTCATATGCATATCCATGGTATTTTCAAAAGCCTTCTATAGAACAACTGTTGACTCAGGCCCCATCTACATCTATGAGGAAACTGTCAAGCAAGCACTGCCATACAGACAGATTGCTATTTAACTTTGTCTCTCACTAAGTGTAACGCCAGAAAAGACAGGTGCGTCGACGAGACGCCCTTAGAGGTAACCTCCTGTCCACCAAGCACCGATTCACATCTCACAGGATGCTCAACATAGAAACTTTGGACTTTACACAATCTCTCCTGTTTCCTACTATTCCATTTGCCTTCAATATGTCCTGTGAGTGTCAAATTCTCCAAACGCTTTATTATCAATCCCACTCGCTGTTGTGCCATCCATTTACACAAGCTTGTTAGGTAGGTTATTCACTGTTTCCCTCGAATCCTTTTTTCTATGTCTTAGAGTGTCAAATTCTCCAAGCCCTTTATTATCAATCTCAGTCCAAGTTCTGCCATCCATTTACACAAGATTCTTAGGTAGGTTACTCACTGTTTCTCTCTACTCCTCTTGCCTTCAATATGTCTTGTGAGTATCAAATTCTCCAAGCCATTTATTATCAATCGCAGTCCTTATTCTGCCATCCAGTTACACAAGCTCGTTAGGTAGGTTACTCACTGTTTCCCGCGAATCCTCTTGCCTTCAATATGTCCTATGAGTGTCAAATTCTCCAAGCCCTTTATTTCAATCCCTGTCCCTAATCTGCCATCCATTTACACAAGCTTGTTAGGTAGGTTACTCACTGTTTCCCTCTACTCCTCTTGCCTTCAATATGTCCTGTGAGTGTCAAATTCTCGAAGCCATTTATTATCAATCCTTGTCCTAATCTGCCATCCATTTACACCAGCTTGTTAGGTAGGTTACTCACTGATTCCCTCTACTCATTTGGCGTTCAATATGTCCTGTCAGTGTCAAATTCTCCACTCTCTTTATTAAAAAACCCAGACCTTGTCCATTTACATTTCCTTCTTGTTAGGTAGGTTACTCACAGTTTCCCTCCACTCATCATCTTGCCTTCAAAATTTCTTGTCAGTGTCAAATCCTCCAAGCCCTTTATTATCAATCCCAGCCCCTGTTCTGCCATCGATTTACACAAGCTTGTTAGGGAGGTTACTCATTGTTTCCCTCTACTCCTATTGCCTTCAATATGTCCTCTCAGTGTCGAATTCTACAAGCTCTTTGTTACAAATGACATTCCCTGTTCTGACATCTATTTACACTTCTTGTTAGGTAGATTACTCACTGTTTCTCTACTCCTCTTGCCTTCACATGTCTTCTGAGTGTCAAATTCTCAAGCCCTTTATTATCAATCCAGTCCCTGTTCTGCCATCCATTTACACAAGCTTTTAGGTTACACTGTTTCCTTCTACTCATCTTGCCTTCACTATGTCCTGAGTGTCAAATTCTCCCCACCCTTTATTATCAATCCCAGTCACTGTTCTGCCATCCATTTACACACAAGCTTGTTAGGTAGGTTACTCACTGCTTCCCTCTACGCCTCTTGCCTTCAATATATGTCCTGTCAGTGTCAAATTCCCCAAGCCGTATATTATCAATCCCAGTCCCTGTTGTGCCATCCATTTACACAAGCTTGTTAGGTACGTTACTCACTGTTTCCCTCGAATCCTCTTGCCTTCAATATGTCCTATGAGTGTCAAATTCTCCAAGCCCTTTATTATCAATCCTTGTCCCTAATCTGCCATCCATTTACAAAAGCTTGTTAGGTAGGTTACTCACTGTTTTTCCCTCGAAGATCTCTTGCCTTCGATATGTCCTATGAGTGTCAAATTCTCCAAGCCCTTTATTATCAATCCTTGTCCCTAATCTGCCATCCATTTACAAAAGCTTGTTAGGTAGGTTACTCACTGTTTCCCTTTACTCCTCTTGCCTTCGATATGTCCTGTCAGTGTCAAATTCTCCAAGCCCTTTGTTACAAATGCCATTCCCTGTTCTGCCATCCATTTACACAAGCTTGTAGGTAGGTTACACACTGTTTCCCTCTACTCCAGTTGTCTTCAATATCTCCTGTCAGTGTCACATTCTCCAAGCCCTTTATTATAAATCCCAGCCCATGTTCTGCCATTCATTTACACCAGCTTGTTAGGTAGGTTACTCACCGTTTCCCTCCACTCCTCTTGCCTTCAATACTTCCTGTCAGTGTCAAATTCTCCAAGCTCTTTGTTACAAATCCCAGTCCCTGTTCTGCCAACCATTTACACAAGCTTGTTAGGTAGGTTACTCACTGTTTCCCTCCACCTCACTTGCCTTCAATATATCCTGTGAGTGTCAAATTCTCCAAGCCCTTTATTATCAATCCCAGTCCCTGTTCTGCCATCCATTTCACAAGCTTGTTAGGGAGGTTACTCATTGTTTCCCTCTACTCCTCTTGCCTTCAATATGTCCTCTCAGTGTCGAATTCTACAAGCTCTTTGTTACAAATGCCATTCCCTGTTCTGCCATCTATTTACACAAGCTTGTTAGGTAGATTACTCACTGTTTCTCTCTACTCCTCTTGCCTTCAATATGTCTTTCTGAGTGTCCAAATTCTCCAAGCCTTTTATTATCAATCCCAGTCCCTGTTCTGCCATCCATTTACAAGCTAGTTAGGTAGGTTACTCACTGCTTTCCCTCTACCCTCTTGCCTTTTAATATGTCCTGTGAGTGTCAAATTCTCCAAGCTGTATATTATCAATCCCAGTCACTGTTCTGCCATCCATTTACACAAGCTTGTTAGGTAGGTTACTCACTGTTTCCTCGAATTCTCTTTCCTTCAATATGTCCTATGAGTGTCAAATTCTCCAAGCCCTTTTTTATCAATCCTTGTCCCTAATCTGCCATCCATTTACACAAGCTTTTTTTTAGGTTACTCACTGTTTCCTTTACTCCTCTTGCCTTCGATATGTCCTGTCAGTGTCAAATTCTTGCCCTTTGTTACAAATGCCATTCCCTGTTCTGCCATCCATTTACACAAGTTTGTAGGTAGGGTTACACTGTTTCCCTACTCCTGTTGCCTTCAATATCTCCTGTCAATCAAATTCTCCAAGCCCTTTATGATAAATCCCAGCCCATGTTCTGCCATTCATTTACACAAGCTTGTAAGGTAGGTTACTCAGTGTTTCCTTCTACTCCTCTTGCCTTCAGTATGTCCTGACAGTGTCAAATTCTCTAAGCCCTTTGTTACAAATGCCATTCCCTGTTCTGCCATCCATTTACACCAGCTTGTTAGGTAGGTTACTCACTGTTTCCCTCTACTCCTCTTGCCTTCAATATGTCCTGTCAGTGTCAAATTCTCCAAGCCGTTTATTATCAATCCCAGTCACTGTTGTGCCATCCATTTACACCAGCTTGTTAGGTACGTTACTCACTGTTTCCCTCGAATCGTTTTGCCTTCAATATGTCCTGTGCGTGTCAAATTCTCTAAGCCCTTTGTTACAAATGCCATTCCCTGTTCTGCCATCCATTTACACCAGCTTGTTAGGTAGGTTACTCGCTGTTTCACTTCTATTCCTCTTGCTTTCAACATGTCCTCTCAGTGTCGAATTCTACAAGCTCTTTGTTACAAATACCATTCCCTGTTCTGCCATCTATTTACACAAGCTTGTTAGGTAGATTACTCACTGTTTCTCTCTACTCCTCTTGCCTTCAATATGTCTTCTGAGTGTCAAATTCTCCAAGCCCTTTATTATCAATCCCAGTCCCTGTTCTGCCATCCATTTACACAAGCTAGTTAGGTAGGTTACTCACTGCTTCCCTCTACTCCTCTTGCCTTCAATATGTCCTGTGAGTGTCAAATTCTCCAAGCCGTATATTATCAATCCCAGTCACTGTTCTGCCATCCATTTACACAAGCTTGTTAGGTAGGTTACTCACTGTTTCCCTCGAATTCTCTTTCCTTCAATATGTCCTATGAGTGTCAAATTCTCCAAGCCCTTTATTATCAATCCTTGTCCCTAATCTGCCATCCATTTACACAAGCTTTTTAGGTAGGTTACTCACTGTTTCCCTTTACTCCTCTTGCCTTCGATATGTCCTGTCAGTGTCAAATTCTCCAAGCCCTTTGTTACAAATGCCATTCCCTGTTCTGCCATCCATTTACACAAGTTTGTAGGTAGGTTACACACTGTTTCCCTCTACTCCTGTTGCCTTCAATATCTCCTGTCAGTGTCACATTCTCCAAGCCCTTTATTATAAATCCCAGCCCATGTTCTGCCATCCATTTACACAAGCTTGTTAGGTAGGTTACTCACAGTTTCCCTCTACTCATCTAGCCATCACTATGTCCTGTCAGTATCAAATTCTCCACGCTCTTTATTAAAAACCCATACCTTGTTCAGCCATCAATTTACACATGCTTGTTAGGTAGGTTACAAACAGTTCCGTCTACTCCTGTTGCCTTCAATATCTCCTGTCAGTAACCAAATTCTCCAAGCCCTTTATTATCAATCCCAGCCCCTGTTCTGCCATCCATTTACACAAGCTTGTTAGGTAGGTTGCTCAGTGGTTACAAATGCCATTCCCTGTTCTGCTATCCATTTTACACCCAGCTTGTTAGGTAGTTTACTCATGTTTCCCTCTATTCTCTTTCATGTCCTGTTTCCTCTCTCAATCCCTTTTATTTCCATGCTTGTTCAATATGTCCTGTCAATATATCCTCAAATTCTCCAAGCCATTTATTATCAATCCCTGTCCTAATCCATTTCTCTAACTCTCTTGCCCTTTTTTATGAGTGTCAAATCCCAGACCTTTATTATCAATCCATGTCCCTAATCTGCCATCTATTTACACAAGCTTTTTAGGTAGGTTACTCACTGTTTCCCTCTAATCCTCTTGCCTTACATATGTCCTGTGAGTGTCAAATTCTCCAAGTCCTTTATTATCAATCCCAGTCCCTGTCCTGCCATCCATTTACACAAGCTTGTTATGTAGGTTGCTCATTGTTTCCCTCTTCTCCTCTTGCCTTCACTATGTCCTGTGGGTGTCAAATTCTCCAAGCCCTTTATTATCAATCCCAGTCCCTGTTCTGCCATCCATTTACACAATCTAGTTAGGTAGGTTACTCACTGTTTCCCTCTACTCCTCTTGCCTTCAATATGTCCTGTGTGTGTCAAATTCTCCAAGCCCTTTATTACAAATCCCAGTCCTTGTTCTGCCATCCATTTACACAAGTTTTTTAGGTAGGTTACTCACTGTTTCCTTCTACTCCTCTTGCCATCAATATGTCCTGTCAGTGTCAAATTCTCTAAGCCTTTTGTTACAAATGACATTCCCTGTTCTGCCATCCATTTACACAAGCTTGTAGGTAGGTAACTCACTGTTTCCCTCTACTCCTCTTGCCATCAATATGTCCTGTCAGTGTCAAATTCTCTAAGCCCATTGTTACAAATGCCATTCCCTGTTCTGCCATCCATTTACACCAACTTGTTAGGTAGGTTACTCACTGTTTCCCTCTACTCCTCTTGCCATCAATATGTCCTCTCAGTGTCAAATTCTCCAAGTTCTTTTTTATCAATCGCACTCCATGTTCTGCCAACCATTTACACAAGCTTGTTAGGTAGGTTACTCACTGTTTCCCTCTACTCCTCTTGCTTTCAATATGTCCTCTGAGTGTCAAATTCTCCAAGCCCTTTATTATCAATCTCAGTCCCTGTTCTGCCATCCATTTACACAAGCTTGTTAGGTAGGTTACTCACTGTTTCCCTCTACTCCTCTTTTTCAATATGTCCTGTCAGTGTCAAATTCTCCAAGCCTTTTTGTTACAAATCTCAGTCCCTGTTTGCCATCCATTTACCCTTGTTAGGTAGGTAACTCACTGTTTCCATTTTGCCTTTCAATATGTCCTCTCAGTGTCAAATTCTCTAACTCTTTTTTCCAATCTCAGTTCCTGTTCTGCCATCCATTTACACAAACTTGTTGGGTAGGTTACTCCTGTCTACTCCTCTTGCTTTCCAAATCCTCTGTAAATTCCCTTTCTTTTTATCAATCGCCTCCATGTTCTGCCAACCATTTACACAAGCTTGTTAGGTAGGTTACTCACTGTTTTCCCTCTACTCCTCTTGCTTTCAATATGTCTCTGAGTGTCAAATTCTCCAAGCCTTTATTATCAATCTCAGTCCCTGTTCTGCCATCCATTTACACAAGCTTGTTAGGTAGGTTACTCACTGTTTCCCTCTACTCCTCTTGCCTTCAATATGTCCTCTGGTGTCAAATTCTCCAAGCCCTTTATTATCAATCCAGTCCCTGTTCTGCCAACCATTTACACAAGCTTGTAAGGTGGGTTACTCACTGTTTCCCTCTACTCCTCTTGCTTTTCAATATGTCCTCTGAGTGTCAAATTCTCCAAGCCCTTTGTTATCAATCTCAGTCCCTGTTCTGCCATCTATTTACATAAGCTTTTTAGGTAGGTTACTCACTGTTTCCCTCTACTCCTCTTGCTTTCAATATGTCCTCTGAGTGTCAAATTCTCCAAGCCCTTTATTATCAATCTCAGTCCCTGTTCTGCCAACCATTTACACAAGCTTGTTAGGTAGGTTACTCACTGTTTCCCTCTACTCCTCTTGCTTTCAATATGTCCTCTGAGTGTCAAATTCTCCAAGCCCTTTATTATCAATCTCAGTCCCTGTTCTGCCATCTATTTACATAAGCTTTTTAGGTAGGTTACTCACTGTTTCCCTCTACTCCTCTTGCTTTCAATATGTCCTCTGAGTGTCAAATTCTCCAAGCCCTTTGTTATCAATCTCAGTCCCTGTTCTGCCATCCATTTACACAAGCTTGTTGGTAGGTTACTCCTGTTTCCCTCTACACCTCTTGCCTTCAATATGTCCCTGTAGTGTCAAATTCTCCAAGTTTTTATTATCAATCTCAGTCCCTGTTCTGCCAACCATTTTTACAAGCTTGTTAGGTAGGTTACTCACTGTTTCCTATACTCCTCTTGCTTTCAATATGTCCTCTGAGTGTCAAATTCTCCAAGCCCTTTATTATCAATCTCAGTCCCTGTTCTGCCAACCATTTACACAAGCTTGTTAGGTAGGTTACTCACTGTTTCCTCTATCCTCTTGCCTTCAATATGTCCCTGAGTGTCAAATTCTCAAGCCCTTTATTATCAATCTCAGTCCCTGTTCTGCCATCCATTTACACAAGCTTGTTAGGTAGGACCCTCACTGTTTCCCTCTACTCCTCTTGCCTTCAATATGTCCTCTGAGTGTCAAATTCTCAAGCCCTTTATTATCAATCTCAGTCCCTGTTCTGCCATCCATTCCACAAGCTTGTTAGGTAGGTTACTCACTGTTTCCCCTCTACTCCTCTTGCTTTCAATATGTCCTCTGAGTGTCAAATCTCCAAGCCCTTTTTATTATCAATCTCAGTCCCTGTTCTGCCATCCATTTTACACAAGCTTGTTAGGTAGGTTACTCACTGTTTCCCTAGCCCTCTTTTCTTTCAATATGTCCTGTCAGTGTCAAATTCTCCAAGCTCTTTATTAAAAATCTCAGTCCCTGTTCTGCCATCCATTTACACAAGCTTGTTAGGTAGGTTAAAACTGTTTCCCTCTACTCCTCTTGCTTTCAATATGTCCTCTGAGGTCAAATTCTCCAAGCCCCTTATTATCAATCTCAGTCCCTGTTCTACCATCTATTTACACAAGTTTTTTGTTAGGTTACACATTGGTTGTCCTCAGTGTCAAATTTCCTCAATCTCTCCCTGTTCTGCCATCCATTTCAAGCTTGTTATGTCCTGTCTAGTGTCAAATTCTCCAAGCCCTTTATTAAAAATGCCATTCCCTGTTCTGCCATCCATTTACACAAGCTTGTTAGGTAGTTTACTCGCTGTTTCCCTCTATTCCTCTTGCTTTCAACATGTCCTGTCAGTGTCAAATTCTCCAAGCTCTTTATTATCAATCCCAGTCCCTGTTCTGCCATCCATTTACACAAGCTTGTTAGGTAGGTTACTCACTGTTTCCCTCTACTCCTCTTGCTTTCAATATGTCCTCTGAGTGTCAAATTCTCCAAGTTCTTTATTATCAATCCAGTCCCTGTTCTGCCATCCATTTACATAAGCTTTTTAGGTAGGTTACTCACTGTTTCCCTCTACTCCTCTTGCCTTTCAATATGTCCTCTGAGTGTCAAATTCTCCAGGCCCTTTATTATCAATCTCAGTCCCTGTTCTGCCATCCATTTACACAAGCTTGTTAGGTAGGTTACTCACTGTTTCCCTCTACTCCTCTTGCTTTCAATATGTCCTCTGAGTGTCAAATTCTCCAAGCCCTTTATTATCAATCTCAGTCCCTGTTCTGCCATCTATTTACATAAGCTTTTTATGTAGGTTACTCATTGTTTCCCTCTTCTCCTCTTGCCTTCACTATGTCCTGTGGGTGTCAAATTCTCCAAGCCCTTTATAATCTCAGTCCCTGTTCTGCCATCCATTTACACAAGCTAGTTAGGTAGGTTACTCACTGTTTCCCTCTACTCCTCTTGCTTTCAATATGTCCTGTGAGTGTCAAATTCTCCAAGCCCTTTATTATCAATCCCAGTCCCTGTTCTGCCATCCATTTACATAAGTTTTTTAGGTAGGTTACTCACTGTTTCCTCTACTCCTCTTGCTTTCAATATGTCCTCTCTGGAGTGTCAAATTCTCCAAGCCCTTTTATTATCAATCTCAGTCCCTGTTCTGCCATCCATTTACATAAGCTTTTAGGTAGGTTACTCACTGTTTCCCTCTACTCCTCTTGCTTTCAATATGTCCTGTCAGTGTCCAAGCCCTTTATTATCAATCCAGTCAGTCCTGTTCTGCCATCCATAAACTTTTAGGTAGGTTACTCACTGTTTCCCCATTCCTCTTGCTTTCAATATGTCCTCTGAGTGTCAAATTCTCCAAGCCCTTTATTATCAATCCAGTCCTGTTCTGCCATCTATTTACATCAACTTTTGGGTAGGTTACTCACTGTTTCCTCTACTCCTCTTGCCATCAATATGTCCTCTCAGTGTCAAATTCTCCAAGTTTTTTTATCAATCGCGGTCCATGTTCTGCCAACCATTTACACAAGCTTTTTAGGTAGGTTCTTCACTGTTTCCTCTACTCCTCTTGCTTTCAATATGTCCTCTGAGTGTCAAATTCTCCAAGCCCTTTATTATCAATCTCAGTCCCTGTTCAGCCATCCATTTACACAAGCTTGTTAGGTAGGTTACTCACTGTTCCTCTCTAGTCCTTTTACCTTCACTATGTTTTGTGAGTCTCACATTCTCCGAGCCCTTTATTATCAATCCCTGTCACTATTCTGCCATCTAGTGAAGCTTGTTAGATAGGTTTCTCAATGTTTTTTCTGCTCCGCTTGCTTTGAATACGTCCTTTGTTAGTGTGAAATTACCCAGTCCGTTCAACACTTTCTTTCTTATTCTCAGCATAAAATCTCTTTTTTATCTCTTTCAGATTTTCGTCTCTAGTCCCATGTTCCCTCCACAGTATTCTTAGCATCCTTCTGAAGGATTACCTTCATGTTTCCTCAAATCTCTTCTTCATCTGTGAGATTGTTCTGTATGTTAGACATTTTCATGACGGTCGTCTTCGAGTATAGAATCCAGAGGTTGGCAGTGAATATTTCGGAGACAGTAGGAAAGCGTAGTGCAGGTTCGCAGTGGATATCGCAGCAAAGTAGCAGAGCGTAGTTCTTCCGTCTGTCATGTTCGCCGGACAAGTTCCCTCTGGTCCTTCCGGTGAGAAAACAAAGATGGCCGCCTTTATACACGACGGAATCAGTGGTGTGCGGCTTCTGATTGGTCAACCTTCTATTGGTCGACTATAAAGGTAAATAAGTCATTTTGACTCGCTCACTAGTTACATACGGTATATAACCAAAATACCGTAACACTGTATTCTCTGCCATATTCCTAAGTCTACCATTTGTCCGTGCATTGAATACTGTTGCTACATCTTGTCTTTTGATATTCTTCCTAATTCTTCATAAGAATATCTGCAATATTATCTGTCCTGACCTGGCATCTTGACTTCAGTCACATTTCCACAGCCATAATTTTGCTCTCCTGTCTGTTTTTCTATTAATATTTTCGTAGTAATTAATCTGATGAACTTTCTTTGAATTAATACTAGATTGGCAGTTCGGTCTCATTTTACTGTTGAAATCCCTAATTGTAATCGTAAATTCTAATAGTTTTTTTTTTTTTTTTTGTCTCTCTCGCATTTCACGTATCTGGAACGTTCGTCCATCTTCTTGATTTCCTGTTAACTACAATCTTAAAAATCCAATGAAAATTTAAATTTAAAAGTCAAGCGTTATCTATTTGTCCATCTTGGATCATCTGCTTTTTTACTGTCTCTTCAAAAGATTTTTTTTTTTCAGTTTCATTTACTCTCAGTAACTGCTTGTGTCAGTAGCTTTATTGCCTTTTTTCGAGTGAAATCGTAAAAAACATGACAACTAGGCTGCGATGAATAAATTGTCGTCTAAATGACACAAAAAATTAAAATAACACTGACTGCTCATTTTAACAGATATATTTACAACATATAATTTAGTGAATGCTGTCATGATCCTTGCCTTCAGTTCACCTTTGGTGTTACAAGGAATTTTGTTGGTCCCTCGCTCAACTGCGCCACGTAAAGGATACTGAATAATTGATCCTCTAGGAAAGGGTGTCAGTGAATCTTGTTTTTTATCACATGACACGCGAACGTGGATTAGGGAATTTACGTTAATTTCACGGTGTATATATATATATATATATATATATATCCATGTTTCATTAAAAACGATAGACAAGGTACTACGGTTAAGCTTTTTATTTAATTTTTCTTGTGTTCGAACAAGAGCTTTCTTTTCTGGACAAAGAGTTTGTAAAAACTGTCCAAATGTTTTATAGTTCCGAGAGCTTTCGGCTAAACCTTTAGCCATTATCATGGATGGTTCAATTTTTCAGCTTAATGGAGTGTGGGCATTTTGTTCATGTTTTAGTGTGTTGTAGAAATGTTTTTAATTTCCGAATATGGTTAGCACATTGTGGCCTAGTTCGTAGTTAATATTGTTAAGAGTTGGCATTTTCTTTTTTATTATTAAAGCTTCCATTATTTTAAATCTTTTTTTTTACAGATGAATGAAGTTAACAATATTAACTATATATATAAGTATATGTATATATATATATCAGCTATTGGACTCTACTTTGAACGATAAGAATGTATTTATCTCTAAGTTGAAATGCTGCTTTCTTTCGCTGTTGTGACCTCCTGATCCAGTTTTCTTTGCTACTTTTCCCTTTTTTAAAACTTATTCACTGTTCTCTTGATGGTTCTTGAATGAACTTTGAGAATGGAAGCTAGAATATGAATGTTGGTACCATTACTGAAGGCCGAAATTATCATTTCCTCTCACCATTCACGCTTGCTCAGTTGGGAAGACACGGTGGGGCTGACTCAAAACGAATTTAAACTGTTCTCTTTCTAGCTGAATAACTTAAAGGTTTTTTTCAGTGATTCTTACCACAAATGGTGTCAAGATAAAAGTCTTATCTGAAAAAAACATATTCAACTAGTTTAGTGTTTTCTTGAGATATTAAGCATTTTGTGTGGATGATCCTATGCTCTTACATGATTTGGACAATTTTACTGTTAAACTCGATATATATATATATATATATATATATATATATATATATATATATATATGTATGTATGTATGTATGTATGTATGTATAGTGGTGAAGGTTTCGCGCAGGACCATCCACACGTTTTGAAGGGCCGAATACGGAGACCTGGTGCACTAAGAACCACAAGGTTCCCAACCGACCCTTCGCAGGTTTTGAATTCAGAGTTGTCCTTCTCCTAGACCAGTTGCCATCCAAGGCTATAGAACCCAGTCTGTCCTTCTATTTACCCATAGCTGGAGGGAGAAGAAGAGGATTCACACCTTTCCCAAGGGTATTAGCAACGTAAGTGAATGCAATGGATTCGACTGGAATTCGAACTCGGCTCTCCGATTCCTCAATTTAAGCCGCTATCCATTACTCCACCGTGCACAAAACCTTCACCACTATAATCAAATCTCATGTGCTATTGTCAGGCTGTCGGTTTCTAGGGACTGATCTGTTTAGCCCTCATCGTCGAATTCGACGGGAGAGTCGAAATATATATATATATATATATATATATATATATATATATATATATATATATATATATATATATGATAAAAATATAGTTTTAAGACATGCTATATTTATACGTTAAAGTTCTTATATCACGGGTAGAGCATATGCAAGTATAACATTGGGCATTGAAGTCAACACTTAGCGTCGACAGTCTGTTTCATGCTTAAACGCAGTCGTCAAGCCGTAGGCGTTGTGTTTCGGCTCGACTAGTTATATATGCCTGTGCCTTATGGGTAGGTTTGTTGTATTATTCTCTTGATTGCTTTGGCGGATAGTAAATGTTATATTAACAGAAGAGGGATACGAAATTCTAGATAGATATTACAACGTGAATTTATGATCTAACCATAAATACTTTAGATAGGTTGCTCGGTGTAAGTTCTATGCTAACAGTTTCTTCTTTCCTACCTCCTTTCTTGGGTATGACGATAAACTACGTCCAACAGCAACGCCTCTGATCAGAAGGTTTTGAGGAGCATGGAAGTACCTCTTAATTGTTGGTATTTCCAGGTCCTTCCTGATACGAGGTGGTAACACCTGTTAGGGTCCCAGCTATGGGCAAATAGTTAACCCTCAAAACACTATGAAAATATAAAAATTGGTTTTAATACCGGAAATACTTTGTAAAGAAAATTATTACCAGCAATACATTTTTGGAAAGAAAAATATTACCTGAAATACATTTTTGAAAAAAAAAAATATTACCAGCGATAAAAAATTTGTCGGTATTCCCATTGAGTTTGCCGTAAAACAAACGAAACCAAACTTTTGTACCTCTAGCTTGTGGAACTCTCTTCCGTCTTCTCGCTTCTAAATCAACTTTGACCTTCTGAAATTAAAATACAACGTCAATCGTCTTTTTATTTACTGTTCTTTTATTGTCCCGAAGCATTAATTTTTTTTTTCATTTTCTTATATCCTTTCAAACTCAATAACCTCGTGCGTATGAGTGACTTTATTGCTATGTTTGAAATGAAATGATTTAAAAAAAAAATACTGTTGACGCGTTCCTTTTGAAAAGCGTGAAAAAAATCATTGATCTTCAAAAATTAAAATATACTGTCAAGAGATATCTTCTGATGCTTTAATTATTGTTCTTTTATTATTCTCCCGCTTTAATAGAGTTTTTTTTAATATTCTCTTACACTCACTAACATCATTGCGTCTTAAAGGCTTTATTGCTCTCTCGGGGGTGAAATGATTTTTAAAAAAATCTATATTAGTTGTTTGCAATGTAAAAAATACGGAAAAAATGTTGAACCTCGATATGTATTAAGTGAAGGAAACGTATTGTGACGTAATAACTGAGCAGTGAGGAAATTTTCAGACTACAGTCTTCCGCAATATTAACATGAGAATATTTTTGGCTTTAGGGTTAAGTAAATACTGATAATCTTTACGCTCTGTCCCATTCAACGTTAACATAAGACTATTGGTCGGTTTACGGTTAAGAAAATACTAGAAATCTTGAGGCTATGTTAATAAGAGTATTGGTTGGTTTAGACTTAAGAAAATATTTGAAGGCAATATAACACTCCCATCGCAACTTCAACATAGGTATATTAGTCGGTTTAGGATTAAGACAATACTGGAAATCTTTAGGATATGTCCACTCGTAACGTTAACAAAAGAGTATTGTTTGGTTTAGGTTTAAAAAATAGTGGTAATCTTTGCGCTATGCCCCCTCGCAGTGTTAACATAATAGTATTGATAGATTTAAGGTTAAGAAAATACTGGAAATCTTTAGGATATGTCCACTCGTAATATTAACATAAGAGTATTGTTTGGTTTAGCGTTAAAAAATAGTGGTAATCTTTACACTATGTCCCTTCGCTGTGTTAACATAATAGTATCGATAGGTTTAGGGTTAAGAAAATACCGGAAATCTTTAGGCTATGTTCCCTCGTAACGTTAACAAAAGAGTATTGTTTGGTTTAGGGTTAAAAAAAAATAGTGGTAATCTTTACACTATGTCCCTTCGCTGTGTTAATCTCGTGCAAGATATAATAAACAAAGTAAACCCGAGTGTTGGTTTTCAATAATAATTTTATAATCGGATGTAGGTGTGTTAATACAGACAGAATCAGGAGTAGGCTAACCTCAACAAGTGTTAACAAACGAAGACCTTTTTCCGACTGTCCACTGTGGTCTTACTTAATCGGCAACCAGTCTGTCTATTATCGTGAATGGGGAAGTTGGGTTATATCATCACAACAGTTAGCATAATAGTATCGATAGGCTTAAGGTTAAGAAAATACCAGAAATCTTCAGGCTATGTTCCCTCGTAACGTTAACATCAGTTTATTTGTCGGTTTAGGGTTAAGAAAATATTTGATAGCAATATTACAGTAACTTCGGCCAACGTCACATACCTCCCAAGCTCAACACAGCGTATCCTAAACGCTTCAAGTACGTTTGTTGTTAGCTGGGTAGGTTGTCGTTGGTTGATATTGGTCAATCTCGATTTAGAAAACAATTTAGATTTCTTATTTTAATTCTCCCCCGTGGAAATTTCCCGCTGGTAATTTCCATATAATGGAACACCGAGTCTTCAGTACAAATGGTTAGGATCACACGCTGCCAAACAGGCTGATTTCCTTACGCACTCAACGAGATAATAAGAATTGACACTTTCGCTTGCTGGGGACTGAATTTGTCTGATTTGGGACGAAATCAGTTAGGCTGTTAAGTCAAATCGAAAGGCCGAAAAAACGAAAAGAATTACGTGTTCAGCGTTTAAACGAACGAGGAAAGTAGTAACTCCATTTTGAATGCCTCGATAACCGGTTGTGCAAACGTGATTTAACTAAGCAAGTTGAGGCGATTTTACTTCGCACGTGTGAACAGAAACTATTCAACGTCACTTGAGATTAAAAAGTTTTTATCTGCAATTTTCCTTTTTTTATTCTTTTTTTTTTTTTTTAGTCATGGTCTGTAGCATGTACTGTCTGACACGCCCGATATGAACACTTAAGTTTTATACGAAAATCTTCATTTAAACCCGAGTGTATGTAAAGATGTTTCTCTCAATTCATGAAAATGCTATAGTTAACCAAACCTGATTTTACTGAGCAAGTTGGGTCGATCTTACTTCGCATGTGTGAACAGAAAATATTCCATGTCACTTGAGATTAAAAGAAAACATTTCTGCAATTTTCGTTTCATTTTTTATTTTTATTTATTTTTTTTTTTTAGTCATGGCCCGTGGCATGTTCTGTTTTACACGCCCTATATGATTACAAGTTTTATTCGAAAATCTTCATTTAAACCCAAGTGTATGTAAAGACGTTTCTTTCAATTCATGAAAATGTTATGGTAAACCAAACTTTGAAATACAATATCTCAAAAAAAAAAAAAAAAAAAATGTGAAGATAGAATCTTTTTAACGGTTAACGCTCATATAATTACTTATCTGCCAATGAAACACCACCAGAGAGTTTGAGTGCGGGAACGTAATCATTGACAATGACCAAGCTAATAGATTCTTACCGTCTCGCGTTTTTATTTTTATTACCATCGTATCAAACTCCATTAAACTCCAGATTTAGATCGCAGTGACTTTTGCTCTTTTTTTTTTCCATTTCATTTCAACAGCTAAAATCGCCGTAGAAACGCCCTGGACAATATTAAGACGAACGCAACGAGGCAGCTGCTGGCAATCCAGATTTTGTAAATTGTTTTGCGAAATGAAAGGGACGCTAAAATAACTTTGTGAGATTACCAAGGTGAATACTTTGAGGAGAGGTTTAAAATGCTATTTCCCTGTGGAAACGTTTTCTTTCTTTAATTACAAATAATGCGCCACTTTCCGGGAAAACCTGTTCACCTTATCAACAAACATTAATTTTAAAATCGTAATTGTATATTCAACATCGCTTGTTTTTTTTTTGTTTTTTTTTTTTTTTTTTTTTTTTCGGCGAAAAGCTGAAATATATCACTAAATTCGTATATTTGATAAGATAATTATAAATATATTTCTGCCATTAATGCTTGCTTTAAATCCTAACCACTGTAAATACCATTCATTCCAATGCTCAATATATTCCGTCAGTGAAATCATTCATAATAAACATATAAGAAGCCATATTCACTCAGTACAAATTTCCTAAATGCGCAAGCACAGATAATAACATTTTATTCTTAGTTTATATATAATAAAATAATAATTTATTTCTATATTACATATTTTGCAGTATATATTTCTATAGTAAAATAGTGAATAATATATTTCTATATTACACATTTTGCAACGTATTTCTATAGTAAAATAGTGATAAAGTATTTCTATATTACACATTTTACAGCGTATTTCTATAATAAAATAGTGAATAATGTACTTCTATATTACATATATTTGCAATGTATCCCGATAGTGAAATAATGAGTAATTTATTTCTGTATTAAATATAATGCAATGTATTTCTATTGTAAAATAGTGGATAATGTATTCCAATACTATACATTTTGCAATGTATTTCTATAGTAAAATAATGAATAATGTATTTCTATATCACATATATTTGTAATGTATTTCTATTGTAAAATAGTGAATAATGTAAATCTATATTACACATTTTGCAATGTATTCCTATAGTAAAATAATGAATAATGTATTTCTATATTACATATATTTGCAATGTATTTCTATAGTAAAATAGTGAATAATGTATTTCTATATTACATATAATTGCAATTTATTCCTATAGTAAAATAATAAGTTAATTCTATATTGCACACAGTTCCAATGTATTCCTATAGTAAAATATTGAATAATGTATTTCTATATTACATATATTTTCAATGTATTCCCATAGTAATATAATGAGTAATTTATTCCTACGTTAGTCATTTTGTAATGTATTTCTATAGTAAAATAGTTAATAATGTATTTCTATGTTACATATATTTGCAATGTATTCCTATAGTTAAATAATAAGTAATCCTTTTCTGTAATAAGATTATTGGCAATGTTTTTCTAAAGCATAATAGTAAGTAATGCATTTCTATGGTAAAATTATTTGAAATGTGTTCCTATAGTAAAATAATGCAAAAAATGAATACTATAGTAAAAATATTTCAAATATATATTCTATTGTATAATAGTGAGCAGTACAATTCTATAGTTACATTAGTTTATTACGGTGTTTGCTATAATAATATATTTAGCAATGCATTGATATAGTATACCTATTTTTACTGCTTTATCTATATAAATATATCGCACGGACTACATAGGCATTCTATATATAATTGTTGAAAGTTTCCTTACCATTTCCTTTAATTCCTTAATATATTTTACCTATTTTTAGATTCATATTGAATATATCAGCCCAAGAAAGGCAATAAAGCCACTAAGACGCAGGGTTTTACTGATTGTGGAAGAATATGCAAAAAAGGAAAACATTTTTAAGGAGCGAGAACAGACGAACATGAACTAAGAAAACAGAAGATAACGATTGACACTGCATTTAAATTTTTGAAGATGAAACTTGACTGGAATGCATGGAGCCGGAAAATAGATCTACAATCGAGGAGTGCGAGAAAATAAGCTGTTAGCATATAAGTTACAGTTCAGTAGCACCAGTTCACAAGGTTCATGTTTTCCTAATTTTCAATACCTCACATATAGATTCGCCGTTGAAGTTGATCAAGAAAATTTCACATCGACATTATCAGGAATCGACGTTTAAAATTTTAATCTCTCCCTGAATGCGCAAAATATTTCCTTGTTAATGCAGAAAATTACAGACGCTGAGCGATAGAACGGTGGAGTAGTTGTAATGGGTTGTATCGTTGCCGACACTGTGGTTTGAAACTAGATCGCCAGTGAGTAACACGGGCGATTCCATTATTAAGTTGATCACGTGATCATAAAGGAAGTGAATAAATACGGATTAGGGTAATGATCACTGTTCTCGTCTATCTTCTATTGCTATACGTTCACTCTCTCTACTCTACTACTATATGGATTACGATTCTCTTCTGATCATAATACTATTTGACGATTACTACTTGAACAAGTATTACTAGTGCAGATATTATTAGAAGGCGTTACTACTACTAGTACCGGCGTCTACAAAGTCTCGGATATTACGAGCATTTTTAGAAGTGATAACGAGTTTTCGTATGACATAGCAAAAATGACAAGAGAAGTCGTCCAACATCACAAATCTGCAAAAAGTTCAGGAGAGTTCAGCAGAAAAATGGAAGTAAATCTTCCATTTTTCTGCTGCTTATGGTCCAAATGCTGTAACAACAGAAGCCGCAGCATAATGTCGGTGGCTAATGACAAGCTGAAACTGCCGTAGTATTCCGCGTTCGAATACAGTCGATGCTACAATTAAAACTTTGATTATTGATAGAATTTCTCCAAATGCAAAAATATATCACCATTATTATTTAAACATTAAAGTGAATGAGTGAAAGAAAGAATAAAAAACATTGAAAGGAATAAAGTGAGAATGAATGAAAAAACGAAAGAAAAAAGAAAAAGAACGAATGAAATTAAAAGGACTGAAAGAAAAAGTGAAAGAAACTAAAAAAAATAATGAAAAGACAAAAGAAAGGAGGAATGAATGAGAGAAAAAAATAAAGCAGTATGGAATTTATCTCTAGATAGATAGATAGATACATAGATATGAACACATAGATAGATAGATAGATAGTCTGAAGTCATCGGAATCTGCATATATATATATATATATATATATATATATATATTTGGTTGGATTTATATACGCACACTTTTCACATATATATATACATATATATATAATGGGTTAATGGTCAGATTTGAATCAGACTAGGAAATAGCAGTATTAAAAAGTGCTCAATACACATGTGAAAAAATAAAATAAAGTAAAAATAATAGAGCTGTTAACTTTAAAAATCAGGAGGGAGGTTGAATCTGCTACCTTCGTTTCAAAATTACGCTATCCTCAGGCGATTTTTATTAAATGACCTCTGAACGTTTTATTTTTTTACAACTAATGAACGCTAAAATAAATAAACAAACGCACTATTTTGGGTGTAATAAAAAGGGAGGAGGAGGATGTGAAGAAGAAGAAGAAGAAGAAGAAGAAGAAGAAGAGAACAAAAGCAAATGTATTGTAAATGTTTCGGAGTCTGGTTACTGGAAATGTACATTACTATTTTTTTATCCAGCCTCATATATTCTTAAGATAAACGTTTTTAATGTGTAAACAAGGACATAAAACTTCGGATTTCTGGTTTAAATGGTTTTATGGTTCCGGAAAGATCATAATCGCTAATTTTTTTCTGTTGGTAGAGGTTGAAAATATTGTTGTGATTGTTGTAAGTCTTTACCATTTTTCTAAAATTTCCACCTTACAATCGGATCCCTATTGTTTTTTGTTTTAAATTACACACACACACACACACACACACACACACACACACACACACACATATATATATATATATATTGTTATCTACAGAGAGACTGTTCCGCTGTATCACAGTTCATCAATGTGGCTAGACGCCCGGTTGCCTCAAGCTATGGATTGAAACCTGACTGAATTGGCGTCAGTCGGGATTCTACCAATAAGTCGTTGGCGCACGGCAGGGATGAAGATGAATTTACGCGTGATATATATATATATATATATATATATATATATATATATATATATATATGTGTGTGTGTGTGTGTGTGTGTGTGGGTGTGTGTGTGTATAAATTGATAATATTTATAATTGCTTATATCCATAAGTTGAGATCTCTTTGGAATATTCCTTTTGATTACCTTAATTATCTAGATGTTCATCACCAAATGGATAAATTTACTCGGACGATTCCCAGAAAAACATTCCCTACCCATCTTTGCATTTTCTCACTCTATCACTCACAGATAAAATAATCGTCCTTATAAAAAGATTACGATTGAAAACATACTTTGCTTAAACTCTACAGACACAGGAAATTGAAAAAAGGAAAAACATACTGTAAAATCCCAAAATACCGTACGTAGTGATAAACTTCTAGATCCCATTCGAAGCTGATATGATTAGCTTAATTTAAAAAGAAATAAGTTTAGAAAACCATCCAACCAATTCCAACAGATATTAAATCAAGTTATTAAAAACATCAGAAATTCTAAGATGTGGATTAAAGTCTAAAATTATATACGAAACTAAACCTTCGAACTACCACAATCTCCTCTTCAATAATAATAAAAAACTAATACTTATAGAAAAATAACAACGATAACACTCTTGGTCTATATTTCTGAGATGATGTATTATGTACACTATTTACATTATTCAGACTAATGTTCTCATCTTTGTCGCCATATTTATCCGATCCTTCAGTATCTGTCTATATTTCTGAGATGAGGTATTATGTACACTATTTACATTATTCAGACTATTGTCCTCATCTTTGTTGCCATATTTATCCGATCCTTCAGTATCTGTCTATATTTCTGAGATGAGGTATTATGTACACTATTTACATTATTCAGACTATTGTCCTCATCTTTGTCGCCATATTTATCCGATCCTTCAGTATCTGTCTATATTTCTGAGATGAGGTATTATGTACACTATTTACATTATTCGGACTATTGTCCTCATCTTTGTCGCCATATTTATCACGTATTTGTCTATATTTCAGAGATGAGGTATTATGTACATTATTCGGACTACCATCCTCATTTTTGTTGCACATATTTATCACAAAGTTTCGGCCGTTGTACGCTCCGGCCTTCTTCAGGTGGTTGGAATATCGAACGAACCTTTTATTTTGCTCGCTGGGGTAAACTGTTCTAGTTCCACGTGCGATGTCTAATGGATGTCAGTTATCAGTTATCTCCTGTTAATTCACCCCTACAAGTTTTCCACTGCCTTAACCAGGTATTGAACTCACACTCTTTGGGCCCTGTCACTGGGCCAACACTCTTTGGGCCAACACCTTTATCCACTGTGCCATGTGTCCTTAAGAAATAAAGGGTTCTGTTCGACATTCCAACCACCTGAAGAAGGTCGGAGTGTACAACGGCCGAAACTTTGTGATAAATATGGCAACAAAGATGTGAACAATTGTCCGAATAATGTAAATAGTGCACATAATACCTCATCTCAGAAATATAAACAGATACTGGGGAGGGTCGTTTGGCACCTTGTGGCACGTAGTGCACCAGGTCTCCGTATTTAGACCTTCAAAAAGTGTGGGTTGTTCTGCACTATAATCCCCGATAATCAAATCATATGTGCTGGTGTCTGGCTGTCAGTTCCTAGGAACTGAGTTGCTGACCCTCATACGTCGAATACGACGGGAGAGTCCATCATATGAATTGTAATCAAATACAGATCAAATACGGGCTGAAATCGAACAGAATGATAAAATAAAAATGAAAATAAAATGAACAAATAGGCAACATTTATCAATCTAATATCTTTCACTTTTATTAATTACTAGCAGTAGAGCCCCGCGTTGCCCGGGGATGTAACAGTAAGAGATAGATCAAGTATCGACCATCATAAAGACTGAAAAATAAAATTGACAAAGATTATTGTTTAAGGTTGACAGACACGCATTAGTTTTTTTTTGTTTTTTTACGAATTGGTCAAACCCAAACTCAAACAAAAACATTGTTTTCAATCGTTATGAGTCTACCGATTGAATAGAATTTTATTATAAACACTTGTCTTGCAAATGGAATTTTTAAAGCATTCTGAATGTAAAAATAAAGAGAAAAGTGTGCAAGACAATAAGAAACGCTACCAGCCAAAAAAAGTGAAGTTTTGTTGAAATCGGTTGAAAAATGTAGGAAATCCGATCGCATATATAAACGAACAACACACACACACACACACACACACAAACAAACAAAACCTGGGTTTTATAAGTATAACTCGATATGAGTTGTCCCTCTTTCATTCTCGTGATGCCTCTTAATCGTGTTTTCAAATTGATTTTGTGCAAAAACAGTTGTGTTTTTCCAATTTTTGGTGCAGTCAGAACCACCACAAGGTAATTTTAAGTAGTCCTGTGAAGTTTTGTTGAAAAATGTAGGAAATCCGATCCAATATATAAACGTACACACACACACACACACACACACACACACACATACACACACACACAACCTGGGTTTTATAATAAGTATGATAATTACTTATTATTCATTTTTATTACATGATGAAGCTTGAATAAAAGTGAAACATGTTAGACAACGAGAAAATCTATTAACAATCCTCCGTTCCATTAAAAATTACTCCCTCCTTGAAAAATACTAACCGAAATTGTCCGGAAAAAATCTATGGACAATTTAACCAGTCAGTCCTCAAAAACGAAAACTTGTTTGATGAAACATTAGTGCGAGACAGGCATGAGCAATATTTCCCTTGAATTAGTTTCCATTTAATAATCCTATGCTGTATATTCAGTGAAAGGTAAAAAAATTGAATTTTCATTCAAGAAATCCTTTTTGACATTTATCTGTAATTTTATTTTATTTTATTTTAGTTTTGGTTTTCAGCCACTCCTGTATCCGCAGAATTGCTAGACGTCATTCAGTGCAAAAAGGTTTAACCATATGGTTAGCACATTGGGCTTTTGGACTCGAATTTAATGTGGCTAAATGGAAAACTGATCTCCCAAAAATAGAACCGAAATATTCCATTTAATCAGTAGATGGTTCAAATGACAGATCTAAGAAAATAGTTTTTCCTCACTTCCTTAATTAGTTTTTTTTTTTTTTTCGTCACTGCTTATAATTTCTGGTGAAAATATACTTTCTACTACGAAACGTTATCAGGGGAGCAATGTAAATATAGAAGCGTGTATTACTATGTTACATAAACTAGGCAAAAGTATTTGATAAGATACGACAAGAGTGTTTTAGAAATGTTTGGAAAAATATAATAAATCATTCAGAACATTTACTGGGTACAAACCGCCTGCATGTGGATAGAAAATAAATTGAGTAAAAGTAAATGCAAAAAAAAGTTTAAAGGGTCGTAAGACAAGGATGTGTCTTCTCGCCGGATTTATTTAACGTATTCAGCTAGCTGATCTAAAGAGAATTAAAAGCTGTACTTATTTTTCCGGTTTAGGTAAAATAAACCCTCAGGCTATTTTGCCTTCAAATATTTTTTTATTATTATGAAATAATTAAAAAAAAACAAAAAAACACACGGATTTAACAAAGACGTTTATTTATTTTCACCATCAATTGTTAAAATAACTTAAAATCTTTTTCATCAATTGTTTAAACACGTATTAACATCCTTTATTCATCATCAATTATTAAAAGAAATATAAAAATCTCTGCATATTTTAAGCACTTCAGGCATAACAGTCTCTTCAAATCCTATTCTTGCGCTTGGGAATGGTACACTTGCAAATACAATTCAGGTGAAGCCACTGAAAACAACAGTCACGGACCAGAGAATCCATGTTGTTCAAGTCCTGTCTTCACATCTCACATAGCCACTGCGCTGACAAGCTCAAGGCTTCATAAACGTGATGGTGAAAATAAATAGATTTCTATTTATATTATTCGGACTATTGTCCTCATCTTTGTCGCCATATTTATCACAATGTTTGTACGCTCCGGCATTCTTCAGGTGGGTGGAATGTCGAACTGAACCCTTTATTTCTCTCACTGGGGTAGACTGTTCTAGTTCCACGTGCAATGTTTAATGGATGTTAGTTATCAGTTCTCCACTGACTTGACTGGGTATTGAACTCACACTGTCACTGGTTCTAACTAACGCCTTTATCCACTGTGTTATGTGTCTTTGAGGACATCTGTATATGAATTTCTGGGTATTATAAACCTAATGTCTTCAGTAACCTTTTTTTTTACCAGTTCTCATGAGAGAAAGAAAGAATGAAAGTAAGAAAGAAAGAAAAATAATTCGTGAGAATAAAAAAGAGTCAATAAGGAACTTAGAAGAAAGAAAGAAAGAAAGAAAGAAAGAAAGAAAGAAAGAAAGAAAGAAAGAAAGAATGACTGATGAAAATAAAAGAAAGACGAAAACGAGGAACTAAGAAGAAAGAAAGAATAAAACAAAAGAAACAAAAATAAATTGCTGGTAATAAAATGATGAACTAAGAAAAAAGAAAGAAAATAAGAATGAAAGAAAAATGTCTCGTGAAGATAAAAAAGAGATAATTATGAACGAAGAAGTGAAGAAAGAAAGAAAAATCGAATGAAAGAGACCAAAAAATATACTCGTGAGAATGAAAGAAAAAGTGAAATTGATGAACTAAGAAGAATGAAAGAAAGAAAGAAATTAGGTAAAAGAAAAGTGATCCGAGAGAATAAAAGAAAAAAAAAGAAAATGATGAAATATGAAAGAAAGAAAGAAAGAAGAAAATAATGTAAGAAAGAAAGAAAAATGATACGTGAGAATAAAAATAAAAATGAACTGAGAAGAAACAAAGAAAGAATGAATGAAAAATGACTCGTGAGAAGAAAATAAAAAATAAAAAAATAAAAATGATGACTTGAGAAGAAATAGAGAATTAAAATTATTCGTGAGAATAAAAGAAAAAGAAAGAAAGAAAGAGAGAGAGAGTGAGAATTTAAGTAAGAAAGAAAAAGGTTTCCTAGGAATAAAAGGAGAAAATGAGAAAGAAAGAAAGAAAGAAAGAAAGAAAGAAAGAAAGAAAGAAAGAAAGAAAGAAAGAAAGAAGAAAAAGCAATGTGCTGCAGTTAAAAGAAATAAATATGGAACTTAAAAAGAAAATGAAAGAAAAAGAGGGAACGGGATCATCGAAAAAAAAAAAAAAAACGAGATGTAGCGATCCAAAGAAAGAAAGAAAGAAAAATGACTCGTGAGTAGAAAAGAAAAAATGATGAAATGAGAAGAAAGAAAGAAAGAAAGAAAGAAAGAAAGAAAGAAAGAAAGAAAGAAAGAAAGAATGAAATTAAGAAAAACGAAAAATGATTTATGTGGATAAATTTGAAAAGAGAAAATGATGAATTATGAAGGGAGAAAGAAAGGAAATAAGAAAGAAAGAATGTAAGAAGGTAAAAAAAATGGCTGGTAAGAAATAAAAGAAAAAGAGGAAAATGATACGCAAAGAAAGAAAGAAAGAAAGAAAGAAAGAAAGAAAGAAAGAAAGAAAGAAAGAAAGAAAGAAGGAAGGAAAGAAAGGGAGGAGGCAATAACACTTTTATGCTATTACCTCAGATAAAACAATGGACTGGTTGATTGCAGGATAAACAGAAAAAAAGGTATAGACGTTGTTTGAATTTAGAGAAAGTCATGGAATCGAAAGAAAGAAAGAAAGAAAGACAAATAGAAAGAACGAAAGAAAGAACGAAAGAAAGAAAGACAAATAGAAAGACAGAAATAAGAGATAAATCGACAAATAGAAAGAAATAAAGAAAGAAAGAAAGAAAGAAAGAAAGAAAGAAAGAAAGAAAGAAATGGTAGATAGAGGAGACGATAAAACTCCCATGTCATTACCTCTGAAAAACAGTGGACCATTCCTGTTTGCGCGGAGAACAGAAGAAAAGCTATATCAAAGGCGTTGTTTGCTTTTAAAGAAAGGAAAGGAAAGGAAAGAAAGAACAAAAGACGCACAAATAAAAAAGAAAGAAAGAAAGAATGAATGAATGAATGAATGAATAGAGAACGAAAGAAAGAAAGCAAGCAAGAAAAAAGAAAGAACAAAGAAAAAAAAAGAAAAAACAAACAAGCAAAGAAAGAAAGAAAGAAAGAAAGAAAGAAAGAAACAAAAGTTAATGTCTCTTGAGAATAAAAGATTAAAGAGAAAATTATCGACTAAAAAGAAAGAAAGAAAAATATTGATACGTGACAATGAAAGAAGAATGGAAAATAGACTAAGATTTAGAAAGAAAGAAAGAAAGAAAGAAAGAAAGAATGAATGAAAGATGATCCATTGTTGAATTTTTCTGTAATAGACTGTCTGTAGATATTTATATAAGTTAATCTGGTTTGGCACATAGGCATTAATTCTTAACCGCCTAAATATAAACACTAGGCTAGAAATAGTAGGAAATATTTACTTGTTAAATATAACTTGGCTGCTGCCGCCTAAAAGCTCTTAAACTCTATAAAATTATTGAACTTTGACAAAGGGTTATGATCGGTTCATTGTGAGACTCGAAGAATTTATAAGATTATTTGCTCATCTCTACACACATATGAACATCTTTTTTGTTTTGTTCCTGTGTTTGTTTTTATTCGCCACAAAGATTCATTTGATTGAAACACTGATATATAAACTTTAGCTATTTTTCCGTCTTGGTTTTCAACATAAAAAGCTTTTTTGAAAAGGGCGCGAAATTCCAAACAAAACGGAGACGATGGAGTGACTATTACATACAATTTGCATTCAAAATAGGAAGACGCTGTTTTGCCGGTTCCGGTAAACTAGACAAACATGCTTTTAAGCTTATTTTACCGGTCCCATGAGTGTTATCGCCTCCTCTATTTTCCATTTCTTACTTTCTGTCTTTGTTTGCTTGTTTCTTTCTTTCTTTCTTTCTTTCTTTCTTTCTTTCTTTCTTTGCTTGTTTGTTTGTTTCTTTTTCTTTCCTTTGTTCTTTCTTTTTTCTTGCTTGCTTTCTTTCTTTCGTTCTCTATTTCATTCATTCATTCATTCATTCATTCATTCATTCATTCTTTTCTTTTTTTTTTATTTGTGTGTCTTTTTTTCTTTCTTTCCTTTCCTTTCCTTTCTTTAAACGCAAACAACGCCTTTGATTTCGCTTTTCTTCTGTTCTCCGCGCAATCAAACAAGAATGGTCCACTGTTTTTCTGAGGTAATGACATGGGAGTTTTATCCTCTCCTCTATCTACCCTTTCTTTCTTTCTTTCTTTCTTTCTTTCTTTCTTTCTTTCTTTCTTTCTTTCTATTTGTCGATTTGTCTCTTATTTCTGTCTTTCTATTTGTCTTTCTTTATTTCGTTCTTTCTTTCGTTCTTTCTATTTGTCTTTTTCTTTCTTTCTTTCTTTTCGATTCCATGACTTTTCTAAATTCAAACAACGTCTATACCTTTTCTTCTGTTTATCCTGCAATCAACCAGTCCATTGTTTTATCTGAGGTAATAGCATAAAAGTGTTATTGCCTCCTCCCTTTCTTTCTTTCTTTCTTTCTTTCTTTCTTTCTTTCTTTCTTTCTTTCTTTCTTTCTTTCTTTGCTTGTTTGTTTGTTACATTTTCTTTCCTTTGTTCTTTCTTTTTTCTTGCTTTCTTTCTTTCTTTCGTTCTCTATTTCATTCATTCATTCTTTCTTTCTTTCTTTCTTTTTTATTTGTGCGTCTTTTGTTCTTTCTTTCCTTTCCTTTCCTTTCGTTTCTTTAAAAGCAAACAACGCCTTTGATTTCGCTTTTCTTCTGTTCTCCGCGCAATCAAACAGGAATGGTCCACTGTTTTTCTGAGGTAATGACATGGGAGTTTTATCGTCTCCTCTATCTACCCTTTCTTTCTTTCTTTCTTTCTTTCTTTCTTTCTTTCTTTCTTTCTTTCTTTCTTTCTTTCTATTCCATGACTTTCTCTAAATTCAAACAACGTCTATACCTTTTCTTCTGTTTATCCTGCAATCAACCAGTCCATTGTTTTATCTGAGGTAATAGCATAAAAGTGTTATTGCCTCCTCCCTTTCTTTCTTTCTTTCTTTCTTTCTTTCTTTCTTTCTTTCTATTTCGTTACTTTTTTTATAAGAAAAAAGCTATTTTGCCGATCCAGGTAAAATAGATACTTATAAGCTTATTTATCGGTAAAATAAACCCTCAGGATATTTTGCCCGTAAATATTTTTTATTATTATAGTTTAACACAGACGTTTATTTATTTTTACCATCAATTGTTAAAATAATTTAAAATCTTTACCACCATCATTTGTTAAAACACGTATTAACATCCTTTATTCATCATCAATTATTAAAAGAAATATAAAAATCTCTGCATATTTTAAGCACTTCAGGCATAACAGTCTCTGCAAATCCTATTCTTGCGCTTGGGAATGGTACACTTGCAAATACAATTCAGGTGAAGCCACTGAAAACAATAGTCACGGACCAGAGAATCCATGTTGTTCAAGTCCTGTCTTCACATCTCACATAGCCACTGCGCTGACAAGCTCAAGGCTTCATAAACGTGATGGTGAAAATAAATAGATTTCTATTTATATTATTCGGACTATTGTCCTCATCTTTGTCGCCATATTTATCACAATGTTTGTACGCTCCGGCATTCTTCAGGTGGGTGGAATGTCGAACTGAACCCTTTATTTCTCTCACTGGGGTAGACTGTTCTAGTTCCACGTGCAATGTTTAATGGATGTTAGTTATCAGTTCTCCACTGACTTGACCGGGTATTGAACTCACACTGTCACTGGTTCTAACTAACGCCTTTATCCACTGCGTTATGTGTCCTTGAGGACATCTGTATATGAATTTCTGGGTATTATAAACCTAATGTCTTCAGTAACCTTTTTTTTTTACCAGTGCTCATATTGCAATTTTTGCTGTTATCATTATATGTTTTTACCATAGCTCATATTGCAATTTTTGTTGTTATTATCGCTTTTCTCTGGCACTCCTTATTACTGGTTCCCATATTGTATTCATTTCTATGCTTATTCGGCACAGGAGATAATGCGCTGATTGTTTAAGTTTACCAATTTTCGAATGGTGTTCTTTGGCTATGATCTCAACCTGATCCCACAGAGGGCGGTGATCTCCATTTTCTCTCCATATGTGGTCAGCCATGCATGATTTTTCCTCGTGTTACAGCTTTCTAGTGGTCTTGAAGCCTAACCTTACCTTCTGTGTTAAATCTATGTGATGTTATGTTTAATATTACTTGCCTTAATAATAATAATCTGAGGTAATGACATGAGAGTGTTTTCGCCTTCTCGGTCTTCCCTTTCTTTCTTTTCCGTTACTTTTTTAAAAACCAAACATTGCCTTTGGTATATCTTTCCTTCTGCCTATCCTCACAATCAAACAGGAAAGGTCTATTGTTTATCTGAGGTAACGACAGATCGTAACGTACATGCAAATAATTAAAAAAAAAAGTAGAATTATGATATATTATATGATAAGTAAACCTTGTTTCCCAATCTTAGCAACATAAGATACGCGCATGGCACAGTGATGGTAGTAGACAAGTAAAAGAAATTACAAAACTTCCTACAGAAGGTAGTGAAGGAGAGCGAGAAGAAGGGACTAAGCAAAAAAATACAATAAGACAAAATGCATCGTCATCATTTAAAGGATTAGCCCGAATGCGATTTATAGGTCGGGGACACTAAAATCAAGCAGGTGCGGAAGCATAAATATCTGGGAAGTGTTCTGTAAGAGAACGGTAAGTGCGACGCTGAGATCCAAAGATGTATTGGAATGGCTAAAGACGCATTCCAAAAGTTAAGCAGAGTATTAAGAGACAGAAGGATTTCGTTGGTAACAAAGAAAAGACTACTGAACTGCTACGTGATATCTGTCCACTTTTACGGCAGCGAATGTTGGACGGTCTCCTCAAAGATAAAGAAGAGACTCGAGGCAACGGAGGTATGGTTCTACAGAAGGATAATGAGGATATCATTTACCGAGCGTGTGAGCAACAATGAGTTTTTGGAGAGCATGAAAACAAGGAGGAAGCTTATACTTAACATCAGGAATAGGCAACTGAAATTTCTGGGACACATAATGAGACAGGAGAGCTTGGAGAATCGCATAGTGGCAAAGAGAGACAAGGGAAAGCAACGCGTGACATAGCGGGCTTAAGCAAGTGGAAGGCAGAGCAGGGTCTGGGAGAAGTAGCAAAAAGAAAAAAAACTTATTGAGAGCTACAAGGGATAGGGAGGAAGTGGAGAGCCATGATCGCCAACGTCCTGAAGGGACACGGTACTTAAAAGTCGAATAGAGGGAAAGAGAGACAAGAAAAAACAACGCATAACATACCTAACGGGCTTAAGCAAGTGGATGACAGAACGTGGTCTGGGGGAGGTGGAAGAGGGACGGAACTTATTGAGAGCTACAAGGGATAGGATGAAGTGGAGAGCCATGATCGCCTACGTCTTGAAGATACACAGCACATAAAAGAATAAGAAACTTTGTTTCATGTTCGACTCAAATGAATTTAAATAAGGAAAGCTTTTTTCTCTTTTTGATTCGGAGTATTTGACCCCAAATGACATTTGCTTGACCCAACAAGACCTTGTTTATTGTTCGGCGCATTGGATTTGGAAGGATTAAATTTTGTCTCTTGCTTCTCTCGGTATATTTGTAATTCAAAAACCGTGTCTCTTGTTCGACACAGAAATTATAATGCACAAGATTTCGAATAACGAACCCTTGTCTCTTGTTCGACTTAGACAATTTCAAAGGAGGAAACCTTATCTTTCGTTAGACCAAAATATTTTGGAATACAGAAATATTTGCTCCAGTTTCACTCAGTCGATTTGAAATTGAAAATCTCTCTGTTATTTTTCGATAGAAACTGTTTGAAATAAAGAAACTTTATCTCTTCTTCCACAGTAGATTTTGAAGAAAAAATATTTCTTTAACGTTCATGTGACATTAAAACAATGATCTTGTCTTTCATTCGACGCAAGCGATTTACAATAAAAAAAAATTCTCCCTTTTATTCTAGCCAAACGATTTGATATAATGAAAGCTGTCTCTCCTTAGCTATGCACCATATCGAAAAAGGAAACCTTATCCTTGTTGAACCCAGATGTTTTGAAATACAGAAATATTTTCTCTTGTTCCACCCAGTCGATTTGAAATTGAAAACGATTTTGTTATTTCTTCGACACAAACTATTTGAATTAAGGAAACCTTATATTTTCTTCTCGAAAAGATGTGAAGAAAATACTAATGCCTTGTTCAACTCCATTCATTTGGCATAAAAAATGATATTGTTTTTCTTTCGTCGTAGACGATGTACAATAAGGAAACGTTCTTTCCTATTCTAGTCAAACGATTTGAAATAATGAAAGCTTGTCTCTTGTTCAAATGAGACAATTTCAAAGAAGGAAACCTTATCTCCTGTCGGTTCAAACAACTTTAAATATGCAAACCTTTCATCTTGTTCCATGAGCTCGATTTAGAATTGGAAATAACTTGTTTTTTTTCCCACCCAGAGTATCTAAAACCTTACCCTTTTTTTTACATAGTTGATTTAAAATGAAAAAAAAAGATCTTATCTCTTTTTTAACCCAGACGAATTGACATAAAAATGACCTTACCCTATTTTGAACTCAGACGATTAGATATGAAATTTTGCCTCTTGTTTTAACTTTTTAACTTTAAGATCTTTAGTAAACATATTCGAATTTCTTCTTCTTCTTCTTCTTCTTCTTCTTCTTCTTCTTCTTCTATGTACCGTGTTAGCGATCGTGGAGCTCCACAATATCCTGTCTTTTGTAGCTCTTAATAAATTAAGTCTTTTTGTTATCTCTCCTAAACTCTATTTTGCCATACATTTACTCAAGCTCGCTAAGTAAGTTATGCGTTGATTTCCTTTCTCCCAATTGCATTCCACCCGCCCTGTGAGTATCATATTTTCAAAGCCCTCTTTCCTCATTGTGCGTCTTAGAAATTTAAGTGTAAGTGTCCTTCATGTTTCCATTTTCTCTAACACTTCGTTGTTGCTGACATTTTTCGGCCCATAGAATCCTCAGCATCCTTCTGTAGAACTACTGTTACTTCAAGTCTCTTACTTAGACAAAAAACAATAGTTGGGCAGAAGCATGATCACCCACGTTCTTAATATATATATATATATATATATATATATATATATATATATATATATATATATATGTATATGTGTGTGTGTGTGTGTGTGTGTGTGTGTGTGTGAAGAAATATAGTTTTAAGGTGTGCTATATTTATGGGATAAAGTGCTCAATATCAGAGATAGAGCGCATGAAAATGTAAATATAAAAAGTGAACATGAGAAGTCAACACTCAAGAGGCGACAGGCTGTTTTCACACTGGACGCAATCGTCAGGCCGCCTGACGATTGCGCTTAGCTTTGAAACGGCCTGTCGCCTCTGGAGTGTTGATTTCAATGTTCACTTTTATATTTATATTTGCGCGCATACACACACACACACACACACACACACACACACACATATATATATATATATATATATATATATATATATATATATATATATATATATGGGTATAATATATGGATATAATAAGAATAGATAGATTCGTCTAGCGACCGGTTCACACTCCTCCCAGGCGTTTTGAACAGTAGCAGAGTCTATCCTTTGTTTCCTGTTTAGGTTCAGGTTTCCTGTTTAAAGTCTACTTCACCTCTATATTTCTAATGTCTTTGTCTTTTTTCTTCTCTTCAGTCGAAGTAAATACACTCACCTACTTCAACTCTATACTTCTAATGTCTCCATTCGGTCCATGGTATTCTCATCATCCTTCTGTAGAAGCACATTTCTGTTACTTCAAGTCTCTTCTACATGCGTGAGGAGATTGTCCAGCATTCCCTGTCATCAATAACAAACAAAAACAATTTCCTCTGATATTACATATCTATCATCATTTATTTATGAGTTAACTGCCGCATTTCATCCTTGCGGGGGTGGATGTAATTTCAGATTGAAATGAAGGATAGCAGTTAATTTCCCCCTCCCAGCCAGTTTTCTTTACAGGCACAATGTCGCAAGTCTATCGCTACCTCCATCGCAAATGTTCAGATGATCTCCATTCTTTAGTGCCATCAGCTCGGACTTTTGCAGCGAAGATTCGCCTTGGTGCATCCATGGAGTCGAATCGCCCTCATACCCTTCGTCATCCTTTGCGAAGAAGGATGCTTCATGAAGAAAGCTTCTTCACAAGAATCGTAACTTTTTGTAAAAAAAAAAAAAAATGCTCCTTTGTGAATGCTTTCCTGAACACTACAGTCTTAATTTCTTCTCGTCTCGAGCAGATCATTATTTATCGGCCATATTCTCTCTCGTAATATTCTCTTCCTATTTTACCTTCTTGCGTTCAATATCCCGCACACTTCATTCAGTAATGCTCTACCTTGAACAGCTCTTGGGTCTAGTATTCGGTAAACTTTAGTAATAAAAATTTGTTAATTCTTCTAAATCAGTGTCATCCTGGGTATAACGATAAACTACACCCGCGTCCTGGGTATGACGATAAACTACATCCGCGTCCTGGGTAAGACGATAAACTACATCCGCGTCCTGGGTAAGACGATAAACTACATCCGCGTCCTGGGTAAGACGATAAACTACGTCCAACGGCAAGGCCTCTGATCAGGAAGCTTTGAGGATCATAAAACCACCCCTTAATTGCTGCTGTTCCCAGGTCCACACTGACCCGGGGTGGTAGCACCTGTTAAGGTCCCAGCTATGGGCAAATAGTTAACACTCAAACTTGTGTAAAAATAGGTTTTAATACCAGAAATACTTTGTAATAAAAAAATTATTACCAGCAATAATTTTTGAAGGAAAAATTATTATCAAAAATACTTAAAAAAATACCAGCAATACAAACAGCTATACATTCTTTGGAAAAAATATGACCAGCTACAGATATTTTCAAGGAAAATATTTCCAGAAATAGATTTTTGAAGATAAACATATTGCCAGCAATAAAATTTTGTCGGTATTAAATAAACCATTGAGGTTGATATACTGTAAAACAAAAACCAAGCCAAACGTAAATCAGTGATTTTCAAGCGATGTGACGCGGCACATTGGTGTGCCGCGAGAGACTCGTAGACGTGCCGCGAAAAGTTTTAAAAGATCATTGATTATATTATTTTCGAAAGAAGTCGAGTGTTCATATCCAAATTACAAAAAAAACCTTTGAATTGATTATATGAGTATTGCATTATTATAATAATTAAACGTATAGATCATATATAAAATAATATAAAAAGCAAGATTTTTTTTAATAAAAAATATTTTTAAAAAATAATCGATCACGGCTAGAATCAATGGAAGAAGATTTGGTTAATATTCAGTGTAACACACGCCCTCAGTTCGCATTAAAAAAATTTCAGATTACTTACATTTCTGTGTAATTGTAGATGCTCCATTCGAATTTGGCTTGATAAATTTGATAAAATCTACCGTTTTGGAGTTATCGACAGTGAAAGTTTGAATTCATCCATATTAGCTAAAAAGACTTTAACATTTTTGCAATTTTCTACTTCCTATTTATGTGAATGAGGCTCCCCACCCCTAAATAACATCAAAAATAAGAAGAGAGAAAGACGATTCTCAACTGGAGAAGAAATGAAGGTCTGCTTATCGCACATTCGACCAAACATTGAAGAAATCTCGTAAAGACACCAGACAAAGATTTCACACTAAATAAGCTGCACAAATTGTTGAATAAAAACATCGAAATAAAACAAGTTCATATCTGTGAGTGTATTTAAAAAAAATCTATGGTTTCATTTCATAACATTTAAATGTATGCCCTTTAAAAATTTTGCTACGTGTGCCGTATTATTTTCAGTTTGCTCCAAGGTGTGTCGATGTTTAAAAAGGTTGAGAGACACTGATCTAAGCGCTGACAAAACTTTTCAGCCTTGTAAAATCTTAATTACGCAATTAGTTTTGTATTTATATGTTAACTCCAATGTGTCTAATATAACCTGAGAATATATTTGATTTTTATAAAAAGAATGACAGGTCCGTGTAATGAGGTCGTTATGCGAATTATTGAATAACACGAGACTTGAATCTTTCATATGTGACATTTCATTTGATTTTACTCCAATACTTCGACAGTTAATGACAGCCAGCGCGTGTGTGCGGCCTCGTGGAGCCCCCATCCGGGCGTGGACCTTACATACTCGTCTACGACGTCTGGGAGGCTGCGCCCAAATCCTCTCTGGGTGGGTAGCTTATATATCTGTCTCTGTCATGGAGATCGCTCATACGCTTGCAGAACAAGCAACACGGGTGTCCCCCAGGGCTCCAGCCTTGGTCCTACGCTTTTTTTAATCTTCATTATCGACCTTCCCGATGGTATCAGCTCTCAAATTGACACCTACGCTGATGACACTACTATTTATTCCTGTCTCGATAGTAAGGCTGATCAGTCAGACAAGGCCAATATGACAGCTAATGTAAAAAAAAAACGATCTCAAGACCTTCGTTGACTGGGGCAAAAGATAGCTTGTCAATTTAACGCTTCCAAAACTAAAGTTCTCTCATTAATCATCTGAGAGAGCTCTCTCTGCTTTCCATTATCATGGCTGATGCTAACCTCCAGGAAAGTGACATGTTGCGCTTTTTGGGGCTAACGTTCAAAACTGACATGAAGTGGAAAGGATGTATTGAATCCGTTGCTAGGTCAGTTGCTAAAAAAGTTGGTTCACTGTGTCGTGGGAGACAATTTTTCTCTCTGGAATCTATCTTGCATATCTATAAGTCTACCATTCGTCGGTGCTTAGAATATTGCTGCCATATATGGTCCAGTGCCCCTGTTATTTACCTGGAGCTCCTTGATAATATCCAAAAAAGAATCAGCAATATTATGTGCTCTGATCTGGCAGCTTGGCTTCAGTCACTTGCCCACCACCGTAAGGTTGCCTCTCTGTGCCTTTTCTGTAAATACTTTCATGGTAATTATGTTGATGAGCTCTTCGCTATGGTACCGGGACTGTAAGCGCAATACGAGACTGGCAGCGAGATCTCACCAATTTACAGTCGAGCTGGCTAGATGTAACCGTAAATTCTATGCTAACAGTTTCTCATGTCGTACTCTCTCCCGGCTCCATGTTTTCCAAACAAATTTAATCTGCAAAAATTTAAATGCAATGTCAATCGCTGTCTTTCCGATTACTCTTTTCTCTTTCTCCTCATTACTAATGTTTCTGTTCCTAATTCCTCCAAACCCTGTAACCCCTTGCGTCCTTGTAGCTGTACTGCCTTGCCTAGTGTGATACCAATTAAAAATATGTGACGCTACGTAATTCTACACTCGTCGGCTGTAAGTAATTTCAAGACAACCTTACAGCTGGCTACCCTAAGGGTCTGTTTTGAAATTGAGTACAAGTTCATTTCGGTATATTCGGAAGAAAAACTAATACTTCATCTCTTTTTGATTGTATGGGATTATAGTTCTCCATAGCTTCCTTCTCTAGTATATCTGTGAAGTCGGTCCTCGTCTCCTTCTCCACAATTCTGAATTCAGAGTAGTTTTTCTACTAGACTGGTTGCCAACTGAGGTTAGAGCCCAGACTACCCGGCTATTTAACCCATAGCTGGGGTGTATTTTCCAGTTATTGATTAAATAGCGGTGTAAGGGTGGAGGGGGAAATAATTATAAATGAAAAAAAAAAAACAACTATAGTAAGACGTTTGCTAACATTAACACTACACTCACGCTATTAATTTGAACTCATTCTTAGAACAATATAGAATTACAGTCATATCACGTTGAAACATTGGTTCCCGTATGATTACCGACGTTAAGCAACGTCGAGCCTGGATAGTACTTAGATGAGTGACCACTTGGGAATTACAGGTGCTGTAAGCTTAAGGAAGCGCGGGTAGTGTAATGGATAATGGCTCGGAATTGGAAAATGAAGAGCCGATTTCTAATTCTAAGTGGGTTCGTTATATTAAATATGCGCCAATACCCTTCGGAGATGTATGAATTCACCTCTTCTCCTCCCAGCTATGGGTTAATTAGTAAGACTTGTATCGCTAAACCATTATTATCTTTAAAAAAAAAACTTAAAATTTAAAAATATTTTCTTGCTTTAAATAACCTGTAAAAGGTTGATAAACCGTAGAAACGAATCGATCGAACAATCATTGGAATATATATATTATTGTTTTTGCGTCACTTGTAGGCTCCCTATTGTGTTTAAAATCCCAGTCGCAGATTTCTAGTTGTTACTACTGTTTTCTCCGTAGTAAGTATGATTTTACGGAGTGGAGTTGCAGAGTGGGGTTGCAAGAGAGCAAAGCAAGAGAGGGACCAGTCTGCCCTGTCGTTAACCCTATCGGGAGGGGGGATAAGTTGGAATCATTCCCTTGCAATAGTATTTGCAGGAAAGTGAACGCTACGGGCTCGACTGCAATTTGAATTCGTAACGCTAATCCCACTTTCTACGTCCATCACCACTACGCTACCCTCATAGCCAGAATTATATATCGGCTTGGTCAAAAACATTCTACTTTTTTTTTCTATTAAGGGGCGTAAGGAGCATTTATATTTAACTATTTTTTTCAAAAATATTTATTTCGCTTATCCTTTTATTGGCGTATTACTGATTATTTATTCTTACGTTAAGAAAAGGAAAAACACAAAAATAACGCTTAAGTAATAAAATATGTCGCATTAATATATATATATATATATATATATATATATATATATATATATATATATATATATATATATATATACACTACAAAAGTTTGAAGCCACCGTCAGATTTAGTATGGGATTAATTTGACTTGAAAAATATATAAAAAGAGTCATTGAAAACAGAATGGAATCAATTATTAAACTTATATTTTAAGAAACTTTTGCAACAAGTGGTAAAAATTGTATTGCAGTAAACAAGACCAAAGGTGGATACTTTGACGGGAGCAAAATTTAATCATAATTTTTTTTTTTTCTTGCCAGAAAAATAAAAATTATGTCTGGCTTTTTTAAAACCATGTATAATAATTGTCTCTTATATACAGCACAAATTTTGGACCAATATAAAAAAAAATTACCAGCTGTGGACTCAAACGTTTGAACTGTAGTATATATATATATATATATATATATATATATATATATATGTGTGTGTGTGTGTGTGTGTGTGTGTGTGTGTCTGTCTGTCTGTCTGTCTGTGTACTGTATCAAAACTCCTTTTACGCGTGGCAATTAGTTCCTTACGCCAAAACAAGGACAAAACTCCATGTAAACATATGTCCACAAATCTTACGTTTTTGAGTTATTAAGTTTAAGGAAAGTTTACGTTAGATGGTGTTGTGTTGCATGTAGACGACGTTATATTTGTCATTCCTGTACATAGGTTGCTATTCTGTCATCAACGTTTTAAAATGTGTAGTAGTGAGTTAACTGGGAAGTGTCCCGTTTAACAATAGCAGGATATTCATATCGTGAACAGGCATAAATTTGTTTTTACATACAGCTGCGCAAATCGTAATGGACGCGAGGCTGAGACAGGATCCGCGGCACCATAAAATATGTATACCTGACCACAAAGAACATTCTACAGGATGTTAGAGACGATCCAGGTATAAACACCCATTAAGTGGTCTTAGCATGTCGTGTATCTAATAGTACCACAGGTAGGGTACCAAGAGCAGCTCATGTATCCGTATAATTTGCAAAGTGTGCAGGGGCTTTCGTCCTTTGATCACTCACCACAGAAAAAATGTTGCCGATGTTTTATTGCACAAACTGCCAATCCGTTGTTTGAATCTTCAGTCTTGTTAAAGGATGAGGCAACATTTGGAAGGGATGGAATAATAAATTCGTAGAGAACCATCCCTGCCTCCCATTAGAATGTCTGACGCTCAACTCCACGCGAGCACCTCTTTGCGGCTGCTCGGTCTCACATTGTCCTCTGACCTGAGATGGAACGAATACATTGAGTCAATAGCTTCGTCCACCGCTAGGAAAGTTGGCTCCTTGTGCCGCGTCAGGACATTTTTCTCGCCGGAGTCGATCCTTCAAATCTACAAATCAACCATTCACCCTTGCATGGAATATTGCTGCCATATATGGTCTGGAGTCCCTTCTAATTCTCTTAAGGTCCTTGATAAGATCCAAAGACGAATGTGCAATATAATTGGCCCTGATCTGGCATCTCGTCTGCAGCCGCTCTCTCACAGACGTGCCGTTGCCTCCCTCTGTCTTTTTTACAAATACTTTCATGGTAACTGCTCCGATGAGCTGCTTTCGCTGGTTCCCAGACTTCATGAATTTAAGCGCTCAACTAGGCGGGCCCAATCGGTTAAAGGCACGTCAAGCTATAAGACGGTTCCGTATTGGATACAGGTTCGATTCCTGTTGGAGGACGAATATTTTTTATGAAAATTTTATCGAAGATTCAGGCCGGTAAATGTTGTTTAATACTGTTTATTATAAACAGAGCATTTATTTAGATATTTGTATCTATAAAAAGAATGTATAAACATAAAAAATGTCTTAAAATATTTCATATTGTAGAAGTACGAGTAGATTGCCAAAATATCAAGAGTGCCAAATACCGCGAAAAATGTTCACATAATCAACAATTCCGAGCCATTATCCATTACACCACCCGCACATCCAAACTTACATATTTCATATTGTAGAAGTAAGAGTAGATTGCCAAAATATCAAGAGTACCAAATACCGCGACGTAAATAGAAAACTTAAATAATTAGTGGCATCCTTTCACGAGTACTATTCAGTAGTTCACTATTTGCATACAGTATCTTATAATTTAAGATTATAAAGATGTTTCCTTACTAAATTGTATTATTAACGATATTTGTATTTCGAATAATTATCATTTGTGCATTTCCTCTTTTAATTTTTACATTTTTATTGCAATAAAGAATTTTGCATTTCGAATAATTACAATTTAGCATAATTGACCTTTCGATTAATTTTCATTCAAACAATTTACAATTCGAAAAATTGTTTTCGAAAAATGTTCACATAATCAACAATTCCGAGCCATTATCCATTACACCACCTGCACATCCAATCTTACGTATTTCATATTTTATGAAATGGATAAAGTCCGACAATTAGTTTAAGACATTTTTATGTTGATACATTCTCTTTATAGATACAAATATTTAAGTAAATGCTCTGTTTATAATAAACAGTATTAAACATTTACCGGACTGAATGTCCGAGAAATTTTCATAGAAAATATTCGTCCTCCTCTATGGCCCAATCGGTTAAAGGCACGTCAGGCTATAAGACGGTTCCGTATAGGATTAAGGTTAGATTCCTGTCGGAGGACGTATATTTTGTATGAAAATTTCTCGGGCATTCAGGCCGGTAAATGTTGTTTAATACTGTTTATTATAAACAGAGCATTTAATTAAATTATTGTATCTATAAAAAGTATGTATAAACATAAAAATGTCTTAAAATATTTCATATTACAAAAGTAAGAGCAGATTGCCAAAATATCAAGCGTGCCAAATACCGCGATGTAAATAGAAAACTTAATAAATTAGTGGCATTCTTTAACGAGTAATATTCGGTATTTGACTATTTGCGTGCGGTATCATGTAACGTTATCATTTGTAAATAGAATATTTTTTAATCAATTTTAATGAATATTGTTGTGTATTTTATCTTTTACATTATTTGTGTACAGTTAAATCACACCGCATGTTTATGGAGACCAAACAATTATTTGAAAGTTGAGAATACGTCAATAATTTGAAGAATCAGGTTAAACGATAAAAATGTGATAGCAGGGGTGAGTATAACTACAACTACAAATAAAAAAAACAAAACCGTACACTTTTAGAATAAAGCACCAAATCCTTGTTTGGGAAATAACAAAAAAGGTTTAAATTTAAGAATGTTAAACTACCTTCTTAGTTAGCCATTGAAGCTGTTATCCACCGAAAAAGAAAGAAAAGAAGCCATGGACATTTTAAAAGACAATTCGCGCAGTGGATTGGTTGTTACAAACATCCAATCGTTTGCGCAGAAAACGTGGTCTACTTTCGTCTAATTCATTAAAAATGGCAGAGTTTCTGCTAGCGTTTGATTGCGAGGGGGAATCAGGGATTGATCTCCTACGATTGGGTCGATATGGTGATGGGGTGTATGATGTTGAAGGAGCCGAAACTCCTTGATGAATCTAGTCAATTTAAATCACTCGCGACTTTCTCTGGTACCCATTTAAGAGCATATACGTGAATTGACTTAAGGTTATAAGTTTCGTTTTTCTTACTAAATTGTTTTATTAACGATATTTGTATTTTACAGCTAATTTTTATATTTTTATTGCAATAAAGAATTTTTCATTTCGAATAATTATCATTTAGTATAATTGTCCTTTCGATTAATTTTTATTCAACACTAGAAGCATGGCCCGGCGTTGCCCGTGCTTGATTCAAAAATTGTACGACGCATACAGCAATCGCTATCACTTGACTTAAAATATTTTTGCACGTGCCCTTTGCCGTGCTGATGTTGCTACATGCCTTACTTCTTGCCTATCTCACACAGCGAATTTTTTCTAAGCTCTATACTAAACATTGAATCTGTTTCGAAAAAAGAACTAAACAAAATGAACACAAAATTTAAAAAAACACAGCTTTAAAAAAAGGATTCGTAACTGGAAAAACCGAATGAAAAAAGAATGTTAACAACAAATACTTTTTCACACCCAACCCAGTTCTGTGGAATCAGAATCAACATGGAGTTTAAGCAAGCGAATGAGCCAATTAGAGTAAAGTGCCATGCAGATTTAAATTTTTCCCACTCTTGACGAATGCAGCTATCGATTTTTTTTTGCATGCTAGCATGCTAGTTAACATTCGTGTCAGTCAGCTGTTGGCTCTCACGCTGGCCAATAGAATCTTCCTGCCTATTCGTGTCAGCCAGCTATTGGCTCTCACTCTGGCCAGTACAAACTGGCCGCAAACTACATGAAAAATGCCGTAAAAGCGTGAAAAAAACGATTATTTCCACTATCAATGGGAGGTGGGAAATGCAAAGTCGGTCTTGGCCTTCCCGCTTACTTGGAGCATGTGCATGTAAATTTTGGTGCAAATCCGTCGAAAATTGCGGTCGTGCATTCGTTACACACACACACACACACATACACACACACATACACACATACACACACACACACATACACACATACACACACATACACACATACACACACACACACACATACACACACATACACACACACATACATACACACACACACATACACACACATACACACACACACACAGATCCTGCCTTTTATAGAGAGAAATAATTACACTTCGTTATAAATGTTTTTGAACAATTATTTTCGACCAATGTTCACATAATCGATTCACAGTGTCGTTCTAGACAATTTTTCACGCCAGAATCTTAAAGAGTCTATCATACATTGAATATTGCTGTCCCACCTGATCTGGTGCTTCTGCTATGTGTCTAGAGATTCTTGGCAAAATCGACCTTCACAGTGTCCCCAGTTCTCTATTCTGTACTTATGCTGATGCCTCAAATGTTTACTCCTCTCTTAATGGTAAGTCTTATAGGTTCGATAAGGTCATGTGATCAAAAAATGATTCAATCAGTTGTTAACTGGGGCAAGAAATGGCATGTAAATTTTAACTCCTCCAAAACGAAACTATTCTCTTTTAATCATCTGAGAAAACTGGGGTTTTTTGCCCTCCATCAGCATGGATGATGCTAACCTCCAGGAGAATGACTCTTTGTATCTTCTGGGGACAAATGTTTCTACGGATATGAAGTCGAATAATTATATCGAATCAGCTGATAAATCTAACAGAAAAGTTGGTTCACTGATGGGGTATTTTGGAAAGAGTTTCATTCAGATCCACCCTTACAGTCACAGGAATTGGAGATAAGTTTGAAGCTGATGGTAATGTACACGATGTGCCCAGGAAGCGTTCCGAAAGGACACGGATATCAACCACGACCTGTGAAACAAGAAAGGGTGATGAAAAGATTTCACAACACTCCAAGAAAGCTATCGAAATGTTGATTGCTGCCTGCGATTCCGAGTTGTCGGCAATGTCGGGAACGTAACGGACATCAATTTTAAAAGATGCAATGATAAAATCTTATGAGCATACAATTTTTGCATTTTCCCACTTCCGGTGGCATTTCAGGGTGAACTTCCGTTGTTCAAAGCTAAAACGCTAAAACTGAATTAATTAGTAATACTAACGTGTGAATCTGAAAAAAAAAAGAAAGTTGACTTAAGCTGTACACTGTAAAAGTGTGTATATATTTTAAAAATCCCTTCTATACATGTGTGTGTGTGTTTGTTTTTGTGTGTAAATTGCAGTAGATATATACACACACTCACAAGCACATATCTATGAATGTTAAGGAACTTATGCCGTTCTCTCTTTATTCCTATATATACACACATACACACACACACACATATATATATATATATATATATATATATATATATGAATATTAATGTATAAATCGAGCGGGAGGGGGAGAGAAATATGCGTCCTCCAATCTCTGCTTTTATCTATTCTTGTTCGGGAATGTTCCTGTGTAGGCGTGTGTGTTCTCTTTTTAATAGTTTCTTAATGTACGCCACCTGGTGGTTACCGCCGGCAGTAATTAACCCAGGGGTAATACTTACAAAATTATCTTTTGGAGTGGAAAGAAAAGAAAGAAGATAGCGGAAGGCCAACTGCGAAATCGAGGACAGGAGAAGAAAGAAAGAAATGAGAAAAAAAAAAGATGAAAATTGGAAAAATTAAAGAAAAAAAATGAAAGCGAGAAAGAAAGACAAACCGAAATTGTCGGAATTAATGGAATTGAATTCTACGGGAAGAAATGAACGAAATTCTTTAAACTGGACGAATAATAAAGTAAAGAAAATGATCGAAAGAAGAAGTACGGAGAAAAGAAAGAAAGAAAGAAAGAAAGAAAGAAAGAAAGAAAGAAAGGTGAGTAAAAGATGCAAGCAAAAATGAGTGAAAGAAAGAAAGAAAGAAAGAAAGGTGAGTAAGACACGCAAGCAAGAAAGAAAGAAAGAAAGAGAGAAAGAAAGAGAGAAAGAAAGAAAGAAAGAAATGTGAGTAAAAGACGCAAGCAAAAAAGAGTGAAAGAAAAGAAAGAAAGGTTAAGAAAAAAGAAAGAAAGAAAGAAAGGTGAGTAAAATACGCAAGCAAAAAAGAGTGAACGAAAGAAAGAAAGAAAGAAAGAAAGGTGAGTAAGACACGCAAGCAAGAAAGAAAGAAAGAAAGAAAGAAAGAAAGAAAGAAAGAAAGGTGAGTAAGACACGTAAGCAAGAAAGAAAAAAGAGAGAAAGAAAGAAAGGTGAGTAAGACACGTAAGCAAGAAAGAGTGAAAGAAAGAGAGAAAGAAAGAAAGAAAGAAAGAAAGAAAGGTGAGTAAAACACGCAAGCAAAAAAGAGTGAACGAAAGAAAGAAAGAGAGAAAGAAAGGTGAGTAAAACACGCAAGCAAAAAACTGTGAACGAAAGATCAGAAAGAAAGAAAGAAAGAAAGAAAGAAAGAAAGAAAGAAAGAAAGAAAGAAAGAAAGGCAGATAAATGAGAAGCGAAGGAAAAAGATATAAAAAGAAGGGCTAGAAAAGAAAGGCCAAGAAAGTAAGAATGAAAAGCCAGAAATGAAAGAAACCAAAAGAACGAAAATAGAAAGATTTGCTAGAAAAGATAGAAAGAAATAAACATACAAAAGAAAATAAGAATGAAAAGCCAGAATGAAAGATAGAAAGAAAGAACGAACGAAAAAAAAGAGAAAGAAAAAGAATAGATAGTCGTCTAGAAAATAAATATATAAAGGTCTCGAAATAATCAAAGAAAGAAAGAACAAAGAAACAAAAAGAAAGAAAATAGTCGGTTAGAAAAGAAAGAAAAAAAGAAAGAAAATAGATAGTCAGCGAGAAAATAAAGGCTACAAAAGAAAGAAAGAAAGAAAGAAAGAAAGAAAGAAAGAAAGAAAGAATATAGATGGTCACCTAGAAAAAAAGAAAGAAAGAAAATAAATATCTAGATAAGAAAAAAAGAAAAAAGAGAATGAGGGAAAGAAGGACAGAGTAGGAATTTTCATTTAAAAACATAAAAAAAAAGGGACAAGAAATAAAAAAGACAGAAAATGTCATTATCGTATTGCAGAAAAAGGTAAAGAGAGCAACAAAACCTGTAAGAGTTGAAGACCAATAAAAATTGGAAAATGGTGATTTCATCAGAAAATACCAGAGACTTAAGAAGTAAAAGATAATTGGTTATTAAAAAGAAAAACAAAGAAATAAAACGAATAAGAACTTCATTTATGATTAGTTAATTTTCCATGCATCCATAAGGACACACTTGAAGTCTAAACTTCAAGTGTGTTTTTCTTCACTGACTTAAGAACGGAACATAAATATAAGCTAGTACCCAATTAAGAGATACGTTCAAGGCAGAAGAAGCAAAGCAGTTCATTTTCACGCGGACTTCGTCATGCATAACCGCCAGTGTTAACCACTCGTCTTCGGATTTCTTAGATGAAGCATTGTTTTCTCCTTCTTGATGCACTGTGACCCATCAGGACGTAGAGGATCATAGCCTTCCACATCTTCCTGTCCCTTGTAGCGCTTAAACAAGTTTTGCCGTTTTTTCGTATTTCTGCCAAACCCTGTTCTACCATTCATTTACTCAAGCCCATTAAGTATGTTACGCGCCGTTTTTCCCCGTCCCTCTTACCCTCAACCTCTCCTGTGAGTATCATATTTTCCAAGCCCTCGTTCCTCATTACGTGGACCCAATTTTTCATCTGCCTCTTCCTGATGAGTCTGTTTATGATTCCTTTTTTCCCATTTTCTCTAAAACCTCGTTGTTGCTCACATATTCGGTTCATGGTACCCTCACCATCTTTCTGTACAAGCGCATTTTTGTTGAGTCAAATATCTTCTTTATATCATGGCATTTTATCAAGTACTGTTTTTTTTATATCTAATATCTCACCTATCTTATTGTTATGGTGAAACACACCTATTCTATAGTTAATAGACTCTCCCACCTAATATAAGTAGGAGTAGTAAGAGAAACGCGGGTCAGTCGATGTCGGACGACCGGCTGAACGGTTGAACTCTCTGCCTTCGGGCGAGGAGGAACCCGAACGAGGCTACGCCGAAGGGCGTAGTCTCGTTCGGGGAGGTAAACCGACCCTGAAGCCGTTTATACGGGTTCAAAAGGTATATTTTTGGCCGAGCCTACGGACTCGGAGATCCCACGTTAAACCGGCCTTGTGCCACATGATACCCTCGAGGGGGTGTGACTAAATACTAGTCGGTGTCAGACGACAGTCGAACTCTCTGCCTTCGGGCAGAGAGGAACCCGGACGAGGCTATGCCGAAGGGCAGAGTTTCTTCCGGGAACGTAGACAAACCCGATCCCGTTCATCCGGGGTCTACGGGGATTTTTTGGCCGAACCTACGGGCTCGGGAAACCCACAGTAAATTCGGCCTCGTGCCACATGTGACTGCGTGGGGAAGTTACTAAATAGGGTCGATGTCAGACGACAGTAGTCGACAGTTAGTCGAATACGAAAGTAGTCAGCGACCACAAGATTACTATGCGTAATACTTATAATATCAAGTTCCAAACGTTTTGCACGTCGAACCTATTTTAGGACCGATTTAGTACAAATACAAGCCTCCACTGCGAAATAGCTCCACAACACTTATAGACATATTAATATTTTAAGACATTTTTTTTATGTTTATAAGGTCGATTTTACTGTTTTTAAACTACAATTCTCCATGATTTTCTCTCAAATAGTCATATCTGTTCGACCTTGCTAACCGAAACTCTCCTCTGTGGCTCAATCGGTAAAAGCACGTCAGGCTATATGACGGTTCTGTATAGGATACAGGTTCGATTCCTGTCGGAGGACGCAAATTTTCTATGAAAATTTCTCGGACATTCAGGCCGGTAAATGTTGTCAATACTGTTTATTATAAACAGAGCATTTACTTAAATATGTGTATCTATAAAAAAGAATGTATAAACATAAAAATGTCTTTAAATAATTGTCGGACTTTGTTCATTTCATAATGTGTGACATATCAATATAAAAAGAACTTTGCTAATATATCACCTGTCTTATATACATATTAATCTAAAAATAAAACTTTGCTAATATTTCACCTGTCTTCTATATATATTTCTAATATCTCAGCTGTTTTATATATATATATATATATATATATATATATATATATATATATATATATATATATATATGTAGTTTACATTTTTTGTTATTTTTATAGATACAGATTATTAAGTAAATGCGCTGTTTATAATAAATAGTATAAAATCTTTTACCGGCTTGAATATCCGAAAACATTCATAGAATTTATGCGTCCTCCGATAGAAATCGAACCTGGAATTTACTCGGACCGGTCATATAGCCTGACATGCTATACAATTTAGCTACAGAGGAAGTGCTGGTTAGCACGCTCGAATTACTGCCTTTAAACTACAAATTTTTCATGATTTTTTCTCGAACGCTCATATCTTCTCAAAGCGCATGTTAACGTGAACATCCGATAATTATTTTAATACATTTATTGTTTATACATTATTTTCCTAGATACAAATATTTAAGTAAATGCTATGTATTAACTGCATTTACCGGCCTAACGCTTCCTCTGGAGCTAAATGGTATAGCACGTAAGGCTATATGATGGGTCCGTGTAGGATATAGGTTCGATTTTTGACGGAGAACACATATTTTCTATGAAAATTTCTCGGACATTCATGCCAGTAAATGTTGTTAATACTGTTTACGTTAAACACAGCGTTTACTTATATATCTATAAAAATAACGTATAAATGATAGACAGACAGACAGACAGATAGATAGATAGATAGATAGATAGATAGATAGATAAAAATGAAGGGGATCAAAGGTAGTTATACAGTAATGGAAAACAAATTTGTACATAAAACGTATTGTATTGATTATACAAACATATTAATGTAATACTGGTATAATACTTACAATGTGTGTACTTTTTCAGCTTCCTGTATATATATATATATATATATATATATATATATATATATATATATATATATATATAATTAATATTATTGTTATTATAAGAGATTACAATTTAAAAAAATGTTGAAATCGCTACAAAAAAGCTTTCAATATGTTTCAATACTGTGATTGTACTTCATATTCATCTTATGACATATTTTCCGCAATCGTCAACGATGGTCTGTCTATGTTCCTGTTTATCATGACATGAAAAAATAACTCTAAGCTTACTTTTCTATCTAGAATCTGATATTTAATTGGTTATCAAGACATACCCACAAGTCTGTTTATAATTCTGACCTTATGTTCACCCCACTTCAACTTTCGGAAAAGAGGTAACAATTTGCTTTTAAATTTCCATAAAAATCATTTAATCCCCAATTAGTTACCATCGCCTGAAGAAGTATATTCAAATTATTGAAATATGAAAGCTTTTCTGCAGCCATTTCAATATATTTTTATTATAATCTCTTATAAAAATAATAATAATATATTGCTCAACTTTGTATTGAGCACTTTTTTAAATTAAATGTTGCGAACAAAGTAATTTTACTCCATCTGTTCTTTCTCTCATTTCAATATACATACATACATACATATATATATATATATATATATATATATATATATATAGTTTATCGAACAATAAAAAATATTTTTTTTTAAAATTCAGACACACTGGTTGTATATTAATATTCTTTCGTTTTTATTATCATTCCAGTTAGATTCGTTGACTAGTTTCGGTCAACATGGCCATCATCAACAGAAAAAAAAATTCTGTTAACTAGTAGCAGTGAACTACAGAAATGAATGTCTTGATGTAAAAAATAAACCTGTGTCTGTAGTTTTCATTTGTTTCTTTATTTTTTTTTAACATGAATTTTGATCAGGCCTTGTGTTGGTCAAACAGTCTCTTTTAAGTTGTTAGTTAAGATAAGAGCTGGATGGATTCATGCTGCTGTGAATTCCCTTAGTCATTTTGACAGTTTCATTGGTTCCTGGAAAGGGGATGTGTATCTGTTAAGTTATATATATATATATATATATATATCGCTTGACTCTTCCGTCGAATCCGACGTATGAGGGTCAAGCAGATCAGTTCCCAGGAAACCGACAGCCCGACAACAGCACATGAGATTTTATTATAGTGGTGAAGGTTTCGTGCAGGACCATCCACACGTTTTGAAAGGACGAATACAGAGACCTGGTGCACTACGGGCCACAAGGACCCCAAACGACCTTCCGCAGAATATATATATATTCAAAAAGAAAACATTTCTATCTCACCTGTCTTGAATATAGCTATATATAAATATAAAAGATTTCTAATATCTCATTTGTCTTATTTATAAATGTATGCAAAAATAAAATATTTCCATTTCACCTATGTTATATATAAATATATATACGATAGACAAAAAGTTCGGGTAAACTTTGTATTTCTTAAAAAACATCTTGAAATGAGATATTTTTGGTAATTTTTAAAGAAAAAGCTAACATTTCAATAACTAGAGAGCATTTTATTTTATTTTATCTTACAGTTTTTTCTCCAGGTGACTCTTATTACCAAAATGTTCAAATTTGAATTTGTCTGTCCACAATACATTTTGCTAAATTATGAATATTTTATATGAGAAATATTAATTTTTGTTTTCACCATTAATCCCACAATAGACGTTTTGAGATTACCAAATTGTCAAATTAATACAGTGATATCTCGGCTTAAGTCGTTTCAAGTTCAGTCAATTTCGAAGATACGTCGGATTTCCTTAAAAAAATAAAACTCGCCTTAGGCCGGTTTACTCGAGTTTACGTCAATTATAAATTGGTTTTTGCTTCATTATTTTTAATTATTTCATACAGAATACTGTATGTACGCATAATAAATACGATAATAGGTAATAGGGAGAGCTTATTTGCGCTTTATAGTGTGGTTATTTCGACTTAAATCGCTTTTCGGCCCAAGTCGTGACCTCTGGAACCAAATATGGCGTAGGGTGAGACATACCTGTACAGGTTAACTCAGCACTGAATAATGTTGTAAATAAATGCTGACTCTGCTGAAACAAAAATTTCATAGTTTTCTTTTTATTTAATTTTTAATTTTGAAGTAATTTGCACAAAATGACAAAATCACAAAGCAGATAAATATTGGGACGAAGAAAAGATGTTTCCAAGAATGATTTCTATACAAGGGTTGCAATTATCGTTACAAAAGCAGCTAGAAGGAGGTGCAAATTTTGACTGAAAATGCACAGGAGCACCAATTTCTGCTAAAGATAAGCACTTGATTATATGAGGAAAGGAGAACAGTCAACAGTAGAAAAAAACTGGCTTAGATCAGCGAGGATCAAGGGGTGCTTAGCCATCAAGAAATCCCTGATACGAAAGGGGAAAAAAATCCCTTATTGGTAAAAAAAGGAAAAAAAGAAAACGTATAAGAACTAAATATTGAAAGAGTGGCAAAAGGTATTGTGGACAGATGATTACTGTTGTGGATGCCGTGAATGGAATCCTGCACAAATAAATAAACAACGCCAGTAATTGAAATAGAAAAATAAGTGTATTAAACGTAAGAATACAGACTTGAAGTGAAGATTAGTAGTCCAGGAATGCGGGTTAGTAGAAAGTATATGTACAAGTCTCTGTAAGTAAAGCCGTAATATCTCTCTCTCTCTCTCTCTCTCTCTCTTGTATAACTCCCAGAAAACACCCTGTGTCTGTCTCCGTATCTCTCAACGTATCTCAATATTTAACAGTCCCCCTCCCCCACGAGGAATGTATGTGGCACAAGACCGAGTTTAAAGTGTGTTTCTCCGAACCCATAGGCTCGGCCTAAATAATACCCTTTGAAACCGCCTAGACGGGTTCAGGCCTATCTACCTCCCGGACGAATCTTTGCCCTTCGGCAAAGCTTCGTCTGGTTCCTCTCTGCTAACGCAGAGAGTTCGACAGACGTCGCTTACAGTCAAAGACTGTATCACGACTCAACTAGACTCGGAGGTCTTACCCTCTGTCTATCTGTCTTAGTATTTATCGATCCACCCACGAGGATTGAATGTGGCACAAGGCCGGTTGAATGTGGGTATCTCCGAGCCCGTAGGCTCGGCCAAAAATATAGCCTTTGAACCCGCCTAGACGGGTTCAGGTCCTGTCTACCTCCCCGGACGAAACCTTGCCCTTCGGCAAAGCTTCGTCCGGGTTCCTCTCTGCCAAAGCAGAGAGTTCGACAGACGTCGAGACTGTATCTCGGCGTATCTCAAACATCAGGCATTCTCTCTGTCAGTATAAGTATACTTTGGACGAGTCCATCTTATGTAAACAGGGGAGAGCCGCACAACAATTCCAAATTTGAACTTTTGATAGTATGTAAGAAAACCAGGAAAAGGACTGAATGTTTAAAATGTGGTTCAAAAATTTAAGCATGGTAGTGGGTCTATTATGGTGTCGGGGAGTTAGGGGCAAGAGATAGCTGTAGAGCTGATTCAGGTCAAAAGAATTATGAAAAGAAAACAATAACATTCGACTACATTCTATACCATCTGGTTTACGGATAATTGAAAAAAAAAACTAAATTTCAACAACAATCCAAAAAGTTCTTCTAAATTATGTCGAAATTTCCTCAAGTAAAAAAAAAATGAAACATAATTTGAAAAATTCTGACTTGGCCACATCAATATCCGACTGCTCTCCCATTGAATTAGTATGGGGTGAATTGGATGAGAGAATTCGAAGAGAATACCCAAAGAGTGAGAGTGAGCTGTTTCACTGCTTGAAGAATGAGCGGAAAGGTCAGCCAACTATTTTTTTCAAAAATTGTTGGGAAGAATGCCAAGAAATTGTAAAGCAGTAATTAAGGCAGGTGTTGGTTTTATCGACAAAAGCAAAATATGGTACTGTTGTATAAAAATAAATACACTGTAGTTAGTAACATTCCGCTTTCTCCTTTAAAATATCTAATATGTTTAGAAATATCTGGATGCTGACCTAACTCCTGTATTGCATATATATAAATATATTTCTAATATCCCTAAAATATTTCATTATCTATATACAGGGTGCGATGGTTATATTGTCGCAATTTTATATTTTCAATTTCGCGCATTGGGTTTAAAACTGACGGAATGGCGAAAGAAGAGAAACTAAAATGATTGTTTCAATTGATTTTCACAAGGGTATATATATAAAGAAATGGACAAAGTCCGACAATTTATTTTATTAAAGACATTTTTATGTTTAACGTTCTTTTTTGTAGATACAAGTTTTCAAGTAAATGCTCTGTTTATAATAAACAGTATTAAATAACATTTACCGGCCTGAATGTCCGAGAAATTTTCATAGAAAATATTCGTCCTTTGACAGGATTCGAACCTGCATCCTATATGGAACCGTCATTTACGCTGACGTGCCTTACCAATCGGCCACAAAGGAGCGTTCGGTAGGCAAGGTCGAATTTTTTCTATAAAAAAGAACGTTAAACATAAAAATGTCTTTAATAAAATATATATATATATATATATATATATATATATATATATATATATATATATATATATATATATATATAAATTGAGACTGAGTTTACGAGCGGCGATAGTCTGTTTCATGCTTGAAAAAATTAAGGAGTTTGCAGTGGAAAAGGCAAATATATGCACTACTAGCAGCCATACCCAGCTAGTCGATCAGAAAAAAGCGTTCAATTAGAATGGAGCAAAAACAGCATCATATTTAGATGTAACAGGGTTTATCTTCTTCAATTACTTTAAAGTACTTTCATTAAAAACAGATTTTAAATTAATGCAGTCACTGATATAACAAAAGTTAGCCGAGGACATGAAGGGGTAAAACAGGCAAGTGAAAACTGTTATGGGATCGTACCCAAAATAATAATAATGGACTATTCCATACTTAATAAATACTGCGCCTCAAGAGTAGACAAGGTAGTCAGCCGCTCAAGTCTTGAACGACAGATCGGTTGAACTCTCTGCCTTTAGGCGGGGAGGAACCCGAACGAGGCTACGCCGAAGGGCGGATTCTCTTTCGGGGAGGTAAACCGACCCTGAACCCATTTTAATTACCAGTTACTTACCATTGCATGAAGAAATACAGTCATGGCATTGAAACATGAAAGCTTTTGTGTAGCGATTTCAAAATGTTTTATTATAATCTCTTATAATAAAAATAGTAATAATATATATATATATATATATATATATATATATATATATATATTATGGGATGTTACCCATAATAATAATAATGGACTATTCCATACTTAATAAATACTGCACCTCAGGAATAGTTCGAGTCAGTGAAGTCAGTAGTTCAAGTCGAGTCGAGTCGGAGGCAGTCTGAAACAGAGTCGCGTTTAGACAATTACTACAAGACATTGGAATAGTGATACTGGTCGAGACTACATTGTTCTCTCTACTAAACCTGATTGTTCATACTAACACTTGTACTTCTCTGTATATATTCCTGTTTGTAATATATCTGTGTTATTCCATACTTATGTTCGAGTTCTTATTTATTGATTCTACCTTGGACTATCACCGTGGTACAAGGAACCGGACCATAACAAAGACCCACTTCAGACCATAATTATTTTGGAGTTTTGGAGAATCAATTTGTCAGTGTGCCACCAGGAATGTAAAAGGGGATACATTTATAAAGCAATTGCTATGTTTGATGAAAATTGCTTGAAAGACCAACGAACAATAAGAAAGAAACCAGTAAAATTCGCCATTACTTTAAACGAAACAAGTAAGTTACCAACCTTCGACAAAAAGAAATTTAATAAACAAAAAATTTAAAAAAATAAATTAAATAAATACATTGTAGTGATATGTAGGTTAAGTAATTTAACATAATCGGAATCGCCAGGCTATATAATGATTTTGATTAAGGGCGAGGACGGACTACACATTATCATTGAATAGTAAGATTCAGGAGTCAGGACTTCACAACACATATTAAGCAGACTTCGCAACACATATTAAGCAAAAAGACTTCCCAACACACATTAAGTACACAATTAACAAACAAGGAACGCTCGCTAAACACAAGTAAATGTAAAAATAATAATCAACAATAAATAATTAAAAAATCAATAGTAAATAATGTGTAAAAAGGTAACAACTCTACAAAATACCTACAAAGTGTGCAGTAGGATCAGCAATTACTTCTACGCACTAGCTTCTGCATTAATTTGAAATATAACCGTTACCGCCTATCCAATCAGCGTTAGGATAAAACAATTGACCTTGCTACCCATAATGCACTATTGTCCAGCATATATAAATAGTGGAACCAAAACACAACACACATGGCCTGAAGATTCCGTTCAAGCATGAAACAGTTTATCGTCGCTCTGTACTGACATGTGTCCACTTTTCTATTTACAGCCCGTTTAACCACAACACACATTTAAATTATATATATATATATATATATATATATATATATATATATATATATATATATACATGCACAAATTTAACGAGAAGGAAAAGAATATAAATTCAAACATTCATAGAATTAATTTAAAAGAGGGCTCAATACCAAGTGTACAGTAATAGTTATTTATTATAAAGATGTTACATACGGACAAACCTGTTTGTCCATATGAAACATCTTTATAATTTATATATATATATATATATATATATATATATATATATATATATATATATATATATATTAAATTTTATATATATATATATATATACAGTGTAACCCGGATATAAGAGAAACGGATATAAGAGAAACCCGGATATAAGAGAGTTTTTCTCTGGTCCCAAATTAGAGCCTGTGTTAATGTATATAAATTAGACCAAACCGGGATATAAGAGAAACCCGGATATAAGAGACTTTTTCTCCGGTCCCGACAACTCTCTTATATCCGGGTTAAACTGTATATATATATATATATATATATATATATATATAAGCAATGAAAATATTGGAAATCCGTATGACTAATCCCAAGGAGGCTGAAATCCAGAGAGCTCAATTTTAAATCAGAGAGATTAATTCAATGAAAACAGATAACATTAAGGGACCATTGTTTATAATTTATTTCCCCAGGGAATTTCTTTTTCCCTGGCTCATCAGACCACACTTCCAAAGGTAAAAAAAATGAGTTTAAATTTACATATAGTTTTTATACACTTTTGACGAGTAGTTTTAAGTTGAAGTAAGGTGATATAGAGAGTGGGGAGAGAGAGCATGGCAGACATGGTCAAAATTAGAGAGGGAAGGGAGAGATAGGAATGATTTTAAATTTATTTTTATTACAATACTTAATAGTGAGGAAGGTGGGTAAGAACCAGACATTGACCTATTAATGGGTCATCGCACAGGAAACAATATAGAGAGGATATATATATATATGTGTGTGTGTGTGTGTGTGTGTGTGTGTGTGTGTGTGTGTGTGTGTGTGTGTGTGCAGGTTATTGGAATTGGAACTCAGCTTTTCGATATGCAGGTTATTTAAAGCTAAAAATCTTCTTAGATTGTAAGAATTGGGGGTAATAATGATTTAATGATATGTCCTAGTAATTAACCCATATCTGGGGAGAGAAGAGGTGGATTCATACCTTTCCCAGGTGTATTTGAGCGTAAGTGAAGATAACGAACCCAACCAGAATTGAAACTCGGCTCTCCGATTAATAATTCCGAGTCATTATCCATTACACCAGCCGCACATCCAAGCTTACAGCACTTGGTATTGCCAAGCGGTTACCCATCTAGGTACTGACCAGGCTTGGCGTCTGTTTATTTCGGCGATGAAGAAACCCTTCGGCCAGTAAAGAAAAAAGGGGCTACAAATATCTCAATATTTTAGAAGCAAATTGAATAAAGCATAGAACAAATGAAAGAAAAGCTCAAGACAGTGTGCATCAAGTATATATTTAGGGTCCATCGTTATATATCCTACATATCCTCATAATTTTCAATTAGTTTTTCCTCTTGCATTCATACAACAACTGAGTAACGCTCTACCTTGAGTGACTCTTGAGCTTTGTATTCGATGGACATTTAGTAAGAAAAATGACTAAATGACCTGAAATAATAAGCAAATAAATCTGCGCGGTTTGGTTTCTGCAATTTCATTCTGAGAACTAAAGAATAAAAATAAGATTTCTGGCCTGAAAATTACTTACCGACCTACAACGCGAGAACGACTTATCTACGAGTACATACGGCAGGAAAACGTTGCATACAACTTTCCACTCCATTAAAGGGATACACAGGGTATTTGATGAATTAATGTGCAATTCTATGCGTTCAAAAAAGCAACGTCTTCTCACAAATCAAGTAGGCAAGCGAAAAGAGTTCGGTGTCTTGAATAAACGAGAAATAATGTCCATCATTTCAAACTGTAACCGAATCGGCAAAAGATGCTTCCGAAAGAAACGGATATCTCAAAGACTTTGGGTAATTAACAAGGAAGAATTTTGGCACCGCGAAATATATTATGTGGAAACAATAATGGATTGGAAAGACATTTAGCAAGTCGAATTGATTTCACCAGACTAAAGCGTATATACACACAAACACACACGCACATACATAGATATGCGCTTGTGCGAAGACAGATATATACAGATAGATAGCCAGACAGTTATAGATAGATAGATACAAATACATAACACTAAACATTTTTGATTAATACTTATTGCATAAATATACCTTGTCTATTGTATATATATTTATATATAACATAGATGAAATAGAAATGTTTTAGTTTTCTATACATTTACAAATAAGACAAGTGAGATATTAGAAATGTTTTATATTTATATATAGCTATATGCAAGACAGGTGAGATAGAAATGTTTTCTTTTTGAATATATATATATATATATATATATATATATATATACACTGACCAAAATTCATGTTAAAAAAATAAAGAAACAAATGAAAACTACAGACACAAGTTCATTTTCTTCATTAAAACATTCGTTTCTGTAGTTCACTGCTACTAGGAAGCAGAAATTTTTTTTTCTGATGATGATGGCCGTGTTGGCCTAAACTCGTCGACGAATCTAACTGAAATAATAATAAAAACGAAAGAATTTAATATACAACCCAGTGTGTCTAAATATTTTTTTTAAATATTTTTTATTGTACGCTCCGGCCTTCTTCAGGTGGTTGGAATGTCGAACTGAACCCTATATTTCGCTCACTGCGTAGACTGTTCTAGTTCCACGTGCCATGTCTAATGGTTGTCTGTTATCAGTTATCTCCTGTTAATTCCCCTCTCCAAGTTATCCACTGCCTTAACCGGTTATTGAACTCACACTCTTTGGGTCCTGTCACTGGATCTAAGTAACGCCTTTATACACTGTACCATGTGTCCTTGAAGACATCTGTGTAGGAATTTCTGGTTATTATAAACCTAAATTCTTCAGCCACTGTTTTTTTACCAGTTCTCATATTGCAATTTTTGCTGTTATCAAATCATTTTTTTACCAGAGTTCATATTGCAATATTTGTTGTTATTATTGCTTTTCTCTGGTACTCCTTATTACTGGTTCCCATATTGTATTCATTTATATGCTTGGTCGGCTCAGGAGATTCTTGTTGCCTAGCATATGTCCTGATTCCTTACGTTTACGAATTTTCCAATGATGTTCTTTGTCTATGATCTCAATCTGATCCCAAAGAGGGCAGTGATATCTATTTTCTCCCCACATGTTGTCAGCCTCACCTAATTATTCCACTTCCCCTCGTGTTACAGTTTGCAGGTGTTCTCGAAGCCTTACCTTGAGGGGGCGGATGGCCCTTCTTTATATTTCTTTCTGCACGGAATAGCGTACACACAGTCTTTAGTCATGCTCTCATCTATGGTGGTGGTGGTGGTGGGGGGGTCTTACGCGGGAGAGATATATGCGAAGTGTCGTCCAGCTTTTGAAGGTTGTCCTGATGTTATAAAGGGTTCAGTTCGACATTCCAACCATCTGAAGAAGGCCGGAGCCTACAACGGCCGGAACGTTGTAATAAATATAGCAACAAAGATGAGGACAATCGTCCGAATAATGTAAATAGTGTATATGCTTTAACCCCTTCAACCGTCAATGCCTACACAGCAAAGTATCCCTCCATTGCCCTTATCAAGAAGTGCACATCTCTCCCTGGCACCTTTCGATGTCCATAACTGTTAATTTTGTTTTTTAAGCATAATATATATATATATATATATATATATATATATATATATATATATATATATATATATATATATAGTTGTATATTTAGGCAGCAGTCCTTCCTTTAAACGACAGAAAAGGTACTACTGTTAAGCTTTTTATTTAATTTTTTCTGTTCGAATAAGAGCTTTCTTTTCTAGACAAAACGTGTGAAAGAACTGTCCAAACGTTTTATATTTCCGAGCGTTTTAATAATAAAAAAGAAAAAGCCAAGTCTTAACAATATTTACTACGAACAAGGCCACAATGTGCTAACCGTATTCGGAAATTAAAAATATCCCTACCACACACTGATACATACACAGAACGCACACACTCAATTAAGCTGAAAAATCGAATCATCCTTGTTAATGGCTAAAGGTATAGCCGAAAGCGCTCGGAAATATAAAACATTTGAAGAGTTCTTACACACCGTTTGTCCAGAAAAGAAAGCTCTTGTACGAACACAAGAAGAATTAAATAAAAGCTTAATCGTCGTACCTTGTCTGTCGTTTTTAATGAAACATATATATATATATATATATATATATATATATATATATATATATATATATATATATGCGTTGCTTATTGGAAAGCGCTCAATATCAGTGATAGAGCTAACATATTTAGTTGAATGGATATGAGTGCGGCCCTGGCTTTCACGTTTCTGTTATCCTCAGACATACAGTTTGTCTGAGTATCGCAACGGTCACAAACTCATATCCATTCAACTATATATATATATATATATATATATATATAGAGAGAGAGAGAGAGAGAGAGGTTATGTATTTAGGCAGAAATCCTTTAATGCAAGATTCATTAAATATGACAGACGAGTTGCTTTGATTAAGTTTTTATATAATTTCTCATATGATCCTACAAGTGTTTTCTTTTCTTATATTCATCATTTCGACTTCAGATCTTCCTAGACGGATACTTCAGCGATCGCCCCGTTCACTCATCAGGAGATACCAGTAATGGGCTGTTTATTTTCTCGCTTTCGTTATTTTTATATAAAGTTAAAAATAATTAAGGCAATTTTTACTGGCGTGAAGTTGATATTATCCATTTGGCAAAAACTTCCATAACTACTACGAATAAATTTAAAATTTGAAAATAATTATAACAGACTACATTCACGCGTGTTTATATACATATATATATATATATATATATATATATATATATATATATATATAATCACCGTCACAAGAGCCGCCGTCGCAATAAGTTTGTCTTTGAAATTCACTACTGAGGATGATCATGGAGTAGGTCGAAAGTACTTGGTTAGGAAACAACTACGGTGCCTTCCTTGATGAATTTCATCTTAACATAAAGAAAGACTTTGAAGAACTGGAAAGGATCAGTATAAAATAAGTAGCCATAATATGCCTGTATTATTCAATAAAACATATATATAGGAATGGGTAAGATAAATAATCTAAAGACACTCACATATACTTGCACGTACGTATAAATTTATTTCTTCTTAAGGTGTTATAAATATAGTGCTCAATGTTATGAGATAGAGCTATAAGTATATGTTAGTGAATATAGAAAATAATACAACGACGATAAAACTTTGAATATTATGTATATTCACTAATATATATATATATATATATATATATATATATATACACGTGTGTGTGTGTGTGTGTGTGTGTGTGAAAATATATAGGAAATAGGAAAGAACTCGTTAGGTAAATAATCCGAAGTTCATTAGTATTTTTGTTTTTATTTAAAAAAAAAAAAAAAAAAACAGTGCTCGATACAAAAGTAGAGCCTTAAATATAATTATTTGTTTAAAAATATGATTCCACCGCTACATAAGAGATCTCCTGTTTCAAAAACAAGAGCTGAAAACTAAAATATAATTATTAGAATTAAATTGAATTAAAATACCAAACAATTTAAACAATTGCTCTCGCCGTTTCCATAGCAATTTAATTTTAATAATGAATATGCTTATAAAGACGCGTAAAGTTCAAGGTTAGTTATTCCAAAAAAATTCGCTTGAAGATGAAACAGAGCTTGGTATTTTAATTCAGTTTGATTCTAATAATTATATTGAAGTTTTCAGCTCTTGTTTTTGAAACATGAGTACTCTTATGTAGCAGAGGAATCATATTTTTAAATATATATATATATATATATATATATATATATATATATATATATATATTTGAGGAATAAAAAATATGGGATCATATTAAACATAAGATACAACAATATCCACGTTTAAAACATAAAATGTAAGGTACCTTTCGACCGACACATTTTCAAACACAATCGTCGGTAATCTAAAACGGAGTACTAACAAAAAAGTTTTTTTATTAATACCGTAATAAAACAGGATGGTAAGGGGAAAAAAATTGTTTTACCTCAAATCATGTAACCGTTCCCCCAAATAAGGCCAACTTAAACTTCATCTCCCGTTGTACGCAGAGGGCCGGCCTACGTATGTTGATAATAACAGACTCCAAAATGTCGAGGTGGAGTCTGTTCCTAGCCCTGTGCAATACCGAAAAAGAAATGGGAGAATACTCAGTCCTACAAACACCAGAATTTAATAGATGTTCACCGATAGCAGAGGTATGAGTCTGCGAACACCCGGATGTCACAAACTCATGCCTGCGCACGCAGCCCGGGACATGTTGGGCGATTATATATATATATATATATATATATATATATATATATAGAGAGAGAGAGAGAGAGAGAGAGAGAGAGGAGTGAGTGTGTGTGTGTGTGTGTGTGTGTGTGTCTCTTAATGCTCGCCTTTATCGTAAATTGGTTAAAGAATTTCTTTACTAAACTAGTAAATGAGGCATGGTAATTGAATCGCTTGTGCGGAATAAATAGGGTAATTGTTTTTTTTTCGCTGATCGAACCATTTATCGAACGAACAAACGTTTCTTTCATGTTCTTTTTTATTTATTTATTTATTGCTTGTTTTTAATCTCCCGCTTGTTCGCCGAACTTATATATAAAGATGCAAATTAGATTTTTTTTAAAACTTGCATTTAAATGCGATGCGGGTTCAAATTAGATGAAAGTCGATTTTTTCATATTAAATCTATGATTCTGTTTTTATTTTATCATGTCAAAATAATTTCGATGGTGTACTGAAAATATCAGCAAAAAAGAAAAAAAAAGATTAAATTAAAAGAAAACGTTCAGAATGATATTTTGATTCGGCCTGTACATTAGTTATTTAGTAAATACGTTATGGATTCTTGCCTTTTCCTCAGAGGCGACAGGCTGTTTCATGATAGCAATCGTCAAGTCCGCTAGTGTTGTTTTTTTTATCGACTATTTATATATATGGGTCAGAGGTGAATTGTGGGTAATTTTATTCTGGCGGTTATTTTGGCGGGTGTGGCTTGTTTATTTATATAGGTTAATTTATTTTACCTATTTTTTTTTTTTTTTTTTCATCTTTTATTTTATATATTTATTCTTTTTGGTTTTCGATGTTTTATTAGCAATATAAATTAACAATTACAAATATTTTGTTTAATCCGTTATTATTTTTGATGACTATAAACGTTAGTTTATTTCATACACGTATTTCCTGCTTTTTACAAAATAAAAAAAAATGGCGATAGCTTTAAAAGCTTATACCTTTTTACAAGTATTTCTTTACGAACTAAGTATTGAGCTCTCTCTCTAAAATCGACGGGTTTACTACTGTCACCGCAAATTGCTCGATTTCCGGGTAGATTTTAGCCTGTAGTTGATTTATACATATATACATATAAATAGTCGTTGGCGGAACTCGATACCGAGTATTAGGGTGCTCATAGACATTTTCTTCCGTGTGAAATGAATCCTGTTCTGGATCCGAAGAGACGTCCTCGGACACCGTATGGCGGAGCAGGAGGGTTCAGAAGAACGGGGAGCTCTGGAATTTCTTTAGGCTCTCTTCGTCTCTTCTATTTGTCTTCTGGTATTTTTCGAATGAAGTTGTTTTTTATTTTTTTGTTTTTTTTTCCTGATCAGCTCTTCTCGAATTGGTTCTTCCTGCAGTTTCCGTCTCCAAATTGATCGGATTGATTTCTGTCCTTAGCAAGGTATTTTTGTGCTGATCCTTGAATCGACGAAGTGGCTCTCCACGTGGTGTCTTGACAGATGCTACTCCAAGAAGAGAATTTGTACACGGAATAGTACTCATTGTTTAAAAGCAGAGTTTGAATATTAATCCCAAAATAGTGCTTCGTCAATAGTCAGTTTCAACTATATTTTGATCCATATCCGCATTGTAATCATTACGCTTATGACGAAGGTTATTCCGATTTCGCATATGGTTAGCATAAGCCCGTCATATACCGTGATTTTACTAGTTTATAAATGCTATTGGCGTTTAGATCGTTCTTATACTTATTATTATGATATCATGATATTTTTAAAACGATTCTAGACACCGATGAACAATTAGCCTCTTTTATAAAAAGAATAAGAAATTTAGCTTATCGTTTCGCGACCTTTAAGAAAGAGTGCTTACACTCGAGTTTCATTGCTTAGCTTAATGATCGATTATATTTCTCAGGTCGAAGAATTCTTTCTTTATTTTTTATCATTTTACAAATTCAAGCAATCAGTAACACTGAAGTATTCCTTTTCAATCTCAAACAAAAGTTCAAAGGAAGCGTTTCGCAAAGGAGAGAGTTTTAATGAGTCGCCATAAAGAAAATAGATTGACTTTTTTTTTTCTCAACGGTTCACCGAGATGAAAAGACATGAAAAATACTTGCAGGTTTATTAATTGTTCTTGTTATTTCTATTTTTATTTAAGCATTTCTTTCTTTTACTAAGTATCTGCCGCATTTTGGACGGCCATATTCATGGTCGTTTAAGCTAATAAACCGTTCTTACAAGGATTACGGTTCAATGACCCTGGCTATGTTGGCGAACGTTATCAAAATAATATATGAGTTCTTTTGAAGTGGAATCAAGGTAATAACATTTATCGAGTGATTGACCTTAGGTAATAATATATATATATATATATATATATATATATATATATATATATATATATATATATATATATATATATATATATATATATATATATATATATATATATATATATATCGATCCGGTAAATACGCCTTATTATATATATATATATATATATATATATATATATAACTGTAAATCGATCTGGTATATATATATATATATATATATATATATATATATATATATATATATTCAGGAGAATAATGGCGCCGCTGCTGTGATTCGGCCCTTCAACCGACAATATTGCAATTAAAGTCCATAATGTCACTGTTCGTCAAAACGTCTAAATCCCTTGAAGTAATACCAAACTGTAATATACATTTTTACAAACTTTTCATAATAAAGTTATGGCTCTCCTTATCTTTCTTTTTATTATCTGTGAATTGCCCTTCTTTCTTGGGAAAGACAGTGGTATCTTTTCCCGTAGCCTATTCCTTGTGGTTATGGCTTTGGACGTGTTTATTCGTCCGTATCTCAAATGATACTTTCGTTAAAACGTATATACACGTCTACGCCAAGGAAGCACGGTGGAGTAATAGTTAGCAGCTCGGAATGAGAAATTGGCGAGTCGAGTTCGAATTCCAGTTGAATCCATTACATTCACTTACGTGCTAAAACCCTTGGGAAATGTATGAATCCTCGTCTTCTCAAGCTATGTGTAAATAGCAGGACAGGCCGGGTTTTTTAGGCTTTAGGCAACTGGTCTACCGCAGAAAGATATGGCAGGCTACTGCTGGGGAGAAAAATCTGCCTCGTTAGTCATGTATGGAAAGATGCAGGATCGCTTAAGCGTGTATCCCGCATAGAACATAACTGACTGACGCCGAGGAAGAGGTTAAATACCCGTTAGAAGTCAAAATTAAAGCGTAAAGGAAACGGCACTATTAGGCAAAAGGTGGGTGAACGTTTCGCTTGAGGGTGGGGGGGATAATTTAAAGTGGCACTTCGAGGTGATCTAGGATTACGGATATTGGCTGCCTGATTAAACGTTTTTCATCCCAATCCAGTGTTAAACTAGCTTAGCTCGTTTTCTTTTGATTTAATCTAAGTTTTCCACTGCCTCAACCAGATATTGAAGACACATCATTTGGGTCCTGTCAATGGATCTAACTAACGCCTTTATCCACTGTTCCATGTGTCCTTGTGATAAATATGGCAACAAAGATGAGGACAATAGTCTGAATAATGTAAATAGTTAATAGTCCTGTTAAGACTGTGAATTCAGTACCTGGTTAAGACGGTGGAAAACTTGGAGAGGGAAATTAACAGGAGATAACTGATAACTGACATCCATTAGACATGGCCCGTGGAACTAGAACAGTTTACCCCAGCGACCAAAATAAGTGACAGGACACAAAGAGTGTGAGTTCAATACTCGGTTAAGGCAGTGGAGAACTTGGAGAGAGGAATTAACAGGAGATAACTGATAATTGAGATCCATTAAACATGGCACGTGGAACTAGAACAGTCTACCCCAGTGACCGTAATAAAGGGTTCAGTTCGACATTCCAGCCACCTGAAGGAGACCGGAGCGTACAACGGCCGAAATAAATATGGCGACAAAGATGAGGACAATAGTCCGAATAATGTAAATAGTGCCCTTCATTCTGTTGTTAAATGAGGCAAAGAATGGCTTGTTAATTTTAAGGCCTCCAAAACAAAAATGCTCTTTTATTAATCATCTGAGATACTCTTTTAACCGGAGGGAGAGTGACTCGTTTTGCCTTCTCAGGGTAACATTGTCAGCGGACATGAAGTGGAAAGATTATATTGAATCTATTGCTAGGTCTGCTGCTAAGAAAGTTGGTTCACTGTATCGGGTTAGACAATTTTTCTATCCAAAATCTATCTTAAATATATGGTCCCGTGTTCCTGCTATATATTAAGAGTTCCTTGATAAGAGGAGGTGCTGAAAAGTGTTTGGTACTTACCAGTTCCAAAGATGTTATGAAAAGATCAAATATCAGAATTATTTTTGAATCTTTATTTCGTCGGTCCGAGAAATTTGCAGCATCCGCTTTAGACATTTTTTTTTTTTTGGTAAGCGTTTCACCCCCAAGCAACTAGCACACAAGAGTTTACAGAGAGTTGGAGCGAGAGCAAAGAGGAGTGATAGAGTAAAGGATGAAGAGAAGGATAGGGAATAGATCAAGGCATCTGGAGACGTCGAGTGACATTACATTTGAATAGTTGGAGATTATAGCTATCAGGGAAACAGGAAAAAGGGAGGGAGTTCCACAGGCAAGAAGTGCGAGACATGAAGCTATTGGAGTAGAAGAGACGGCTACATTTAACAGTTTCGACAGTGAAAAGATGAGAGCGAGATGCCAGCCTAATTGAGCGCTTAAATTCATGAAGTCTGGAAACCAGCGAAAGAAGCTCATCGGAACAGTTACCTGAAAGTATTTGTAAAAAAAAGACAGGGAGAGGCGACGGCACATCTGTGAGAGAGCGAATGCATGTGAGATGCCAGATCAGGGACAGTTATATTGCATATCCGTCTCTGGATTTTATCAAGGACCTTGAGACAAACAGAAGGGGCCCCAGACCATATAGAGCAGCAATACTCCATGCAAGGGTGAATAGTTGATTTGTAGATATGAAGGATCGATTCCGGTGAGAAAAATTTCCTGGCGCGGCACAGGGAATAAAAGCTAACACTGAGGTCAACACCGAGTGGTGACAGTCTGTTTCAGGCTTGAATGCGTTCAAGCGTGGATCTGTATTTACAAACGCTCCCTTCCTGATACTGAGAATCGTTGATTGGTTCGTTTCCTACGGCTTATCAACCTTTGCAGGTTATTTAAAGCCGGAAAATATTTTTAGATTGTCAGACGTTTTTTTCGGACGGGGTGGGCGGATGATAATGGTTTAGTGATGGCAGTCTTATTAATTAACCTATAGCTGTAGGGAGAAGAAGTGGATTTATACCTTTCTCAAAAGTATTTGCGAATAAATGAATTTAACGAACCCAACTGGAATTAGAACCTGACTCTCCAATTAAAAATTCCGTGCCATTATCTATTACACTCCCAGTACATCCAATATTATAGCACTTGATATTACTATGTGGTCACCTAGCTAGGTACTGACCACGCTCGACATTACTTAACTTCGGTGATAAAGGGAATTGGTGTTTCAACGTGATATGGTCCTAAACTATGATATTGAGCACTCTTAACCATAAATATAGCATAATATAAAAGTATATTTTCATCATATAGATATATAGACAGATTTTATTTTACAACGAAGTTCACCCTTTACACGCCTCGAAGGCCATTCGAAGTAGTGGGTTACGTTTGGAAGTCATTTGTGGATGATAACGGATAACTCTAGCCTTGAACAGGTTAAGATTGTCGTGATCGGGCAACACGCTGTTGAGAGTCGGTTTCCTAGGGCAGTGGTTCGCAGGAAGAAGCTAATGGAATGGCGCTTACTTCTCGCCGATGGAATACGGGGGAAATGTGGGTGATTTGCTACTATGTAAGTGGCATCACGTGTTCTTGCTGTGAAGGTTTAACTCGGCGGAACCAAGGAATTTAATTCGTCCGAGCACTTTCCGTAGAAGTAGCGGTAGAGCAGTGAGAGGCTTGCCATATCCCGCCTGTGGGAGAGGGGTTGAAGGGTGGAGAATAGTTCATCACCCACAAGGGCTAGGAGACGATTTTGAACTCCATCAAAGCCGGAGGGTGAGGTCTGGTCAGCTCCCGCCCAAATATGACAACAATACTCCATTTTAAAGGTAGAGAATAGCAAGAGGAGTCTGGTACTTACTGGACCGGTAAAGAGAACCGTCCATTTTATTTGCATCCTTAGCAATGCATAGACAGATACCGTATATATTCGCGTATCATGCGAGTTTTGAAGACCTAATTTTGAAGCTAATTTTAAGGGGGTCGCATAGTACACGAGATATAAAATTAGCGTATGTACTACTGGCCGGGGCTATGCTGTTGACCAAACTATATATCCATTTACTTCAAAATCAGCTCTTCATGATATGCGAGTATCTACAGTAGATAGATAGATAGATAGATAGATAGATAGATAGATAGATAGATAGATAGATAGATAAGTGTGTGGTGGGTGACAAAGAGAGAGTGACAGTGAGAAGGAAAGTGGGAAAGTGAGAAATGAGAGAGAGAGAGAGAACACGTATCAATAAGTCCAAGGTTCACAAATTATTTCATGTCGGATATGAACGCTAGATGACCGAACTCGACGCCTACGAAGGCAATATCCGGTCTTTGGCTACATTTGACAATGCTCATATATCTTCATTGAAAAACCCATGAATACTCACTAACAAAAGGTTTTCTCGCCATTGGGGTCACCGGGGCGAAGACTAGAGCACTAAATCGGACACTAATGGCCGAAGTTGTTCCACTAATATTACTGCGTTTCTTTCACGGGTTAGCGATGTTCCCTTATTATTGCAAATGTTTCCTCCTTTTTTAATCTTCTGTTTTCGGTTTGTTCAAGGAATTCGGCTTTTTTGTTGTTTTTTTTTCTTTCTGTCTTTTTCTTTCACTGATTTTCTTGCTTTTCATTTTCTTTTTTTTTTCTTATTTTTCTACCATTTTAACTTCTTTCCTTCATTTATCTTTTTCTTTTTTTCTTCATTTTTCATTTTGCTTTTTGTTCCTTTTTTTTATTTTTATTTATGTTTGTTTATTTTTTATTTTCCTTTACGTTTATTTCTTTTTATAATTTCTTTCTTTATTCTTTTTTCTTCTTTCTTTTTTGCTAGTTATATCGACTACGTTCATTTTTTTCCTTTAATATTTTTAAAAGTTTACCTTTCCGTCTTTGTTTTTTTCTTTTTTCTTTGTTTCTTACTTTCTTTTTGTTCTTTCGTACGTTCTCTTTTCTTCTTTCTTTCTTTATTGCTATTTATATCTACTACGTTATTGTTTTTCCTTTCATATCTTCCACCTTTTCTTTGTTTCTTTGTTTCTTTGTTTCTTTCTTTCTTTCTTTCTTTCTTTCTTCCTTGCTTGCTTTCTTTCTTTCTTCTTTATTTATTTCTTCCTTGCTTGCTTTCTTTCTTTCTTTCTTCTTGATTTATTTCTTCCTTGTTTTTTTTCTTTCTTCTTTCTTTCTTTCTTTCTTTCTTCCTTGCTTGCTTTCTTTCGACTTTCTTTCTTTCTTTCTTTCTTTCTTTCTTTCTTTCTTTCTTTCTTTATCCCTTGCTTGCTTTCTTTCTTCTTTTTCTTTCTTTCTTTTACTTTATTTATTTCTTCTTTGCTTTCTTTCTTTCTTTCTTTCTTTCTTCCTTGTTTTCTTTCTTTCTTCCTTTCTTTCTTTCTTTCTTTCTTGCTTGCTTTCTTCTTTCTTTCTTTCTTTCTTTCTTTCTTCTTTCTTTATTTATTTTTATATCTTCTATTACTTTCATTCTTTTTCTTTTATAATTTTTAACTTCTACTGTTTCTTTTTTTTCTTTTGTATCTTCTTGCTTTCCTTCTTTTTTCACTACTTTGTTTTTAATCTTTCTTTTTTTCCTTTTTTTACCATTTCTCTCGGTGTCCTTTTCCTTTTAACTTTTCTTTCTTACATTGTAGTTTCATCCTATCCCTCGTCCCTAATATATTTCTTTACTTTTTTCTTTCTTTCTTTTATTGCTTTCTTCGACACCTTTTTTCTTTTCATTCTTTCCATTTCTTTTAACTTTTCTTTTTAGATTCAACCTTCTTTCTTTCTTTCTTTATCTTTCCTCTCTCTTATTTTTTTTTCGTCTTCTTTCAGTTTCCTTCCTTTTTTGTCTTTCTAACTTTTTTTTTTTGGTTTCTTTCTTTTACTCTTTTCTCATTTGTTTTACTCTTTTCTGGACAATTTCCTCACAGTTGAAGAAGAGACTTGAAACGATAGTGATGTTCTTCTACTGACAAAGGCTGAGAATACTGAGGAACGGATCATGTCAGCAAAGAGGAACTCTGCAAGAAAACAGGCACAACAAGGAAACTTATATTAACAAGCAGAAAGAGAAAGAATTTTCGGATATGCAATAAGGAATGAAGGTCAGCAAAATTTAACCACATACGTTGAGATTTTCAAACATCTACAATAAAAACATCTCTTCTGTTCATTACATAACTCTTATTGGTCGTTGTCAATTCTTCTGTCAAGGTTGAAGGTAGATGTAACAGATTCTAGAAGCTGTTGCGGAAATAAATAAGAGGGGAATAGGATAAATATTCTTACTTAACCACTGCTTTCTTCGAACCGAGGAATTCATGATGAAAACGATTGTCTGGATAAAGTTTTTTTTTTACCGAAGGATATTAATGCAAAGCAGACTCTGAGACATTTGTAGCCAAAAATTCGAACTCCATCTTTTGCGATAGTAACGACTCCAACGCTAAACACCATTGTCCGGTCGCTAGAGTGTTAGTATTCCGACTATGAAACTCGGGTTCAATTCTCGCCATAGGCTATCCCACTATAAGGCACCTTTGGAATGCGTATTGGAATCCATACTGCATGGTGCCTAAAGAGGAGAGTCTTTGGATCTTCAACGTTCTGATGTTACCGGTATCTGTTTTATTTCTTCCGCCACAACTTCCTCTTTTCCTATACATAAAACTGATTCCAGCAATAAAACCGTTATTAATCTGAAGAAGTTCCTTCTCGGATTGAAACGTGTCACTAAGCTATTTTTAAATTCATTTACCCATTACTATTTAATCTTTGTTTAATTTAGTGATTTCATTTATTGACTTAATATTTATTTAATTACATTTTATTTATTTATTTTTATTTAATTTATTTAATTTTTGTATATTTGGTTTGACTTGTTTGACTGCATATCAACTCCTTATGGGTCATCTAATGTCGAAATTTTATTTTCTTGAGAGGTTTGCTATTTTTTTATGTATTGCTGGTACCTTTTTTTTTTATCATGAAAATGTATTGCTTGTAAATTTTTCTAATGTATTTCTACATTTTTATGTTTTGGTCCCAGTTTTGGTGTTTACTATTTGCCCATGGCTGGGACCCCCTAACAGATGTTAACATCTTGAGTAAGAGTTAATCTGGGAACAACAATAATTAAAAGTTAGTTCTACGCTCCTCAAAACCTCCCCATTAGAGATTTTGCTGCCGGATGTAACTTTTTGTATATTTTCTTCGGTTCTAAATTTTGGTATTATGTTTTAAATGAATTTAATTAGTTTTAGGTTATGGATTATTAGTTGTTTAATCTTGCGACCATAACGATTTTGTTTATAGCGTAGCAAGGAGTTTTTTTTTTTTTTCATGTCGAAATTTGGAAAAGAGCTCTGATGTGTTATTTAGGAGTTTATATTTGTTCTGTTAATTGGTACCGTTTTCTCTCCTTGAAAAGGATAAATATTTTGAAATATTGTTGTAAGATGTTCTTATTTTCCTTGTTCTTTATGTTGTTTTTGTGTGTTTCAGTTTGCGCCAAAAGGGTATTTTAGTATTTTATGCTATTTATATAAGTTTAGTTGTTAAATGATGAGTGACTTTTCTGATTCCAGGCACTGTTTCCGATAAGTAATTTTCTGGGGTTTCTTTGGGCCTTGCAGTAGTTTGGTATATTTCATTAGTTTGTAGGTGGTCACTGATGTCAACACCATCACTTGATAAGACATCAGAAGTGTTAAAACAAAACAGCTATTTTTCTAGTGAATTTATAACATATTTATGTTATAATTTTCAAATAAATTTTATTTGCTCTACTCTGTATTGAGCACGCTTTTAAGAATAGTAATTTTTGGTTATTGGAATTTATTCCGTATACACCAATCTTATACTAGTATATATATATATATATACGTCTAGCCACCACACTGATGAGCTGTGATACAGCGAAACAGTCCGTCTGTGGATGAAAATATACATATTTATAGGCTCAGTAAAATAAAGAGGTGCTCAACTTCTATGAACACGTATGTGTCTACTGAAGCCTGCAGGTGTTTTTTGCATTTTTAAAAAAATTAATTTTATATATATATATATATATGTGTGTGTGTGTGTGTGTGTGTGTGTGTGTGTGTGTGTGTGTGTGTGTGAATAAAAAGACACGAGTGAAAACTATTCTGAGCCGACGCGTTTTGTCCTCTGAGGGACTTTATCAAGGCAATGTAGGATTTTTTGCACGTGTTTATATACAAAAGCAAGGATGTTATTGGTTCATAAAGGATTCAAGATGGGATCGAAATTTGACCGAATAAACATCAGTCAGAGTTTTTACCCCTATGCTGTCGCCGCACGACTTGAAAAGAGAAATTTTTAACGTATTATATATGAGATATATATATATAAACGCAGCGTAATTGATGTGTGTCTGTGTTTAATGTATATTTTGGCAGCAATCATTCTTTTAAACATCTTTCGTGAAATATGACGGAGAAGGAACATTTTATAAAATTTTATTTACTTTTTGCAGCGTTCTTACATTTTTCGTTTGGTGGGTGTGAGTGCTTACAAAAACTGCCCATAGCGTTCATTGTCCCAATCGATTTCGGACACTTTTTAAGGCATTTTCAAGGTGGCGTGTAGTTAGTTTATTTTCATGTTTTGACTGTCTGAATTTTCTGTTTGTGAATTATAGTAGCGGCGATTCCGAGCGATCGAGCGTTGGGCATGGCTGGAATTCGAGTGGGCGAATATCTTTTTTTTTTTTGTATATACACAGGATGTATCAAAAATACTTTTCCAAATATTGGATGCAGGTTCCTTACACCAAAACAACGATAAAAGCCCATATAACCATATGTCTGCCAATTCCTTCGTTTTTGAGTTATTACGTTTAAAGAAAGTTTGCGGCAAATGGCGCTGTTTCCCTATAGACTAGCTTACATTTCCATATAGACTAAGTTACATTGGTCATTCGTATACATTTATGGCTAGTCTATCTTCAACGTTTAACGTGCGTAGTAGTGAGATAACTGAGAAGTGTTACGTTTAACAATAACAGGATATTCATATCGTGAGCAGGCAGATATGATTTTCTACATCCGGCTATGCGAATGGTAATGGACATGAGGCTGCACGGCTGTATCAGATTGCGTTTCCAGGTCGAAGGCAGCCGAGTCATCCAACTTTTGCTGCTATTGATCGTCGCGTTGCTTTTACAGGATCTGTAGCACCACAAACCATGGAGAATTTGCAGATAACTGACATCCATTAGACGTGCCACGTGGAACTAGAACAGTCTACCCCAGCGAGCGAGCGAAATAAAGGGTTCAGTTCGACATTTCAACGACCTGAAGAAGGCTGGATCGTAACGTTGTGTTAAATATGACAACAAAGATGACTCCGAATAATGTAAATAATCTATTAATGAACAGAAAAATGTATTATAAACACTTATTCTACGAATCAGAAAGAGACAGTAGAAATTTCTTGGACAGAAGAGGATTTGACACTTACAGGGCATATCGGAGGCAAAAACGGCCACAGTGCACAGGGCCACCTACCTGACCATGTTGTGTGGGTGGATGGCTGGCAGAACGTGGAGTAGGAGGGATGCAAATAGGCAAAAGTTATTAAGGGCTACAAAGGATAAGAAGTCGGGGTTCTGGAGTACCATGATCACGCACGACTCATAGAAGAGAAAGTGTTATCATTAATTGCAGTTAGATTCTTCTTGCTTGTATGCAATTTCTGTAATCAGCCTCTTTCAACCAACAGTTTAAGCCAAATTATCCAGCAACACCGACAACACAGCAAGACGTCTCTCCTGTTTGCTACAACAGTCACAGGCCGTCTTTCTGTCGCCTCTCTATACACTTTTTAGTGTTTTGATTGACAGTTAATATATGCGTATGTTAAATTAGATTCTCCCAAGAGTCCATCCGACTCCGAGATGTGTTTTAAATATGACTTGTGAACCTCCTGTTTTCTTTCTTTTTTTTTTTCTTTTTTTAGTGGTTGGATACTTTACATGCGAGACACGTCCAAATCCGATTTCTTCCTGGATTCCAACAATTATCTCTAGTGTCACAGCAGTACCAAGTGCTATTGTTCTATATTAATTTACGAATATAGGTGAACCATAGATTTATTTACAACTGGCAGCCATAGGTCGATCAGAAAAAAAAGTTTAGTTAGAATGGAGCAAAAGCAGCATATCTTCTTCGATTAGTTTAAAATACTTTCATTAAAAAACATTTTGAATTAAAGCACTTACTGATGTAACACAAGTAGTCTGTATTTATTTAATCGAGGACATGAAGGGGTAAAACAGGTAACATGAAGACCCACTTCAGAGCACAATTATTTTGGCGATTTTGAAATTCATTTTGTCAGTGTGCTACCAGTGATGTAAAAGAGGATACATTTATGAAGCAATTGTTAAGTTTGATGAAAACTGATTGAAAAATCAACGAAAAATAAGAAAGAAACCATTAAAAATCGCCATTTTTCACAATTTATGTGGGTTTTCACTATATGGGTGAACTCAATTATCAAATTAAATGACTGTTGAGCAATCAATTTATTGTTGCCTATAATTGAGTGAAGTTTTGTATAAGATTGCTTGAAAATTGAGGGAGTTTTTAGTTTAAAATTTGTGTTGAAATCGATTTGTGTTCAAATCGATTTTTCGTTTTTCGCGGTTTTTCGCTAAATGAGGTATCGTTGAGCTCATCACGATGTAAGTAATCTACATACCGAGACCTGAACAAAATCGGAGGAAAAAAGTTGAATTTATCGATTTTTGATCGGCTTTAACGATTATTGATTTTTTAAAAAAAACTATCGATTTTTTATGTTAAAGACTTATTTCTTATATGGTACAATGTATGTGCTAGGTTTGGTCAAAATCGGTTGGATGGGTTTCGAGTTGAAAGGTATGACACAGACAGACACACATTTTTTATATTTATAGATTAAATGGCGCCGGTTTCGAATTGAAAATGTTTTCTAACACTGTGTTGGCGTCACAGACATTTAGGAACCGAAGTCCTTTCGGCGTTACAACCATCTGAATCTGTACAAATGTGGAATGTATTCAGTGATTATGTTAACCAACGCACTGCTAGCTCGGATCAAGTAGTTCCTCGTAAACAATGCATCTCACATTTAAAAAAAAAAAAAAAAAAAAGGAAAAATCTTTTTCAGATGCACTCCTGACTTGGGCGTGGCTATGATAACGATACCCTTGTTAATGTACCCTAGCCACTAGCCATGCTTCGTTGCGCCTGATAGAAATAAAAGATACGGTTGCTTGCAGGCAGCGGTTTCAGCTGTCGTCAGTTAATTTCTGCAGCACCCAAATTCATTGCGTGGAGACTTTGCCGATTGCAACGAATTGATTCAGAATAAAGGAGGCGAATGGAGTTAAACTGCATCGCCATTTAACTGTAGAATGTCTTTAAGCACTTGGTTGAGATCCTTTTGATCCCGTAAAAATGGGAGTCCTCTTCAATTTTTTCTTCTTTTATGTGCCAACTGCTTTCACGCAGTAGGCGATTACAGCTCTCCACAACATCCTGCATTTGCTACTTTAAGTATTTTTACCCTTTACCAGCCTTCTGAATAAAATGTAATTGTACTTTATATGTTGAAGAATAAAGGTGAGAAACAAAACTTTTTCGTACGATCACCGAAGTTAAGATACGTCGAGCTTGGTCAGCATCTAGATGGGTGACCGCTTGGGAATGGTAGGTGCTGTAAGTTTGGACGTGCCGGTGGTTTAATGGGTAACGGCTCAGAATATGGAAATCATAGAACCGAGTTTCAATTCCAGTCGGTTTCGTTATATTCACTTTCTCACAAATATTTTTGGGAAAGGCATGAATCCACGTCTTATCACCCCAGCAATGGGTTAATTAACAGGATTTTATCAGTAAATGATTATTATCTTAAAAAAACCTCTTTCAATCTAAAACTATATTAAGGCTTTAAATAACCTGCAAAGGGTTGATAAAATCAGTCAATCAAAAAATCTTTGTTTTTGTCTTGTCATCCATTTACGCAAGATCTTTAAGTAGGTAACTTATCATTTCTTTCTGCACTTCTTGCCTGCAGTATCTGTTGTTTTTGTTAAATTCTTCAAGCACTTACTCCTCCTCATCTTCTACTCTTTTTGATTCTAAATATATATATATATGTTCCTTTTGTTTACATTTTCCTTAAAACTTCCTCGTTGTTTATATGATCCGTCCATGTTATTCTCAGCATTATTCTGTCGAGCTACAACTTGCCTTTAATATGCCTTGCGAGTGTTAAATTCACTCGGTCCCCTTTCCTTATGCATCCAAGAAATTTAATCTTTCACTTTCTCATTGTAACTTTAAGTTTCTTTGTTGTTCACTTTTGTTCATAAAAACTTGCTCATTGTACACATGTTATCTCCATGTTGTTCTTAACTGTTATGGGGTCCACCCCTTTTTCATATAAGTGGACTCTACCAGTGTACCTGGACTGCTGCCGTTAAATACCCAGAGTTACAGTCTGTGAGAGTAGTCGGATAGTGAGAGGGTAGTCGGAAAGAGAGAGAGAATACACGAACGGAGATAGTGTGAGGTAACCTCTTGTAGAAGTCAGTTACAAGCACGTAGACTCTAAGGAAGTCCTACTTCGAGACTGTATATATCTATCTGTATTTGCTACTAACCGTGTTCCTGGATTTACTAACAGTATTACCCTTTGTATGATTGTATAAATACATTTTATTTCTTATATTTAATTATTGCGTCTGTTCTTCATTGGAGACCGTATTCATTTCGGAATCCACAACATTAACTCTAGAACACTAACCATGGGTATATAGTACCCAGCACAAATTTTCCTGTTTTTAATTACATTTCTCAGTACCTAATTTTCTTAACTAAATAATATGTTTTTCAGTTCCTATTAATGTTAACTCAAATACAAAGTGCCTGCATGTAAAATATTTCAAATAAAGATTTATATTTAATATTTTTTTAAAATATTTTCAAAATCGGGTATGATATACCCATGGTTTGTAGTGGTGTAATTTTAAATGATGGTTAGTGTTCTAGGGTTAATATCCATCTCCGTCCTCTTTGAATTCGCCGGGGAAAATATAAACCGTCGTATGGCTCACTGGTTAGTACGGTGATTAGTGACAAGGGTGATCCAGAAACCGGTTTGCGCCTGGAGTGCATCCCATCGTCAACAGCTACCCGATAACTGTGACCTGGGGTATGACTATTAGGAAAAAACATTTACCTTATAAAACATAATATACTCGTTCTATCAGTAATACAGGTCGTTGATTCTTAACCCTAAACATTTCTATGATTTCATGATTTTCTATGCATTTCTACAGATGACTGGATGTGCGAGCGGTGTAATAGATAGTGAATTGGAATAAGAAATCAGACATTACATTCAATTGTGCTCAAAAACCATTGGGAAATATATGAATGTATCTCTTCGTTAACCCTCCAGCTATGCGATAACTGGTAAATGGGATCTTGAGGCTTAGATGTCAACCTATCTAGGAGAAGGACAACTTTGAATTCAAAATTCATACGTACTCCTGCCTAAGCAGCAAATGCAAGAATTGTGGAATTTACAATGTTTCTAGGATCCCGTTCGTAGTTGAGATTTATTAATCTATAGTAAAACTATTTACATTTCTTCTGTATTAAAAATCACTTGCTATGCAATTATACATATAAAAGCTTTATTGCGGCAGTAATTCTTGTATTAAATATTGACGACTGATAACAATAATTCTTCGATTTTAGTTAAAAATGCATGAATAGTAAAATTTTTAAAAAAAATTACACATGGACTGGCTATATATACCTGTCAAGTGGCTAGTTGGTCACAGGAACAGCTATTCGCTACTTATATGTCAGACAGTTGAACCCTGAGACCTGATACGTAATACTGTGGATATTTTGGGTCAATTTCACTATTTCCAAACTGTGTAAAAGAACAAATCAGCAATGAAGAGCAGCAAATGGCTACTTGCTGATATGAACAGCCTTATTCTATTTATATGTTAGGGAGTTGAACCCTGAGCCCTGATTCCACTTGCCAATACTCTATCCCTGGATATTTGAGGTCAATTTCACTATTTCCAAACTGTCCGTGTAAAAGAACAAATCAGCAATGAAGAGCAGCAAATGGCTACTTGCTGATATGAACAGCCTTATTCTATTTATATGTTAGGCAGTTGAACCCTGAGCCCTGATCCCCTTGCCAATACTCTATCCATGGATATTTGAGGTCAATTTCATTATTTCCAAACTGTCTGTGTAAAAGAACAAATCAGCAATGAAGAGCAGCAAATGGCTACTTGCTGATATGAACAGCCTTATTCTATTTATATGTTAGGCAGTTAAACCCTGAGCCCTGATCCCACTTGCCAATACTCTATCCATGGATATTCTGGGTCAATTTCACTATTTCAAACTGTCTGTAAAAGAACAAATCAGCAATGAAGAGCAGCAAATGGCTACTTGCAGATATGAACAGCCTTATTCTATTTATATGTTAGGCAGTTGAACCCTGAGCCCTGATCCCACTTGCCAATACTCTATCCCTGGATATTTGAGGTCAATTTCACTATTTCAAACTGTCCGTGTAAAAAAGAACAAATCAGCAATGAAGAGCAGCAAATGGCTACTTGCTGATATGAACAGCCTTATTCTATTTATATGTTAGGCAGTTGAACCCTGAGCCCTGATCCCACTTGCCAATACTCTATCCCTGGATATTTGAGGTCAATTTCACTATTTCCAAACTGTCCGTGTAAAAGAACAAATCAGCAATGAAGAGCAGCAAATGGCTACTTGCTGATATGAACAGCCTTATTCTATTTATATGTTAGGCAGTTGAACCCTGAGCCCTGATTCCACTTGCCAATACTCTATCCATGGATATTTGAGGTCAATTTCATTATTTCCAAACTGTCTGTGTAAAAGAACAAATCAGCAATGAAGAGCAGCAAATGGCTACTTGCTGATATGAACAGCCTTATTCTATTTATATGTTAGGCAGTTAAACCCTGAGCCCTGATCCCACTTGCCAATACTCTATCCATGGATATTCTGGGTCAATTTCACTATTTCCAAACTGTCTGTGTAAAAGAACAAATCAGCAATGAAGAGCAGCAAATGGCTACTTGCTGATATGAACAGCCTTATTCTATTTATATGTTAGGCAGTTAAACCCTGAGGCCTGATCCCACTTGCCAATACTCTATCCATGGATATTTGAGGTCAATTTCACTATTTCCAAACTGTCTGTGTAAAAGAACAAATCAGCAATGAAGAGCAGCAAATGGCTACTTGCTGATATGAACAGCCTTATTCTATTTACATGTTAGGCAGTTAAACCCTGAGGCCTGATCCCACTTGCCAATACTCTATCCATGGATATTTGAGGTCAATTTCACTATTTCCAAACTGTCTGTGTAAAAGAACAAATCAGCAATGAAGAGCAGCAAATGGCTACTTGCTGATATGAACAGCCTTATTCTATTTATATGTTAGGCAGTTAAACCCTGAGACCTGATCTCACTTACCAATATTCTTTCCATGGATATTTTGTGTCAACTTCACTATTTCCAATTTGCCTGTGTAAAAGAACAAATCAGCAATGAAGAGCAGCAAATGGCTACTTGCTGATATGAACAGCCTTATTCTATTTATATGTTAGGCAGTTAAACCCTGAGGCCTGATCTCACTTACCAATATTCTTTCCATGGATATTTTGGGTCAACTTCACTATTTCCAATTTGCCTGTGTAAAAGAACAAATCAGCAATGAAGAGCAGCAAATGGCTACTTGCTGATATGAACAGCCTTATTCTATTTATATGTTAGGCAGTTAAACCCTGAGCCCTGATCCCACTTGCCAATACTCTATCCCTGGATATTCTGGGTCAATTTCACTATTTCCAAACTGTCTGTGTAAAAGAACAAATCAGCAATGAAGAGCAGCAAATGGCTACTTGCTGATATGAACAGCCTTATTCTATTTATATGTTAGGCAGTTAAACCCTGAGGCCTGATCCCACTTGCCAATACTCTATCCATGGATATTTGAGGTCAACTTCACTATTTCCAATTTGCCTGTGTAAAAGAACAAATCAGCAATGAAGAGCAGCAAATGGCTACTTGCTGATATGAACAGCCTTATTCTATTTATATGTTAGGCAGTTAAACCCTGAGGCCTGATCCCACTTGCCAATACTCTATCCATGGATATTTGAGGTCAATTTCACTATTTCCAAACTGTCTGTGTAAAAGAACAAATCAGCAATGAAGAGCAGCAAATGTCTACTTGCTGATATGAACAGCCTTATTCTATTTATATGTTAGGCAGTTAAACCCTGAGGCCTGATCCCACTTGCCAATACTCTATCCCTGGATATTCTGGGTCAATTTCACTATTTCCAAACTGTCTGTGGAAAAGAGAAAATCACCAATGAAGAGCAGCAAATGGCTAGTATAATGTGGAAAGCCATACTAGCGGTTTTTTTCTCGCACTTCTCGCTTCTTGAACTCCCTTTCGTCTCCTTTAAATGCAATGTCAATCGTTACCTTCTGTCTTCTTAACTTATGGTATTTTATTGTTTTCTCTCTTTAATAATGTTTTCCTTTTTCTTGTATTCTTTCACACACAGTAAGCCCTTGTATCTTCCGTCCTGGGTAACACGATTCACTACATCGAACAGCAAGGTCTCTGATCGGGAGGTTTTGAAGAGCATGGAACCACCTCTTAATTGCTGGAGTTCCCAGGTCCACCCTAACTCGGGGTGGTAGCAAATGTCAGGGTCCCAGCTATGGGCAAATATTTGACCCTCAAGCTGGGATCAAAACACTGTGAAAGTGTAAAAATAGGTTTTAATGCCAGCAATACATTTTTTGTAAAAGTTTATTACCAGCAATAAATTTTTGAAGAAATAAATTATTATCACCAATACATTTTTTTTAAAAATATTACCATCAATACATTTTTGTAAAAAAAATAGTTGCAGCAATAAATTTTTGAAAAAATATATTACCAGCAATAAATATTTTTTCAGCATTAAATAACCCATAGAAGTTGATATGCCGTAAAATAATCCAAGGCAAACCAAAACCTTGCATCTTAGTGGCTTTATTGCCTTGCTTGAGTTAAAATGACTAAAAAGACAAGGGGTTTTCCTGGCCATGGCCGTCGATTAAATATGTTAATGAATTCCATCATTATTCGAATAATGCGTTCTGCTGACAGATCACATTCCGTTTATTCAATGGGAAAAGACAATAAAGATGAGGATAACTGTCCGAACGATGAAAATATTGTAAATTGATACTGTAAGTAATCTCAGAAATATAGACATATATTGAAGGGTCGGTACGGACCCGATATACCAAAAATATGGAGACAATTAGAAAAGGAATATTTTTTGTACACAATTTTATCTTATTTTTGGAGATAATAATGGTTTAGTGATACAAGTCATGTTAATTAACCCATAGCTGGGGGAAGAAAATATGGATTCATACCTTTCTGAAGAATATTTGCGCGTAAGTGAATATAACAAACCTGGCTGAAATTGGAACTCGGCTCTCCGATTAACAAATTTCGAGTCATTATGCCTTACAGCACCCACACATCCAAATTTACAGCCCTGAATATTCCCAAGCGAGAGTTCAAATTTCTAGAGCCCGTAATGAGGAATGAGTGTTTGGAGAATCTGACACTCATAAGGCAATGTGTTTAGAAGAAAATATCGAGTAACTTACCTAACAAACTTTTGTAAATGGATGGCAGAACATGATCGAGGTGTGATAGCAATGGGACAAATATTGCAAAGAACTGCAAGGGGTAGGAAGTTGTGAAGAGCCATGATCACCTTACTTCTTAAATAGATACGGTGCATAAAAGATATTTGAGATGTAATAATTTACTTTGTAGGAGGGCCCCTTTTTGTGTGTGGAAGTAATCCATTGCAGAAAACAAGGTTGGTGTATACTGAACACTCTTCTTCTTCTTCTTCTTCTTCTTCTTCCTCCTGCTCCTCCTCCTCTCGTCCTCCTCCTCCTTCTTCGTCTTCTTCTTCTTCTTCTTCTTCTTCTTCTTCTTTCTGCTCCTCCTCCTCTCCTCCTCCTCCTCCTCCTCATCCTCATCCTTCTTCTTCCTGATCCTCCTCCTCCTCTTTCTTCTTCTTCTTCTTCTTCTTCTTCTTCCTGCTCCTCCTCCTCTCGTTCTCCTCCTCCTTCTTCGTCTTCTTCTTCTTCTTCTTCTTCTTTCTGCTCCTCCTCCTCTCCTCCTCCTCCTTCTTCTTCTTCTTCCTGCTCCTCCTCCTCCTCCTCCTTCTTCTTCTTCTTCTTCTTCCCTGCTCCTCCTCCTCTCGTCCTCCTCCTCCTTCGTCTTCTTCTTCTTCTTCTTCTTCTTTCTGCTCCTTCCTCCTCTCCTCCTCCTCCTTCTTCGTCTTCTTCTTCTTCTTCTTCTTTCTGCTCCTTCTCCTCCTCTCCTCCTCCTCCTTCTTCTTCTTCCTGCTCCTCCTCCTCCTTCTTCTTCTTCTTCTTCTTCTTCTTCTTCCTGCTCCTCCTCCTCTCGTCCTCCTCCTCCTTCTTCGTCTTCTTCTTCTTCTTTCTGCTCCTCCTCCTCCTCTCCTCCTCCTCCTTCTTCTTCTTCTTCTTCTTCTTCACTTATATTCTTTCTCGCTCTCCCTTATCTTCTACCTTTTACTTCCTATTTTTTATTTTAAATTCATTACTGTATCTTTTTCTTTCTTCCATCTTTCTTTCACGCTCTCCTACAATCCGTCACCATCTTTTCTCCTCTCTCTCATGTTCACTTCTGTTCACTCCTCTTTCTTTTTTCTTGGCTTTCTTTTTATTTTTCTCTTTATCTGTTTTGTTCCTTTCTTTCTCTATCGTTCTTTCTGTCTTTATTTTCTGTTTTCGACTTTCTATGTCACATTTTCTTACTTTCTTTCTTTCGTTTTCTTTCTCCCAATTTATTTCTGCTTTCTGTTGTTTCTTTTTTTCTCTTTGTCTAATGCTTTCTTTTATCACTTCTATTTCACTATTTCTCTTTATTTCAATCTTTCTTTCTTTTGTGTCTCTCTGTTATTTCCATACTCTCTCTCTCTCTCTCTCTCTCTCTCTCTCGTTTTTCTTAACCGTTCTCTTTTTTCTTTTATCACTTTCTCTCTTTCTTTTTCCTTTTCTTACTTTTTTTGTTTCTCTTAGTTTTTTCAGTCTTTCTGGTTCGCATTTTCCTGAATTTTCATTTTTTTTCCTTACTTTCTTGCTTTCTTTTCTTTTTCGCTGTTTTTTCTTTTCCATTTTTTAACGTTCCCTTGCTCCTTTTTCTTTTTCTTCTTTTTTCTCTCTTTCTTTCTGAACTTAATCATTTATTATATAGTCTTTTTCTATTCCATCTCCACTCTCTTTTCAATCTATAATGCTTTCCATCGAAAATTAAATTTTATATTTTTAACAATTTAAAAAAAAATTGAAAAATTATATTTTAACTTTGATTTTTTTTCCAAGTTTCTTTTCCCAGTTTAAATTTCATAAGAAAATGAATACTTTTTGTTTGGCCTGGGGTGGGGGGTAAAATTTTATATCTTTTCTCGTTTCAGTTTGTTTCTGAAACATTTTAAATGCATTTACTGAAACTACAAAGGAACGCTCCCGTAAAAGGAATTGCAATTTGTTCAAATTAATGGAGCCGAATTGGAGAAATATTTTAATGTCTAATAAATTTTCTAATTCACGAATTCACTCACTTTTAAAAAGAAAAAAAAATACATAAGAGAAAAAAATTTCTCATAATTCCCTTCATTCAATATTTTCGCTTTTGGAGCCCAGTGACGTCATATTTGTTTAATTCATTCCCTGACGGACATATTATATACACGCGCACACATATTCACATACAATGAGTTATCATTAACCTTATCCCAGTATGGTTATTTTGGAACTTTGAAAGGCAGGCGGGGTCTTTTTTTCTTTCTTTTAGGTGAGGGGGCGGCTAAATTTAAAATGTCATAGTGCTCCAAAGAATGGCTAAAATTGTTTGAAACTTTCCAGAATTATTCTTTCACTATTTAACTTTTCTTTTAAATTTTCCATTTAACCCTTTTAAAATACGTTAGAAATGTGCGCCTGGTGTAATGAATAACGTCTCGGAATGTGAAGTCGGAAAACCGAGTTCGAATTCCAGTCGGGTTCGTTACGTTCGCTTACGCATAAATTCCCTCGGTGAAGGTATGAATCCATCTTTTCTAACACCCACCCACCCCAGCATGATAGACATTGTCCTATAGCTTTGGGTAGCAATCAGACTACCGCAGAAAGAAATGGCTCCCGACATAATGAACTTACAGCGGGAAAATCTTCTGCCTATTCAGTCATGGATTGAAAGAGACATGATTTCCCAAGCGTGTGGCACTTAACTCACTGACTGATTGAGAATACGTGAGAGATTGAAAAGAAACTAAACCAAACGATTTTTTAATCATCTCAACTCAACCAAGGCAATAAAGCCACTAAGACGCATGGGGTTATTGATGGTGAAAGAATATGAGAAAGTGAACATTAAGAGAGAGAGAGAGAGAGAGAGAGACTCTAGGGTTTTAAACAAATTGGACGAAAATAGACCACGTTTCCCGTGCACACGATTGGATATTTATAACAACCAATCCACTGCGCGAACTGACTTTTAAACGGTCCACGGGGGTGGGGTATTGGCTTCTTTACTTTTTTTTTCAGTGGATAGCAGCTTCAGGGGATAACCGAGAAGCTAATTTAACGTTCTTAAACTTAACCCTTTTTTTATTTCCCAAACAAGGTTGCCTTACTCTAAATATTTACGGTGTTGATTTGTTAATTTCTACAATAAAATTCTATAACTTGAAACTACCTCTAAATATTATATCATTTGAATGCTTATTGAAGACAACTATTAGTAGTTGTGAGTGGGGAGAGAAAAAATAAACAACTCATCCCTACTATAACATTTTATAAATATCGTTTAAACTGATTCTTAACATTATTTCAAATTTAGCTACAGTTCAGCCCATACATGTAGGTATTGTCATGGACTTTTCACATATGAAGAAATGTCTACATGTTTCATAGTATGGTTCTTCAAACAAATAAAATTACAAATCTCTCCTCACTGAATAATTATCCAAAACAGTTTGAACCAATCAAGAGAAATCTTAGTATTTATATCGATAAACTGAACGTCCAGAGAAATGATCTGCTTACTGCAAAATTGACAAGCAAAAAATAAAAACATGGAAAATTTCGGTATTTTAATACACACACCAAAATACATTGTATTCCAAAAAAATTACATTACCCTTGATAACATTGTAAATTTTATATTTATTTACCAAATAGAGTCATGCTTCTGTATGTGACAATATATTAGTAAGAAATTTTATTCATCGAATTATAGAAGATAATGTCCTGCAAATTTTCCCTGGTTGCTATTTCACAAGTGTATGTTTTCTGCCAATTGTCACATGACTTTTGGAACACACTGTACATTCAAAATTTTAATAGACACTAGCACAGTACTAAACATCTTGGATCTTGTTACCATCCTCCAGTGTGGAGACATGCTTGTTGAGAGACACTAAGGATAAATTCTTTAATTTTTGCCACCACAATTGCATTAATTAGTCAATTAGTTCAACATCTTTTGACATATAGACAATAATTTGAAATGAGATAAACCAAAATATCACATATTGTAATTTAGTTTAAACACATTCTTCGCAATACACAGATTTCTTTTTTATTTGGAAAATGAATCCTAAATTCAAATGGAATTAAATGTATCCGGTCAATTCACATCTATTTTTAAAACTTAAATCTTTCAAATCAGTTAGCTAAGATCAGAAAATAATAACATGCAAATTAAAAAAGTAAGTCATTTTGCACAATCTTTAAAGTGAATGAAAATTGTTGCAGGACTTTTGGAACACCCAGTACTTTGAAATATTTTCAAATTCAAATTTTAAAATACCTGTATTGGAAGGTTAAAGTGAGAATGTATGTAAATTTTTGAATTTTTTTAAAAAATTTCTGGAATTTCAATATCTCAGCAATCAATTATCAGTTAAAACTTGTGTGGGAATAAATGTCCGCCCACTACATGGGATAGGGTTAACTCAGGCAACAGGTATGAATAACATGGCAAGTCGGAAAGATATAATAGTTCTTTAATGCAATCTTTTTCATCATTTCACCCCCCCCCAAGGAAGTTGGTAATGCCACTAGAATTCTGGGATTTATAGAGAGTGAAAGAGAAGACTCTGAATAAGGAGTAGTGAATAAAAAAATATGAATGGGGTTCATGACGACAGAAGATGTCCATTGACATCGCGTTTAGATTTTTGAACATTGTAGTCATCGGCGAAACAAGAAAATGAAAGGGCGTGTCACAGGTGGGAAGTGCGAGAAAAGAAAATGTTGGAGAAGAAGTACCGAGTCTATTTAGTTATTTCGACAGTAAAACAGCGGAATCTAGTAGCGCGCTTAAATTCATCTAATCGGGGCACCAGTGGAAATTCGTTTCACGAATTTAATCCGTTTTAAAAGGCTGTTTGAGACATAAAATGTTTGTAAAAAAAAACAACTATCCCAGCAAGATAGACATTGTCCCATAGTTTTGGGTAGCAATCAGGCTACCGCAGAAAGAAATGACACCCTACAGCAGGAACCTGCAGCGGGAAAATCTTCTTATTCAGTCATAGAACGGAGACAAGATTTCCCAAGTGTGTGGCACTTAACTCACTGACTGGTTGAGAATACGTGAGAGATTGAAAAGAAGCTAAACCAAACGATTTTTAAACCACCTCAACTCAACCAAGGGAATAAAGCCACTAAAACGCATGGGGTTATTGATGGTGAGAGACTATGAGAAAGTGAACATTAAGAGAGAGCAATAAAAGAACAGGAAGGACAGACGATAACGACTGACACTGCATTTAAATTTTTGAAAATCATAGTTGACTGGAAAGCAAGAAGCCGATAGAGAGTCCTGCAAACGAGAAATTGCGATAGAAGAAACTGTTAGCATAGAACTTACGGTTACATATTGTCATTTCATCTGTAAAATATAAGACCTTGTCGCTAATCTAGTACACCGCTTAAATTCATAAAATCTTGGTCCCATAGAGGAAAGTAATATTTATTTTGAAAAATACTAAAACGTTGCGCAAGGCGAAAAGTGAAACAAGAAAACGAAAAGGCGTACCACAGCTAGGAAGTGCGAGAAAAGAAATTGTTGGAGTAGAAGTGTCGGTTGCATTTAGTTATTTCAATAGTAGAACAGCGGGACCTAACTGCCAATCTAGTAGCCCGCTTAAATTCATCTAATCGGGGCACCAGTGGAAGTTTGGTTCACGAATTTAATTTGTTTTTGAAGACTGTTTGGGACATGAAATGTTCGTAAACGAAAACAATGTTCCTCATAGGAATCAATGTAAAAAGGATGAATCCGTTCCAGGACCTCAGACGGTTTCTTGTTTAAACTTTTACAACAGTACTTTGTGCACAAATTCACACACTAAACCAATGGAAATCATGAAATCTAACACGAAAAAGATAAACGCAAAACTAAAAAGAAAATATATACGGAAATCTAATTTAATTTTAGCGGACATGTATGGGGGAAGAGTTGATGGCGTAAGTGGAAGTTGGTGAGGAAGGAAAGAGATGTCATTGTTTGAATGGAGAGTCGCCTTCCATAAAAAAAATCAAGTAACTGTATTTCTGAGATTTGTTTCTGTCTACGTTTGAAAATGTTTCTAAAGTGAATTGGTTGGTTGATTTTGTTTAGCGGTACATCAACATCTCTATGGGTTCTTTAATGCCGAAACCTAAATATTTTAAACAATATTTTATGGTTTCAACTAAATATATTTTGAACGCAATTTTATGCCTTCAACGATAGATAAAATGTATTGTTGGTCATTTTGCTTTAATTATGTATTGTTGTATTGTTGTATAAATTGGTATGGTTGGTTGGTTTTGTTTAGCGGCATATCAACACCTGTATGGGTTCATTAATGCCGAAACCTAAACATTTTGAACACAAATTTATGGATTCAACTATAGATAAAATGTGTTGTTGGTCATTTTGCTTTAAATATATATTGTTAGTAATTTTACTATAAGTAGGTATTGTTGGTTGGTTGATTTTGTTTAGCGGCTTATAAACCTCTATAGGTTATTTAATTAGGAATATTGTCTTATATACTGCAGAAAAGTGTTCGAAATTTGCATTTTATTTGGCTTTCAACAAGTTGGCATAAATTATTTTCCTCTTCTTTTAATTTTAACTAGAAATCCATTCATAATTACCAGTTAAATGTCTAAAATTTCCACTGGACTCAATTCAAACGAATTTTTTTTTTTTTTTGGCTTATGTTTTCTATTATTCATTTTGATTTCAATTTTTTAACCATTATGTTTTTCATTCATGCAAATATATGTATTTTATTTCTGTCAATACTTTTTAAATGTTATTCAATTTCACCATGCTTCATTTGTTTAAAAACGACTAAAATCCTAGTGTTTAGCTATCTGAATAAATACAAATGTTTTCTTTCATGATTACACTAATTTATGAATGAAATGTTCATTTAAAATTTTTGTTTCAAAGATTTCAAGCAGTGAATATACTTTACTTTGCGAAGCGATAGCGAGCGCGGGAAGTCTGCTAGTAAATAGATAAAAAAATCCATTACTTCTTATAGAAGATAGTGTAATGAGTTGCATACGCAATGTGTGGTTTGCCTGGGAATTAAGACGTCTCCTCGGAGGAAAAACGAGACACGTCTTGTCACTACGTCACCCCGTAGTTGTATCCTTGACACCTGCCTCCAGCATGTCCATTAAAAGTGGATATGGTGGAAGCGAGAGCTGCAGAGGGAAACAGATAGTAAGCTGTCTAACAAACTTTGCTCTAAACATTAGGAAGGTTTGGAAAGCCATGATCATAAGGGGACAGAGCATATAAAAATAGAAATTAATTTACTCAAGTAAAAGATATATTGAAAGTGTCATGATCTATAACTTCACAATGATTGATATACGACAGATCTATTCCAATTAAACCCTTGTTCTTATTAAATAATTACTGAAACAGTGTGGGATATTGTTGTAGCCGATAATGGGTATGTCCCAATTCACATAAATGCAGTAGTAAATATTGAATATTGGTCTGAAATTGGAGATGCGTCACTAGCTGTGCTGGTCAAACTCTCTGCCTCTGGGCAGCGAGGATCCCCAGATGAGGCTCTGTCGAAAGACAGAATCTCGTCTCAGGAAACAGCTACACGACACAGTTTTATATGGTGTTTACAGGGAATTTTTGGCCCTGCCTACAGGCTCGGATACCCCACATTAAATTCGGCCTTCTGCCACATCTGACCGCGTGGGGTGGTTGGTAGATATCCTGCAGTTGAAGATTCGTTGTGGAATTCACTTGACTCACTTCTAGCAATTGACTACTTCTACGCGCCGCTGGCGAATCTTATATGTGTTTTTCTTGTCGTAAGTATTATCGTTCATTGCCAACCTTCGTGCGATTATTCTATTCAGTAACCTGCCCTAGTTTACAACAGATATATAATCCATGGAATTCTGATCTTAATTGGTAATTATCTAATGCAGATAATCGAACAATTTCTGATTACATGGTGTCCTGTAATAACGTCTTCAAGATGAAATTTAAAAAAATTTCTTTGTGATTCGGTAGCGCCAACTTTTGATGTCTAATTGAAGTCAAAAATTGGCGCTACATAATCACAAACAAATTAAGAGATATCCCATCAGTTGAGGCGTTCAACAATGGCAACAACTAAAATGGATATCACAGGCTGAAAAGAACTCCACATTTTCCTCCATTAGATTTATTATAAGAGAACTTCATTTAATTTTAAAAAAAAAAAATTGACAAATTCTATTGATATCTTTTTTCCGTATTTCTGGAGTGTGAGAACTTATGAGTGTGTGTGTATGTGTTAGTGTATATGTGAGAGTGTGTGTGTATGTGTGTAAGTGTGTGTGTGTGTAAGTGCGTGCGTTTGTGTGAGAGTATATGTGAGTATGTATAATTGTGTGTAAGTGCATGAAAGTGTGTGTGTGTGAGAGTGTGTAAGTGCGTAAGTGTGTTTGGGTGTGAGAGAGTATGTGTGCATACATATATGTGTGAGTATGTTTGCGTGAGTGTGTATATATATATCTGAGTGCGTGCGTGTGAATGCGTGTGCGTATGTATGTGTGTAAGTGCGTGAGTGTATTTGAGAGTCTGTGTGTGTAGTTAAATGAGTGGGTGTGTGAGACAGTGTGTGTGAGCGTGCATGTATATGTGAGAGTGTAAGTGTGAGTATATGTATGTCTGAGTGCGTGATTGTGTGTAGGTGTGTGTGTGTGTTTGTGTGTCTGCCTGTGAATCACCGCAGTGTAACTGCAGATGCGAACATTATTCCTTGGCCATGATATCATGGCATCATATATTCTCACCTGGGAAACGTGCCAGGCACTTAATTCTGCCAATTAATAATTTACACCAAAGCATGTGCAGGTATGATGCTGTTTGTTTGCAGCCGGTAAACGTATGCGTGCTCTTCATGTCTCCTTCTCTGCACACGCACACACACACACATATATACATACATACACACGCATAGATACACACACACATTATTGCTCTCCTCTCTACCTAACTTCCTCACTAGCTTATATATATATATATATATATATATATATATATATATAGATAGATAGATAGATAGATAGATAGATAGATAGATAGATATGAAGAGGACTTAATGGATAAAAAAAGAAATTGATAGATAAACAGAGAGAGAGATAAATAAAAGAGATAGATAGATAGATAGATAGATAGATAGATAGATATGCAATTTTTATAAATATTATATATTATATACGCATGGTAGTTATTGGAAAACGCTCAATATCAGTCACAGAGCTAACATATTTAGTTGGATTGTGGATTGATGTGAGCTTGTGACTCTGGGTTTCACGCTATTTCCGATCGTCAGACAAAATTGATCGCAAATAGTGTGAAACCCAGGCTCACAAACTCACATCAATCAATTATATATATATATATATATATATATATATATACACTGATGAGCTGTGATACAGCGAAACAGTCATTCTGAGGATGATATATATATATATATATATATATATATATATATATATATATATATAATTTTATGTACACAAAAGAGTTACCACTCGCATTCTCGTGATGGTGATTAAAAATGGGTCTACAAACTTTTCTATTTAAAATACATAATTAACTATTAATCATTTTTATTATTAATATTTATATTATTTTTTATTCTCACACTTTCGAAACTATGAATTTGAACGATATAAATTATTAATAGTTAATTATATATTTTAAATAGACAAGTTTGTACACCCATTTTTAATCCCCATCACGAGAACGCGGGTGATAACGGTTAAAAGAAATATACACCTGACATTTGCTTGAATTGCATGAAACTCCGAGTTGTGTTATCGACGTCGGATATTATGTGTATTCACTAATATATACTTATAGCTCTATTTCATAACATTGATTACACTACTTATAACACCTGAGGAATAAATATATTTATACATACGTGCAAGTATTTGTGTGTGTATGTACATATTTTATCCTATCCATTTGTTTGCATATGTATGTATGTATGTATGTATTGTCATTCACATGTAGACTGTTTCGCTGTATCACAGCTCATCAGTGTGGCTAGATGTCCGGTTGCCTCTAGCTAGGATCGAAACCCAGTTCAATTAACGTCAGACGGAGAATCTACATTTAGCCGTTGACGGACGGAAGGTATGAAGGTAAATTTAAGCGTATTTATTTTTAGATAAACACTGCAGTGACTGAGGGAACTCGATTCGTTTTATCGAAGAGTATTGCATTAGTAGCAGTAATAGTAACTGTTTGCAAATTCACACTTCCCAGAGAGCTCAACCGAAATAATTTTCATATATATATATATATATATATATATATATATATATATATATATATATATATGGGGAGGTAAATTATATTCTTACACGTACATTGCCGGTGACAGTTGCTTCCAGCAACTAAAGGTTTCATGTGTTTTTCCCGCAATTCCCAGGTAGTCGGCAACAGTTATTCGTGAAAATGTGCATTTTATACTCCTTTGGTAAGTTCATTATGATATGAGGACAGTCGATGCGTAAATACCATGCGAAGACCAACCAATTTAGAGGGGAAATATCCATCCGGTCTTAGATAAAAAAAAAAAGGTGAGGATTGCGAGACATGAAGCTCTTGGAGTATAAGAGACGGCTACATTTAACAGTTTCGACAGTGAAAGGGTGAGAGCGAGATGCCAGCCTAGTTGAACGCTTAAATTCATGAAGTCTGGGAACCAGCGAAAGCAGCTCATCGAAGCAGTTACCATGAAAGTATTTGTAAAAAAGACAGATATATATATATATATATATATATATATATATATGTGTGTGTGTGTGTGTGTGTGTGTGTGTGTGTGTGTGTGTGTGTGTACATAGAAAGAGAGAGAGAGAGATAGCAAAGAACAGATTAATAGAGATAGATTTTAAGAGAATAAGATAAATAGATCTGAAGAGAATGAAATCGAGATATAGATACATACATATACATACGTACATACATACATATTGAGGAAGTTTCTCTGCAGTTTCTGTATCTCTATTAATACAGACACATTCAAAGTGAATTAGATAGATAGATAGACAGACAGACAGACAGACAGGCAGATAAAGACTGAGATAGATAGATAGATAGATAGATAGATAGATAGATAGATAGATGCTGATAAAGTTTACCTTTCTCTGAATTAAGGTCAAATTAGTTTGATAATTGGTAAAAATCAAGTGCATTGAATGTTTGTATTGTTTCCATATTTTTGTGGTTAATTGATGCTTTATATGAATAGCTTCTCTGTTTTCAAGGAACTTCTGTTATCCCCATATATAATTTCTAGGCTTCCTTTTGATCTCAACTTTGTGTAGTATATTATTGATTTAGACAAAGAAAGAGCCAAGTAGTTGATGTGACTATGTAAAGCTGTGATAAGAGTAATAAATCTGAATATATATATATATATATATATATATATATATATATATATATTACGCAGAGACTACGTGCTCATAATCCTAAGAATTGAACACAAACAAAAAGCAGCTAGAATCAAAAAGTAAATATTCGAAAAATCTTATTAAAGAAAAAATATATATACGGGAAAAGTGTACATATTTTTTTATATATCAAGAACAATTTTAAGGGAAAGAATTATGACAAAGTGGAAAAAGGTTTTCGCGTGACGCGTTTCGTCATTTACGACTTCATCAGACTACATTTATGTTATGCCGATGCGACTATACACGAGCACGAAGAAAATGTAATGAGAAAGGAGGTCTTGGAGAATCTGATACTCACAGGGTGGATAGAGAAAAAGAGAGACAAGGGAAAGCAACGCGTGACATGCCTAGCGGGCTTAAGTAGGGTCTAAGAGAAGTAGCAAAAGGACACAACTGATAAATCTTCATCCGGTCCGCAAACGAAAGAATCAGAATGCTTGTGTGCGTATTTGCGTGAATTTTTAAATAATTTAAACATTTAAGCACAGACACAAATACACATACACACATTTCATGTTTAAGGCAATATATATATATATATATATATATATATATATATATATATATTAATTCATGTCTCATTAAATAATATAAACAAGTTTTGTCTATTTATTTCAAGTAAGTTCCTTTCATATTGTCTGATAAGCTTAATCACATTATCGTTGAAAGACGAAAGGAAATCCTCATATTGATACATGTTTAAATCCAATCTAAGCTTTCGGCTTACACAAGCCATTATCAAAGATGACAATTTCAATAAATCAAACAACACACGGACGAAACAACAATGATAGTCCGGCCTTGCTGCATGAAAATTTCAAGTAACGACAAATTCGTATATACGAGACGCAGAAACGAAAATTGCGGCGTAGCTCGTGACGTCATACATGACTACGCGAGAGTGAAAACGAAAAGTATTAAGCATGGGAAGCCGTTGCTATAAACCAGTGGCTTCTGTTATAAATTATAGGCATTTAAAGATATTTGTTGTGATTTCATAGTTTATTTTGTTCACGTTCGGTTTCAACTGTTTTATGTATAAAGCTTCAAGAATTTTTAATTTTTGTTTATTGTTTTCATGTTTAAGTATAGTTGTGTTTACAACAAGGATTTTCGGAACTGAGTACGCGGGCAGACATGTTGTTTTAAATGTCTAGAAACGTTAGAGTTATCATTTAAATGTAGAGTCAAGCGGCGTGAAAGCGAGTCTCATGCTAGATGCATCGTCAGGCCACCTGACGATTGCATCTAACATGAAACAGACTATCGCCTCTAAGTGTTGACTTCTATGTTCACTTATATATATATATATATATATATATATATATATATATATATATATATATATAATATATAATATATATAATATAATATTATAAATTAATTGATTTAAAATATGTTTTTTTCGCTACACAGTTCTAACTATGTTTCTTTTATTTAAATACATATATATATATATAATATATATATTGTATATATATATTAGATATATATATTATATATATATCATATATATATATATATATATATATATATATATATATATATATATATATATATGTGACTTATTTCCATCCATTTTTCCCAACAGACGAAACGTTGCAAGTCAGTCGCTAATTCTTTCGCTATTCCATGCCAAATATTCAGATCAACTACAATCTTTAATTCCACCAATGCCGAGCTTTACATTCAGGACTCGCCATTATACGCTCTTGGCCCGATATATTTTTTATCCTTTAACATTTGACTTTTTCTTTGTTCTGCTATCCCCCCACCCTGCCACACTGTTTTGCAACAAAAGTCAGATTCGACCATTTAGGGAGTATTGCCAATATATCTGGAATGGAACCACCTTGATACAGTTCAGAATCGTTTTTTTTGGGGGGGGCGGTTGACCGATGACTTCTTTTTCCACACTTTCCCAACAGACGAGCGAAGTAAAAGTTGCTCAATGGCAGGCGCCCGAAAACCTATATACAGAGACTATACAGTGTAACCCGGATATAAGAGAGTTGTCGGGACCGGAGAAGAAATCTTTTATATCCGGGTTTCTCTTATATCCGGGTTTGGTCTCTTTTGTTTAGGTAAGTATGGGCTCTAATTTGGGACCAGAGAAAATCTCTCTTATATCCGGGTTTATCTTATATCCGGGTCTCTTATATCCTGGTTACAATACTATGTTATCAAGCCGGAAATCTGCAGACATCGAGATGTTGCACGTCTGTGGCAGAAGGTGTCAAAGCGCACAGATTTCTGCAATGCGTGATCTTTGCAGAAGATAGTTGCGTTTAGCCTGCTAAACATAAACGATGTCTGCACAGCGTTGATAGCAGGAATTCGTATGATATATCCAGGAAATAACTTAATTTTGGCACGAAGCCGTAAGTATGGCACACCTAGTGAGAATCGAAATAACTGCTAATGGCCAACAAGACTAGCTTATTAACCTTTATTTTATAATGACCTTCACTTTCCTTATTTACTTCACTTAGTTTGGCTAAAGGCTATAATTACTTAGCATTCGTTCAGGATCGAATGAACTATCTATCTATCTATCTAGCTAGCTAGCTAGCTAGCTGGCTCAATCTGTTTATATCTATCTCCCGTAGTATATTCTTTACCTATCTATCTATCTATCTATCTATCTATCTATCTATCTATCTATCTATCTGAAACTGTTCATATCTATCTATCTAGCTAGCTAGATAGCTATATATCTAGCTAGCTAGCTGAACCAATCTGTTTATATCAATCTCGCAGTCTGTTTTTTATCTATCTATCTATCTATCTATCTATCTATCTATCTATCTATCTATCTATCTATCTGTCTGTCTGTCTGTCTATCTATCTGAAACTTTTCATATCTATCTATCTAGCTAGCTGGCTCAATTTGTTTATATCTATCTCTCGCAGTCTGTTCTTTATCTATCTATCTATCTATCTATCTATCTATCTGAAACTTCATATATAATTAGATAGTTCCATCTGGTTCTATATATATATATATATATATGATCGGAGAGCCGAGTTCGATTTTCAGTCGAATCCATTACATTAACTTATGTGATAATAACCTTGGGAAAGGTATTAATCCTCTTCTCCCTCCAGCTATGGGCAAATAGCATGACAGACCGGGTTCTATAGCCTTGGTTGGCAACTGGTGTAGGAGAAGGACAACCCTGAATTTAAAACCTGCGGGGTGTCGTTTGGGAACATTGTGGCACATAGTGCACCAGGTCTCTGTATTCGGCTCTTCAAAAAGTGTAGTTGTTTCTGCACAAAGCCTTCACTACCAGAATCAAATCATATGTGCTGTTGTCTGGCTGTCAGTTCTTAGGAACTGATCAGCTTGACCCTCATACGTCGAACACGACGGGAGAATCCATATATATATATATATATATATATATATATATATATATATATATATATATATATATATATCTTATTCTGTTCATATCGACCTCATTACCTTTATATCTATATATCTATCTATCTGTCTATCTATCTATCTATCTATCTATCTAGTCATATCCATTTATCTGTTTGCATTTCTTCACACTATTAAAATTAACTTCTACGGTTTTTCCTCTTTTCAAATCATATTCTGAATATTATATCTCTGAGAACACATTCATTACTTTTGTCTCATCAGCTGAGCCTCCCTTTCATTTTACATTTTCTCCATTAAATTAGTGTCCCCCTTCTTATTAACACGCACTTTTTCATTATTAGGTTTTAATCTTCCTTCTTCATAATCATGTTTTGTTCATCAACGTTTGAATCTGATGCACTGGTGACTTTACTTCTATGAAACCACTTTGCTTGGACATGCTAAGTGAAAGACCTCGAGACTTTCTTTTGTATGTCAGGTCTCTTCAGGACATGAGTCATCATGGCTTTCCATCCAAGTCCATCCTATTACTATATCTCCCAGGCCCTGTTTAGCCATCTACTTACCCAGGCTTGTCAGTCGATGTCTCTTTCTCTCTCTCTCTGTTCCTCTTGCTTTCAATATGTCTTGTGAGTGTCAAATTCTTCAAGCCCTCTTTCCTCATTATATGACCCAGAAATTTCCACGCTGACGCGTGTTAAAATCCTCACAGTATTTAGTATTGTTGAAGTTATCGCTAACATTTTTGTCGAGATTTACAAACTATACGCTTCTTTCAATTTCACAAACCGATGAAATTTGAATAAGCTGATTTGTTTGGAGAAATACTTTAACAAAAACCATAGTTCTAACTTAATTTGTTTAATTTAGTTTAATTTTATAGAACTTCATGGTAAACGATATTTTTTTTTAAATTCTTTTTCCTTTTTAACAACAATGAATAAATTCTTAGGATTTCTTACTCTTGAGCATGCGACATACAACTGACCATGGGTAAAAAAATATTTCTTTCTAGAGCCAATTTCCAATTCCTTGAAGTGTATTGTCTTGAGATTTGTTCATAGTTCTCACAAACGCAGGACGAACTCGAAACTGGAATCTTGTATATATTAGAAATAAACTGATTGAAAATATGGTTTCTTCGCTACACAGGAATTACCATGTTTCAAAAACCGAAGCTAAAATTTTCAAATTTAATCATATAATTAAAATAAAATCATTAGTTCTGTTTCATCTTCAAGCATTTATTTTAATCATTGAATTGTTTTCAAAATAGTGGGAGTATTTTGTATGTTAAATAATAAAAATTTTAATCTTTCCTTAAAAATGAATTTTTGCCGTTCAATTGGCGCAGTTTAAGTCAGCCCACCTGAAAATCAATATTAGTAACAACAATGGGGGGGGGAGGGCGCAACTGAGGCACATCCCCAAATGGTAAGGGGTTAACAATTTGAATGGGGCGTGGTCCTGAAAAGGGCCGTTTTTGCGTTCTCAATCTTGCAAGGAAGGAACCTCTTCCATGGATCGTCATAATAATAATATACGATATTATACGATTTATTTATGATATATTTTTTTTTATAATTCTAATAATCTTTTGCGTTAGATTTCAACTCTCTAAATTGGTTGTACGCGTTTTTTTTAGACATTACATTTACGACCTTGAAGGTGAAAAATCGACAAAACAAAAAAAAAAAAACCCTGATTTTTACACCTTACGCAAAAATCTGTTTTTGTTTTTTTTCGATTTTTCACCTTCAAGGTCGTAATTTTTTCCGGTCAATTTGGACTCAAAACCGGAACTGAAGAATCATCTACAAAAAAAAAAAAAAAAAAATCATTGAAATCGGATGAAAACTGTGGTAACGCATAAACAACATCTGATCACACACACACACACACACACACACTCACACACACACACACACTCACACACATTTTGAGAATTATAGATATAGAAGCTACACACCCTAGGAAAACCAGCTGTACTTTGTAACCCCTTACCTGTTTGCACTTCTCCCCAAAATTTAGTTTCCATCGGTCAATGTATGGCTATTTTAGAAGGTGTGATGGACGGACTGACAGAAATCACAGTATTTTATATATAGCTAGATCAATTAAAATTTATTGTACTAAGCTACGCAGCCTAGTAAAACCAATTCTACTTTGTACCCCTTACCTGTTTGCACTTCTCCCCAAAATTTACTTTAGATCGGTCAATGTATGACTATTTTAGAGGGTGTGGGACGGACTGACAGAAATCACAGAATTTTATATATAGATAGATCAATTAAAATTCATTGTACTAAGCTACGCAGCCTAGTAAAACCAATTCTACTTTGTACCCCTTACCTGTTTGCACTTCTCCGCAAAATTTAGTTTAGATCGGTCAATGTATGGCTATTTTAGAATGTGTGGGACGGACTGAGAGAAATCACAGAATTTTATATATAGATAGATCAATTAAAATTTACTGTACTAAGGTACACAGCCTAGTAAAACCAACTGTACATTGTACCCCTTACCTGTTTGCACCTTTTCCCCTTTTGGTTTCGATTGGTCATTGTATGGCTACTTTAAAAGGTGTGACTGACTAATGAAATTAACAGAATTTTTCTATTTCTCTTTTATTCTAAATATAAATGTTCTTTTTTCTTAAAACTCGTATGTTTTGTACATGTTATTCAAAGCATTTCCGTTATCTCAAATGTTCGCTTCATATCCGAGAAGCTTTTTCTTTATGTTCACTGACATATACGAGGATTGATATTAGCTGAAGCTGGTAAAGTTTAACTTAATCCAATTGTTCTTAATAATTCGTGTAATGAAAGTCAGATTAAACGCCCACGCTTCTAGATACTTTCACATTAATACAGGGGTCCCCCTCAAATATATATATTTTTATGGGAACTTACCTATAATAATAATGGACTATTCCTGACATTATAAATACTGCGCCTCTCAAGAGGTATAAGGGGAGATTGTAAGACGAGGAGGGATAATTGAGAGCATATTGTAAGGACATTGGAATAGTGATACTTGTCGAGACAACATAGTTCACTCTAACCAAATCTGATAGTCATTACTAATACTTCTACTTCTTTGTATTATATTTCTGTTGTAATATATCTTTGTATTCCATACCCGTGTTCGTGTTATTCTTTCATTGGTTCTAAGCTTGGACCATCACCGTGGTACAAGGAACTTGGACTATATATATATATATATATATATATATATATATATATATATATATATATATATATATATAAAATTTAGTCCTTTATAAATTTAAACGCTGTTGTGACGCGGTATACATAGGACGTACCAATCTAAGGTTGGAGACGCTGGTGGCGCAGCATGTTCCTGCTTTTGTGCGGTCAGGCAGTCCCAGTCAGCCTATAAGAAGAACAACTCAGTCAGTCCATGAGTCTACAATTGGTCAACATTTGCTGGACAATCATGCTTGTGCCTCTGAGTACAAAGACACGTGGTTTTCGGTTTTAAAGAGTGCTCGATCAACACATCATCTTAGAGTTTCTGAAGCCGGCTACATTAAGTGTCAGCAACCCAGTCTGTGCAGACAGAAGGAAGACTTTTACATTTCTTACGTCTGTTGGAGGGTCTGTGAGTTCCCCACTTTTTCTATTTTAAACTCTTGTGGAACTATTTGTTTACATCCACCCTCGTTCAATTTTAATTTTTATAATTCAAATTGAGTTCCACCTTTCCCTCCTCATTTACTTCATTAAGTGTGTCTTTGTATTCATTTATATCTAATATTGCCAACGAATATCTTTGAAAAAGCGTTGGCCGAAAGGTACCTTAGGTATGACGTCCGTTTTGTTTAAGGCTATATATCAGTTCTTTGGGTACAAGTCTCTGTTTATATATATATATATATATATATATATATATATATATATATATATATATATATAGTGATAGATAGATAGATAGTATTAATGAAACCTAGAAGACTACAGCGAAAGAAGAAAGGAACTGGGCCTAAGATACCAGAAAGAAAGATAAAAATTAAAGAACCTACCACAACTTAAGCGGAGAGCCGAGGTTCACTTCCAATCTGGTTCGTTATATTCACTTGCAAATACCATTGGGAAAGGTATGAATCCACCTCTTATCGCCCCAGCCATGGGTCAATTAGTATCCGTAAATCATTATTATCTCTAAAAAATTCTTACAATATAATTCCCCAATCATTATTATCTCTAAAAAATTCTTACAATATAAAAATATTTTCTGACTTTATATAACCTGCAAAGGGTTGATAAGCTGTAAAAAATATAAATCAATCAACATTTTGTAGTGTCACTCACATGCTGAGTTAGCCTCGTGTTCACAAGAATAAAAACACATGCGGAAATAACACTATAACATCATCTTAGAATGTAAATTAAAATCATATAATTTTATTTATCTGTGTGAACTGGTGTGTGTGTGTGTGTGTGTGTGTGTGTGTGTGTGTGTGTGTGTGTGTGTGTGTGTGTGTGTGTTTAGTGATATGTGTTTTAAGAGGAAGAAAGACACTTCACCCGATGACAAGCAAGATGCCGAGGAGAAGAGATGGATGTCTTGACCCTTTGAGTGTCCGTAGCGAACAGATTGAGTTCGGCGTTTTTTGGCGCGATTATTCATTTTCAGGCAGAAAAGTTTTCCGTTGCATGTCGGGAGAACTTATATTATTTTGATTTTATTGATTTTATTTTAAATAAAATTTTAATATTATTTATTTTATTTTATTTGATTGATGATATTTATTATTATTGTTTTTATTTCCTTTGATTTCTGGCGTGTACATATTTTTTTCCGGGTCTCCCCCAGAGACATAAGGTTAGAAATGGCATCTTGACACTTTCCACTGACAAAAAAAAAATATTTTACATAGATAAAGCCCTTCGTAAAGTGCGATCTGTACTTGTGAGAACAATATTTTGTATTTCTTTAAAGCATGGGCTTCCAGGAATCCCTTCAATTAGTCTACTGGAATCTTTTCCAACCAATCCTAAGGCTCCAACTATAACAGGGATTGTTGATGTTCCCATGTGCCTCGTTTTTGAGATTTTGATTTCAAGGTCCTTATATTTTAACAGCTTTTTGAATATCTTCAAAAATACATTGCAGTCTGTAGGGACTGCCATCTCAATAAGGAGGCACTTTTTTTTGTTTGTGGTCTTTAATAACTGTCTGGGCGGCTGGCTTTGATTGTTCTGTCAGTGTGTATTGTGTAGTCCCATAGAATTGTAACAGGTCCTATCTCCGTAACCGGGTCTGGGTGGTGTTCATACCATTTTATTTCAGTTTCCTTCCCATAGAAGTTGCAAATTTTCCAGTGCAGATATTGGCTCACTCTGTCATGCCGGGTTTTATACTCAGTGGGTGCCAATATCGTTGCAACCTGATACAAGATGATCAATTGTTTCTGGATATTTATCACAGAATTTGCATTTTGGCTAACACAATATTTCATTTGTAGTATATTATTATTATTATTATTATTATTATTATCATTATTATTATTATTATTATTATTAATAATGATGTCGCTACAAACTTCATATGATACAAAATGCTAAATAATCTAAAACGGAACATTCCCTTTAAAAACATAGCGGCTTGGATTGAGGAATCGGAGAACCGAGTTCGAATTCCAGTCGAATCCATTACATTCACTTAGTGCTAATACCCTTAGGAAAGGTATGAATGCTCGTCTTCTCACCACAGCTATGGGTAAATAGCAGGACACACGGATTCTGTAGCCTTGGATGGCAACTGGTCTACAGCAGAAAGAAATGCCAACCTACTGCGGGGAAAAAAAATCTGTTTCGTCAATCATGTATCGAAAGATACCTGATCGCTTACGCCTAGGCGATTTCACTGACCTGAAATAGAGCTGGAATCTAATCTAAATACGTCGGATATAGAAAAGGATAACTTCCTCGCGTGAAACTTGGAGTCAAGATATAATATTACCTTTGGCAATTTTAGATTGGCTGAATGGATATATACAGAGTGATTGAACAGTACCTTCCTATTTTATGTATTATGGGCTCTCCCATGTTTTAAAAATTATAGTTATACGGGAGAATCTATCATATATAAATTAGTGAGTTACTTTTCAATCACCCTGTAGATAATGTGTGTGAGTGTGTGTTTGTGAGTGAGAGAGAGAGAGAGTGGGAGATTGATAGATAGAAAAAGAGAGATTGCTGGAGAAATTGAAAGAGAGAGAGAGAGAGAGAGAGCTCAATAGACAGATATGGACAGACGAAAAATGATCGTCCTACTCGACAGAAATATAATATTCTTTAACTGTATTATGTCTGGGCATTGTCGTGCTAATTACAAACATTGAATAGCAACGTTTTCTTCAACCTCTCCCTCTCCCTCTGCCTCCCCCTCTCTCTCCCTCTTTCTCTCTCATCGCCCAGAACTACGCATTTCGTTTAATGTTTCTGTTCTCTAAACTTCTCACGCGGCAATTTCCCGCCAGAATATTGTCACGTGATAACGATAGAGCGATAAGCAGCTGTTTTAACATCCGATTTGCGTCGCTTTTCTATTTATCCTTGTCTGATGATGATTCCTTATTTGCACATAGATGACCAACGTCGGTTAGGCTGCTCCGAATGCGTACTCCATGACACCTCATATATAAATGTATGCTCATGTATACCTATAGCTTCCTATCTTTCACTCTCTCTTTATATATATATATATATATATATATATATATATATATATATATATAAATCACTCGATGAATGTTATGATCCTTGCTTTTAATAATTATAAGCTGTATAAGGTCTTTTTTAATACGCAAGTACTTTCAACTGTACATTCAGTCATCCTCAGGCGCGGAAATTATTTTGTTTTTAGTAAAATCCAGGTAGCATCCGAGACAAAAAAATTAAATGCGAATCGAAATATTTTTTTTTTTTTCAAATGTATTATTGTTAATGGATACAAACTTTTGGAGTGTGCAACACTAAGGTTGAATTTTTTTAAATTTTAAAATTTTTTGTTAAAGGAGTTTATCAGTCAATGCAGCATGAACTAAACTGTTCAATAGATAGAGTAATGTCTCAGTTGTTATCTCGAAAATTTGCGTGCCGGATCAGTTCTTTTAAATCAATTATGTGGTGCAGTTCAATTTATATTACAATGAATCATTCATACAAAAAGTAGATTAGTAAAGTTAAATTTACTGAGGATGACTGAATGTACAGTTGAAAGTACTTGCGTATTAAAAAAAATCTTATACAGCTTTTATATATATATATATATATATATATATATATATATATGTGTGTGTGTGTGTGTGTGTGTGTGTGTGTGTGTGTGTGTGTGTGTGTATATATATATAAATAAAAAGAAAGAACAGTAAGATATATAATCCGGTGTTCTTTTAGATATTTTTATTTTTACAAAATAGTGCTACATGTAAATTTACAGAGCATTAATATTATAAATTAATTGACTTAAAATATGTTGGTTTTTTTTTTTTCGCTACGCAATTCTAACCATATTTCGAAAATGGAAGCTGAAAGCTTCGAATTTAATTTTGAAATTAAATTAAAGATATTAGTTCCATTTCATCCTCAAGCGAATTTTTGAGTAACTTTTAAAATTACTGGGTTTTAAAGACACAGCAAAAATCATAATTTACGTTTCCAAGGATACAGAGAAATCCACTATTTTTAAAATATATATATATATATATATATATATATATATATATATATATATATATATATATATATATTAGAACATCTATGACAAAATGGAAAAAATCTACCTATAGATTATAAATATATTTAATTCGGGCAGCTTCTTCCCAATAACAGCTACTTTGTGGAACAGGCTCCCGCGATGATGTTTCTCCGATTGCTAAAATATTAACTAATCAAATCCATTGCTAACTTTTATATTTCCTACAAATTCTTATACACAGTACTTCTTACCTCCTTTTACACTCATGCAACAACCACTTCCACTCTACTTTGAGTGGCTCTTGGGCTATGTACTTGGTGAACAATTAGAACATATATATATATATATATATATATATATGTGTGTGTTTTTGTATGTATATATATATATATATATATATATATATATATGAAGGAATATAATTTCAAGGTGTGCTATATTTATGGGATAAAGGGCTCAATATCAGTGATAGTGAGTATGTAAATATAAAATATAAGTGAAGTAAACACTCAGGGCGACCGGCTGTTTCATGCTAGACGGTCTGACGATTGCGTCTAACATAAAACAGCCTGTCGCCTCTGAGTGTTGACTTTTATGTTCACTTTATCTCTCTCTCTCTCTCCTCTTACTGTATATATATATATATATATATATATATATATATATATATATATATATATATATATATATATATATATAGGAAAAAAGACAGGAGGAGAAACTATGTACCGGTCAAGAATAGTTTTTCCTCTTGTCTTTTTGTTCATTTTGTTCCTTTACAGATACACTCTATCAAAAAATAATTTACATACAGGGTGCGTGGGTAAATTTTCGCCATTTTATATTTTTAATTTCGCGCATGCAGTTGGGCACCGTCTGTGAGAAAAAGAGCACCATGACGCAATTCACTCAGCCATAAAATTTTGACACGGCATCATGCATTGCTTGGCATTTGAGCCGGAAGCTCCAATATGAACATTTCAAAATGTTCGGGTGTCAATCTGAGGACAGTGCCGAGGATTCCGAAAGAGTTGGATGAGTCTAATGGTAATTACGAAGGTACGGTAGATCGGAAAATTCATTCTGATCGTTCTGATAAGAAAAGAATTCCAGAATTTGTTAGTGAGGGCCTCAGGCTCAACACTGAGGTTTACATCAAGTGCCTTGAGGAGGTAGTGCTGCCCGGTGTCAAGAGGGTGGCTGCTGGAAGACCCTATGTCTCTCGACATGACTCTGCACCATGCCACACAAGCAGGAGAACCCAGTCTGACAATTTCCACTTACATCTGGCCACCTAACCCCCTCTACTGCAAGCCACTTGATTATTACGTGTGACGCGCAGTTGAGCGAGAGAGCAAAATATTTCCTTGCAACACCACAATCTCCTTGTTTCACCTGAAGGTTAAGATTATAGCAGCATTCACCAACTTAAACACGGTGAAAATCGAGAAGAGTTGCAGGAGATTCCAAAGTCATTTGGAGGCCATTGTTGGAGTCAATGGTGATTATTGAATAAATTTTACTCCTTTGTATTTAAAGATATTTTTGTGTAATTTTGGTAGATATATCTGTCAAAATGAGATGTATGTGTTATTTTTAATTTGCGTAATCTGCACGAAAATTTATCCATCGCATCTCATATATATATATTTCATTGAATACGACAGACAAGGTGTTTTTGTTTAGTTTTTTATACAAATTCTCATACGATCTAATATTTTTTTTCTTTTCGGATGATAAATTATATAAAAACTGTCTGAATGTTATTTTTTGAAAAAAAAAAATTAAACATTTTATAAAACATACATACAACAAACTATTTCTTATTTAATAGTTAAAATATTTAATCCTTAAAAATGGCTAAATGTATAGCCGAAAGCGCTCGGTTAAAAAGAACATTCGGACAGTTTTTACATAATGTATCATCCGAAAAGAATTTTTTTTTTTAGATCACATGAGAAATTGTATGAAAAACTAAACAAGAGCAACTTGTCTGTCGTATTCAATGAAATGCATGAAATAAAGATTTGCCTAAATACACAAATTATATATATATATATATATATATATATATATATATATATATATATATGGTTGGATTGATGTGAGTTTGTGACCCTGGGTTTCACGACGATCGTAAAAAGCAGGGTCACAAACTCATCAATCCAACAAATATGTTAGCTCTATCTCTGATATTGAGTGCTTTCTAATAAGTACCGCATATAATATATAAATAATTATATATATATATATATATAAATATATATATATGTGTGTGTGTATATATATATATATATATATATATATATATATATATATATATATATATATATATATATATATATATCAGATTGAATATGACAAAAGAAAATTTGATGATTTTATTATTAAGTTTTCCTTGTATTATTAGAGTTTTCCGCTTGC